>CAVLEF010000009.1:11832500-12432500 GCA_963661955.1 Leptosia nina | reverse complement strand
TGAAATAATTACTTTTATAAATGACTGTACTGTGAGTAATATAATTAACAATAATAAAAAATTGAACATTTTTCATATGTTTTTAAACATTATAACTAGATTTCAGATTGTAAAAAAAGTGCTACACGATAACTCAATTGGTTACAGCACGGAAGGCTATAGATGGCGGTTTTAGCCCGTGTCGTATTTTTAAAATCTCAATTTCGTTTCTTTGTTAAATAATAACTTTTTGAATATTGTTGAGACGTCATATGGCTGGGCTATTTCGCTTACGTCAAGTGAACTCCGGTGCTTATCTGTTCTCATTTATCATCAAATAATGATAATATTGTCTGTGGTTATCGCAAGATGTACATATTGAAGATAAGAAAGACTAATAACTTTTAAAGAGACGACATTAAAGACTTTTAACGGTTCAAAACACAGAGAGACCGTTGCATAAAAATATATACAACAAAATAATTCCTCTTAAGAATCCTAAATACACATGACAGTAGTTTACCCAGAATCTAGTTATAATAAATCACAGACAAATTGGACTACCCGTTACCCGTTTACGCAGTGCACACAAATTAACTATTTACTGTCATCGATTTGACCCGACGTATAACTTGACGTCAATCAGCTAAGAATAGTTTTAATCGCTTCATTATTCAAGGCTCGTCTACTGATTTATGAATTTCAGATTTTTTACTGGTCATTACATAGTAGGTTTTCGTCTCCACAGTACATTCAAAACGGCTTTATCAATTTTGATAAACACAAATGAACAAAGCTGCATCTTTGTAAGATCTAATTAAATTTAAGTTTTTACTGTTTAGTGTGTTAACGGTTTTTGTTGTGTTATAATTCCATATCACTGTAAGTTAAAATTTATTGCGTGTTTTCTCTCATTTTTGTCGGCTTTTGCTCGTTTATTGTTACTTTACTTTCCTTTTCTTTATACAAAGGCCGCCTGTGCAGTGACTGTTTATGTTAAAAAAATATTTGTATCACTATATTTGTTTGTGCAATAAAGTGTTTTATTATAATTATTATTATAACGACTCAAAACTTTATTGACCCCGTGGGATGGAAAGATGGATAAAAAAATATTGACAACATTTGTTTTTCCTGGCAAGAATTTCAGTGTCGTGCCCGACTGAAACAATTTGTCATGTTCCCTAGGGATACTTGGAAGTCACACGATTATTACAGCAGGTTATTATTATTCTCAGACAATATGACAGTCCACAGCAATAGAAAAAGATAAGCTCTCAGCTTCTGTTATCTGTGCGTGGCAGTTCTCCATTCATAAATAGAATGAACCAAGTCGGATTCGTATAGTGAATACGTCTTCTCTACACTAATATATAGCAGAATAGTTTGTTTGTTTGAATGCGATAATGCAAAAGGTACTGGTTCGAAAAAAAAATATTTATGTGCTGGTTAGAGCATTTATCAAGAAAGGCTTCTTAGGCTACACGACGTCACGACGCAACGAATACGAAAATTCAGTTGGAAATGTGAAAGAAACGGGGAAAGTTAATCATTTTTAAGGATCACCGTTGCGACTGTTTTGAAAACGGTTCAAGATACCCAACAATTTTTATGAAAGAATGATTCCTCTAAATGATCTAAAAGTGTCTGGAACAGAATATGTCTATCTTTTAAGATTAACTTGCAATAAAGACGGGACGCGGCCGACGTCATTTGTAACTGCTACAATTTATAATAATAATAATGTAACATACATTATTATTAGATTTGCGCGAGAAGTGCATGTAACAATAGTTTAAAAAAGTCGACGATGACGCGTAGGACACGGTAGCTCAATTGGTTAAAGCAACAGCAGGGACCGCGGTTCAAGGCCTGCCCGTGTCGTAATTTGTGAAAAAAACGTATTTATAATTTGTATTTTATACTATAATACGATTTTCAATAATATAAATGCTTATAAAGATCCTATCTACACTAATGTAATTTCTTCTACTAGCTTATACTGGTAGTGTCATTGTTGGTGTTACTAGGACGGACGTTGTAGGTAGGTACACTGCGGTTAGTCCCCGGGGAAACAATTCCGTGGTCAAGTAGGATCGTCGTGACATATTACGTGTAAGGTTTGCTTGTGAAATTGACTGAAAGATAAATTAAAAATCAAACTATTTAGATTGAAAAAAATATATTTGACACGGGCAGGAGTTAAAACATCCAGACAGCAATCCGTGTTGTTGTTCTAATTAATTGAGCTACCGTGTCCTCCTGTAATAGTAAGTTACAAAAACATTTTTAAACTTTAAAACAGTAGTCAAGTCATAAAATTGCAGTTAGGCTACTCTGCCTCAAGTGGCCTCATATAGCTACGGCATTTCACCTTTTATAAAGGAAACACCACTTTCAGCTGTCCTACTCTTTCGTAAAAATGTATATTTCGTGTTATATCCTGGTCTATATATTTAACAAGCTCTGCCAAGAACTACGTCCGCGTAGAATACTTATTTTAGACATCCAAATTTGTTTTTGCAAACCTCCCCTTTATCTTATATAAACTTAAACTATTAAACATGACGTCGGTCACATCCCATTTTCTTGTATTGTTTAGTTAGTCTTTCTTTAGATCATTTAAAGAGAAATTATTTTTTCATACATATTTGTTGGGTATGTTAGACCGTTTTCGTAACGTACTCATCCGAAAACCACAAAGATGAATAATTTTCCCCGCTTTTTCCACACTTTCCCTCTGTTCCTTCGCTTCTGTTCATCTTTAGTCACAGCGTGACGTTAACTAATACAAGAATAATTTCAAGTCAAACCAGTACTTCGTGAGATTGGCGTTCAAACAAACAAACTCTTCAGCTTTATATATATATGTATAAATCATACCAAAGAAAATTTTTATTTTATTTCATTTCACAAAGCACGTCATTAAAAGACCCAGTTCCACATTTATCTTTTGTTGTGTTGCGTGATTCAAAACTGTTATTTCAATAACGTTACATGTCAAACGCGTAAAATAAATGCTTATCGAGTGTTTTATGGTTACTTAACTGGTGCGTTGTAAAATTTTATTAACGCTTTAATAAAATATGGAGACGAAAGGTGAACTGTAAATTAAAATGTCAATAAAAAAGTAAATTATCTTAATCTTAATTTGTACAATAAAATGTGATAAGAGAGTGTTGTAACTGATAAGTGTTACGCCGCTTAATGGTTTAATATTTTATTATTAATTAAGGATTTGATGACTGTATTAAAGGTACTTTATTGCCTAGGTCTCAAACCTAGGCAATAATGTACCTTTCTTGTCTAAGTCAGGATCAAAGTATGAATGAAAACTCTGGTCCTACGATTTTCTAACATTCATTCGACTATTTTTACCTTCCGTGACCTTAATTAAATCCGTAAACTACACGCAATAATGTCAACGATGATTTACTAATTTTTTTTCATACGTGTCTTGTCCGTTGTTAAAACGCTGAAATGAATAAACTAAATGGAACTATACTAAGTTCTTCGAAAACTGTTGACAATTATTAAGGTCTAATATTTTCACATTTCGGAAACATAATATAACATAAGAGAGTCTTACCGAAAACAAATCTGTATATGTATACATATATATATATATGTGTAC
Organism: Leptosia nina; assembly: GCA_963661955.1. Lineage (NCBI taxonomy): Eukaryota > Metazoa > Arthropoda > Insecta > Lepidoptera > Pieridae > Leptosia > Leptosia nina. The sequence goes on along the minus strand of CAVLEF010000009.1, from coordinate 12,428,887 downwards.
AAATAAATAATAAAACATAAAAGACAAAAGATTTTAAAAATAAATTATTTGTCCTATTTACAGGCAAGCATTATCAGACTTCTGCGCCGTGCCCGACCAAAAATAATTTAAATTAACCCCAGGATTCGAATCCAGGAACTGTCTTGCTTAATGCAATGCGTCAAACACATCAATACAGACCGGTTATTCTTGTCGGGTCAACTCATTTCTTTTCAGGCGCTAAAGATTAACAGTGATATGTTGATCTATATTCCAAGCGCCAATCTGTTCGGTTGTGATATTGTGTGTATCTGCAAACGTATTGAATAAACACTAATAAAACCTTTCAGCGATACATGAGAAATAAATTATTTAGAGTGGCTCAAGTAAACTTGAACCAAGTATAGAAATATACATTACGAAAGTGGTTTCTATAGTTGGTTCGACTTCCACCCATCACCTTGCGAGCTAACAGGTGGGTAGGCAACACGATGCGACAAAGTGAGTTCTAAGACAAACAGGTTTTTGTCAACCCATATGTATAAAAGACTAGCTGGGTCCTTCGTCCGCGTAGAATATGGCATCAAAATTTGTTTTTGCAAATCTCCTGTTCGTCTCTATAAATGTAAAGCGTGCAGCACGACATCGTCGTGTCTTGCAAGTTTTTCTCAAAAGATAGACAAATATTGTTGCGGATATGTATTTAGGTAATCTAAAGAAAAATCATATTCATTATTATTTTCTATCGGGGTACTTGTATAAGGCCGGGAGATCAGTCCACACCATCAGCAGACCATTTCACCCATTGACCCCATTACCCCGTTTCCTCCTTGCAGAGAAGTTGTATAGATAATGTATAACTGAAAATTTAACTATTTCATTTTTACTTCTTTTACACACATAATAAATTCAGGAACTGATTATTACGAGAAACATATTACAAGAATAAAATCTATTCCACGTTGCTCACCGCAGTTCGTCAACTCAAAGCAATAAGTTCCTAGAAGTCGTATTTCATTGTTCTCCGTTTCGTGACTGGAATATTTATGTGACGCTGTTGCAAAGTTGACAAGAATTTTGTGGTGCTCGTTCACACGCAATACATTTAGCGCTACCTAGTTCTGACGTTACAATTTCAACAAAGCTTTAATTAAAACACCAAATGTATTTTGTACTAAGGAAAATACAAAATAATAAACGTTGCCGGTTCAAGAGTAGCGCTGTATGGCAGTCAACGGTTCGCGAATTCAATAGTTTATCTGTGGACCGAATGCGACAAACAATGGAACTCCGTGAAGTAAATCTGCGATCATGTGTCAGTCGATTTCCGAACGTCCAAGGCCTATCTTATTGAAATAAGATGTGATATAAATGTTCGAATAGTACACATTTTAATTATTTAAAATGCGAGTAATGTTAAATAAAATTTAAAAAAGTTAACTGATATATTCGCGTTTCAAACCGTTAAAATTGTCTTGTAATACTACTAAGAAATCAAGCTTGAAAATTCAATAATAACATAGACGCGTTTTATTCGGTATAGATATAATTTACTATTAAGAGCTCAAGCCACGGGGTGTAAATGTTACAAGTATATGATGTAAGCTGACACGCATTTCGTATTACAACATACATAATTATTCACTTAATATTATGTTGTTAAGCCATAAGTTCTTAGTATATCGATTAATATAGTATTTATTAAAGTACATAGTACATAGACACTCAAAATTAATAATAAGAAAGTTATTTTTAAAAAACTAAAAATAGATAATCCTTACTAATATCATAAATGCAAAAGTAACTCTGTCTGTCTGTTTGTCTGTTACTCTTTCACGCCAAAACTACGGTTTTGAATGAAATTTGATACACAGATGGTCTAGACCTTGAGAAAAGACAAAGACTACTATTTTTTGCAAAAAGGGTTAAAAGGGGGGATGAAAATTTGTATGGAAATTCGTGGTTTTTGAAGCTAGAATAATGAAACTTTCTTCTTTGGCTTTTTGGGAATAGGAGAGGGAGTGGGAGTTAGAGTAGGAGTGATGTGAGGTGAGAGTGTTGCTGCAAAGTAGCACTTACAACATAGATTGGCTGCGATAAGTGCACAATTTTTTTGCAATTAAATAACGGCTATTTTTTAACAATTGTAAACTCTAAACGCACCTTATCATCTTTATGTATTTCATCTTATGTTTTCTCAGTAAGTAAGTAATAATATACAGTAATAGTTTTATATTTAGAACTCAATCCATTTTAACACTACTAATATATGTGGCGTTCAGTGGAAACAGTACAAGATTGCAGATAAAATTCAAACGCACAGTAAAGTTTAAATTCAACCCAATTAATAGATTTTTGGTGCAAATAGTAGAGTGGAATGTCCGTTAAATGTGGCTCAGTTCAGCCTATTAAGCTTTGCTTTACCATATAAAGAGGTTAAGTGTCCGTAAACCTACTTTCACTGCTGGCTTCTAGTAATATAGTCATTATTATTAAATCAAAAACACTTACTACATCGCTTTGTTATTATTTTAAAACTTTCTTTTGCACATATTATTGAATATGGTAGCATTATATTAATTAAAAATCTAATTAGATGACAAAAAAATGCCACGAGTTACGTGACCAGCACGTGAGCAGCACCAGCTGAGTATGCCGGTTCGAGTCCCGCGTGTGGCGTCGATTTTTTTTATAATCACAAAAAGTTTAAACTGTTATTGGGTAGATGAGAATGCAGCACACCGCAGTTAGGTATATGTGGTTGTTTTACATTCAGTTACTGTAATATAAGAAACTAAACAAATATCCAAACAATATACTTTATTCACTCAATTACTGAAAAATCTTTTAAGTAATTTTAATTTTACTTCCTGCGCTGTCTCAGTTGATACTCAAACTTGCATTTCTTTTTCGAATACATTATATATAGCATAAAGTATTTTTTTTAACTCCTAAGGAGTGAAAATTAGCATTTTTAAACTCGTTTATGTTGAAATTTTTCTTCGTGTCTCATTTAAACATGAAGTCATTGTTTATTTATTGAATTCAAATTATTGCTAATTTCCTTGTCTATTAACGTTATAGACATTTAATAATCGAACCGAATATCTAGAACCAAAATAGGTCGACAGCGCGTGTTGTTTAGATGTTATGTGGCTGGCGTATGTCAGCTATCATAATTGAATCCCATACTTGTCAGTTCTCCTCTACCATAAAAATAAAGATTTAAATCATTCAAGTGTTTTCATAAATTTAATAGCAAGAATCATTCGATTTATTACAGGTTCTCTTATCCGGTTATGTAATATAAGTCAAATATAAAATGTCTTAGGAATTTTAATATGACAACAGCAAACGCGACAAAGGATAATTAATTCGAAAAGGTTTTACCCAAAGCGGTTTGATTCTAAGGCCACGCCATTCCCTTGAGTCATTCGTGACGAAGTGAATTAAAAAATACAATTATATTTTGTTGACGTTCAACGAGTGCTTTCCTATAATTAACGGTTACACTATTTTTAATTAGTTTCAAGTCGCTTTTAATTAACCTGCACCGGGCGTTTTTCTTTGTAATTTTACCGCAGTTTCTCTTTTCTTTAAAGTATTTCAAATAGTTTAGTAACATTAGTATATTTCTTAAAAATACATAAAATTGTAATAATCGAAACGAGTACAATGCTCCAGATTTTGTAGTGTTGTTAATAAAGTGTATAACAATACAACAACAAGAATTCCATAGGCAAAATGATGTTCATTATAAATGATATCACTAACACATTAATAATATTGTGGCATAGTTTTCACTGTTCGTGAAAGATCTGCCTACTTTTTTAGGTTTATAATTTGTATAATGTATAGATTTTTAAAAGATGCTTAAAGGCGATGTTACAAAACAATAAGTAACTCTAAAATATCTAAGTATACCAAATCAAAATAAGTCACCGTATTAAATTTTTATATTGCTGGGTTATTCCATTAAGTGAACTTCGTGCTTTCCTATCCTCTACTCTTATATTGTGATATCAAAAAATAAATACTAACAATTTTCGTTATAAATAGTTAATATAGTATTTTGATTTACAGTGGCACCCATCTTCTCCGCGAGAAGAGAATCCAAAATTTAGCAGGATGCATCTTCGATAGCCCTGCCCCGATGAAGACATGTCCAATAAAAAACATTCACCTCAGCCAAGTAAGTATAAAATAGATTACGTATCCATAAACTCGAGTAAGATAAAACCAATAACTACCTAAGTGTAATAAAGAAGTTGATACATTCAAAACGATTCTTACTGAAATAGAACAAGTAATGCCATCATAATCAGGTCTGCTGAAAGATGAAAAATTCTTGAAGATTAACCGCAGTCGGTATTTCTTCTCCCGTCAAGTAAACCCATATAAAATTAAAATAAATTATTATATTTTATTCTCTATAAGATTATAAAAATTATTTAAATTCGTCAAAAACATAATAATAATAATTTTACTGTCCGTTTGTCGTGATTCTACAGAGTGATCAAAACAGCAACACAAATGAGATGAACACCCAAGAAACTCAGTCTGGCTGTTTCGGCATGTCTTACAAACTAATACATTTTTGTGAATTTAATGACATAAGGAGCAACTCATATGTACTGCCAGGCAACCCTGATATTAAAGAAGTATTTTAAACAATAATACGCATTGTGAGACAATCTACATTTTATGACCTTTTAAAATTTATTTATTGATAAATTTGAAACCTCAACTATACGAATACAATTCTCCGTAAATCAATTAGTTATTTTATAGCTTATATTTGGGGATTGCTAGGTTGTCTGTCCTCCTCTATATTAAAAAAACGGAATTTCAGCGACACTCACAAACGTTAAAACAGTTATTTAAGCCTTTATTTCCGATATAAGTTAAGCTTAAACAAACAAACAGAACATTAGCTGTTAATTGAAAGTAAGAGACAGATAATTCTTTTATCTCTTTTTAATTCTTTACTCGTAGCGTTTTTAACGATGCTACGAAACGACGCATCATTTGAAACAAAGATATAATGAGGAGGACTGGCTATTCCATAACTTTATTATTTATTAAAAAAAAATTACAATAAACCATTTTACTTACAACTGTGCAAAACAAAAATGTCCTGTTCTCTAAATGAGGTTCATATTAAAATAATTATTTTTATTTTATTTTTTTATTTATTATTGCTTTATTATTTATAAAACACACCACAGAAAATACACATAAATGAGGAAAAATCTTATGCGCTAAGCAGTGATCTCTTCCAGGCTTTGTTTCTATGAATATGAATATACTCTATTAAACTAAAATACTGTTTAAAATGCGATATATTAGCAGCCGTGGTCACAGGTAGACTGTCTCTAGAGTTAAAAATAATTTTTAAATAAGTTTAACTCATTTATTGCGTTTTAAACCGTTAAAGTGTTTTATTTAAATGTGTACTACTCACGTAAAGTATAGGCTTAGTATTTTTACTCTATTAAACTCTTAAAAATAGACGGGTGTAAGTGAATTGCAAAACTTAACCACGTAAATCGTTTTTTTTTGTGGATATTTTTAATGGATTCGTCTGGTCGATGGGTACTTTGTGTGTTTGTAAGGCTAATGATCAACGGGTCGTGGTTTTGAGCTCTATCGGGTCCCATATGTTTTTAATTATTTAAACATTTGTAAGTCCTTAAAGAATATTTTGATATTACATGGTTCGTCCATTTCATAGAGCATCGTCCACAAAGAAAAGAGCCGTGAAGTGATATCACGCTTTGTTTTCACTCGTTGGATCCGATATCCGAAGCTAAAATATAGGATTAAAAAGTCTTTTTGGATTCACCGCAGTCGGTTTTAAAAACATAATACGTAAAAAGAAAAGAGTAAACTAGAGTAAAAATCTCCAATCTTTTAATTTTCAGTTACATTAGTTCCGGGCGGAAATTACTATTCGCAATTATACGATTTTCCAAGAATTTTTCGTAATTACTTTTTCCATTATGTTAGCGCTACTCTTGTATGGTGCAAAAATAATTCGAATGCTTTCGGAATTCCTTTGTGAAAATTGTTCAACAAAACTAATCCGCTTACGTTCTTTGTTTGTGCGTAACGGAGTTGAGTAGGATTTCGCTCCAAAAATTCTCTGACCGCTTCCATGTTTCTATATTTATTATAAAGATGAAGAGTTTGTTAGTTTGAACGTCCTAATCTCAGGAACTACTCATTTGATTTTTTTTGCGTTGGTTGGACCATTTAATAAAGAGTTAATAATATAGATTTTTAGGGTTAGATATCTACCTAACCTTAAAATGGTCCAAATTATCTAAATTCTAGGCTTTAATACACCAGGCTAAGACCAATAGAAGTAAAGAAGTGGAAAATGTAGAAACAACGGGGAAAATTATTTATCTTTGAGGATGTCCGTTACGTGCGTTGCGATAAGAAACATCATAAGACGAAATCCAATTTGTAAAGTTTTCCAAATAATGTCTTTTCCTAGGCAATTTTGAGTGTAATCATGATAGTCTTAAAAATTATACCAAGTCCAGTTACGCCGCAAGTGTAAATAAACGTGCATCGTTCCAAACTGTAGCAATTTCAAGAGGATAATTTGATACTGGTGTTTTATAATGTCTTGTGACAACTAAATAAAAATAATAATAATAACTGTTAATAAGCTATAATAAAAATACAAAAATACCGTGTCAAGGGGTTAATTATAAGGTAACACGCGATGGCGTGTTAAACAAACGCACTCAAAGCAGTCAATGGTTTAAAATAAAATGTTATAAGCATATTGTTATTAAGAAATAGCCGAAATGAGTATTAAGCACAGATCATCATTCATCCAAATCTGCTTTATCACACCATCAAGTTATAAAATTCAGATTGTCTCAAAAGGCGTATTATTGTCTGAACGATTTCTTTAATGACAAGACCGCCTGGCAGTAATATTGATTGCTCCTGTTAATAAATTTAGAAAAATGTATTAGTTCATAAGACATATTTAAAAAAGCCGGACTGAGTTTCTTGGGTTTTCTTCTTAGTTATGTTGCTCTTTTGAACACTCTATAGAATCACGACGAACAGACAGACAAACAAAAAAAAATTGACGAATGTAATAACTATTTAAATTTTATAGAGAATAAAGTATATTTTATTTTTATCATCATCATCATTTAACAAACATTCATTCACATGATACACAAGCATTGTAAAAATTACTTGTCTTAGTGTAAAGCTTGCCGATAGACAAACAAAGAAAAACATATTTTTTAATGATAGAGGTAGACAGACGCGCAAAGGGTCTCACTTAATAGGAAATACCCAAAATGACATCCAAACATCTTATTTTAGCTTTGGATATTTGGAGTACGTACTGTAACGTAAGTACATAAGTACTGTGCCAATTTGTATACCCGAGATTCGCTTTTAAATGTAGAGTAATAACACAATAGGCCACAAAATTTTGCTGTTGACCCAACTTCTATGCCCGACCTAAAGTATTTATGTTAGCTTATTCAAAGACCGTGGAAAATGGTTCTCTCACGCTTTTTTCAAGAAAGAGTGTACCATTTAAACATGGAGGCAGTTCTTAGACCATAGATTTATATGTTGGCATGTCTATAGTTTGTTCAACGTCTAGTCATAGTATCTTATAAAAAACCTAATACTAACGTAAAAGTAAGCGAAACAATATTTAATATCATATCTGAATCAGTTAAATACAGATAAATTAAATTTCTCTGGACCAGCAATCCCAGTTCACATGAATAAAATATCTTATCAAAAACACATTTGATCCTCTGGCCAAGCTATGTACAGAGCTCCACTGCATTATTAATAACTAATCTGATCTTAAATACATAGTTCTTGAAAGGGCGAGTTAATAATATAAATCGTAGGTAAGAGAAAATTAAATAGGTTTCTCGAAAGAAGGTCTGAAGTTTACGCGAGTAGTACACATTAAATTAAAACACTAACGATTTAAAACTATATATATATATATATATCAGATAAACGTATTTCAAAATCATTCTTAACTACGGCCCGACATTTCGGATGCTTTGCAGCAGCCGTGGTCTCCCTTGTGGTCAGTCTCTCCGTGGAGTGAGTTAAAATATTTTTCAAAATAAGTTTAGATAATATATATCGCGTTTTAAACCGTTAAAGTCTTTTATTTCAAAGATGATTAATATTAACTTTAAGCTGACTAAAATAGACATGTACATCGCAGACATTTTTTAGATTATTTAAAGAAGAACAATTCTTTCATGTATATTTCCCCCCCCCCCCCATATTATAATCCCTCAAAGGTGAATAATTTATTTTTGTTACGACCCAATGTTTCAAATGTATAACAGCAGCGTCAAAAATCATCGGCAGTTAAAAATATTTCCCGAAATATATTTCGAGTTCTGAACGGGTGAAAACCATTTAATATTATATAGTTGTACATTAGTATTTACCGTACGTACGCTTTCTTTTAAAAAAACATGCCTTCATCAGCGTAAACGCGGCCTTCTAGACGATACATTAAGTCTTAAATAAAAAATTGAAAGCGCCTTAACTCCCGTTTGCAAGGTTTAAATTGATGAAGGTAATAAAAAGGTTTTATGTCGTTATATTTATAAAAACACGATTCGGTGTTGCTATTTAGGAATTTTAATTTCCTCGATTTGCTTCGAAGTACTCGTTTGGAATAAATAACGATAAAAGTTTTAATTAGCGTGAATCTTTACACAGTTTTGCAAATGATTGCAGGTGTACACTTTTATAAGGAAAATGTTTTTAAAACTTCGATCGATGTTGTTTGCCTTGTTTCGTATCACACAGTGTGACGGGCTGAAGAGGTCCCGGGTTCAATTCTAACCACTTTCTCTTATTTTCATTAAATACTGTCTATAGTACGCGAGTAGTACACACACACACAGCTATCACAGCTGCTGCAAAGCATCAAAAACGTCGGGCCGAAGTTAAAAATCATTAAATACTGTTATAGTTTAGCGAGTAGTACACATTTAAATAAAACACTTTAACGGTTTAAAACGCAATATATTAGTTAAACTTATTTGAAAATGTTTTTTTTTACTTCGGCCCGACGTTTGTCTCCCCGTGACCACGGCTACTGCAAAGCATCCGAAACGTCGGGCCGAAGTTAAAAATCATTTTCAAATAAGTTTAACTAATATATCGCGTTTTAAACCGTTAAAGTTTTTTATTTAAATGTATTTTCAATTGTTCAGCCATATCAGACTTCGTTTGGAAAACCTGGTTTTAAATGGGTGGTAGGAATATCGAAATTTCTTGTGGATGACAAACCACAGATTGAAACGATCGTAGTCCTCATGCTTGTTTGTCCTACATAAAAAAATATCAATATATTTAGGAAAATTGTATTGCATTTTAATATTATATTTATGATAAGTTGTATATATTTAGAAATTTGTTCATAGTGAAGTAACTGTAAAAAGCTACTTAGAATCCTAACAAAAATAGATTTACCGGATTCAAGGCGCGAAGATACGTATATATAAGCAAAATATTCTGTGCTCTGTTTCTGCCTCATAAAACCACCTCTAGGGTAATAAAAGTCAGTTCTTGGGATCGGGTATTAGACGGCTTAGGGCTGATTTTGGGGCCTCTAATATGGATATTAAGAGACAAAAATATGGGTTGCATTCTGTCAGTGCTGGCACATGTGGACATTTAACACTTTCACCGTCAAGGGAAATATTTTTCTCTTCCGCTTTTGTTATCGATTATTGAATTTTTATTATCGATATTTTTTTAATGAATTCCAAAATAAAACGTATGAATAATAGGAAATCTATACACCCTGCTATTCGCTATATAAGCTATATATAGTAGTTTAAATTATAAATTACATATATATCGCATTTAAACTGTAAAATATGTTTACTTAAATGAATATTGATAGTTTGTTTATTTGAATGCCCTTGCAGCGCTAAATTCACAACAACGATGATATAGGCTAAGATCTAAACCATTACAGGGATTGTCGAATACCTAAATAGTAAAGTAAAGTATAACAAGTATATTACGTGTGAAAAGCATAAAATTTTATGTTGATTTATTGTCAAAGTTACGAAATGAAGAAATTACTTGGCTGGGAATTTCGACACTCCAATATAGCCGTTAAAAGTTCAACGTCCAATTCGAGACTTCATTTAAATCGTGGCTTCATTCGAAATAATCAATACTAATAATAACTTTTATTGAAGAAGTCGTGTCCATCAAAACTTTTGAAATATTGCAAATTCATTGTGTTACAGATTGAAAAATGATGATTTAATGGGCGAGACTAGAACCTACGAACTCTACGTTGCTTTAAGAACTAACTTATATAATTACTATTGAACTAGCTAAGCCCGCAACTTAATTCGCAAAGAGTTAATTTGGAAATTTAAAGAAAAATCATTCTTTCATACATAGTATCTAGATTCCTTCTCGTTTTCACAGAGCATGGAAGCCTTTTTATTTGGTCACAGTCTTATTCGAACCATTACTCATTACTAACAATCTCATTACATTACATTATCCTGAGATTACCGCGTTCGAAAAACAAACAAACTCCTTAACTGTACAAGATAGGTAAAGAAATATTTGAACCCAACAATACACTATGCGAAGTAACACTGAATCTAATAATTTAAGTTATATTCAAAAACGGCGACAGTGTTTTTCAGATTGTCTTAAAAATCCTGAAGCAAAATCTTCAACATCACATATTTATTTATTAAGAAGCACAGACTTATGTATATATACATAGGCCTGTGCTTAATTAAAACGAAAAATATTTGTAGTGTTTTCAAATTAAAACAATTTATTCCAAACCGAAGTACACAAACAAAATTATAAAGTAACATACAAAAAAATAAATAAATAAGCTACAATTAAAATTTCACACATAAAGTTTTAAAGTAATTATTTTGTCGTTATTTTGTCAGACATTTTCAGTGGTGTGATGGTTTTCTAGTATGAATGTGTAAGATCTAATAGAATTACTAAATAAAATAACGGTTTAAAACGCGATATATTAGTTAAATTTATTTGAAAATGATTTTTAATTCGGCCCGACGTTTCGGGATGCTTTGCAGCAGCCGTGGTCACGGGGAGACTAAAGATGGAGGATGTCTCAGACTCAAAGTAAAGAATTGCTACGCTAGCCCATCTTTCCGTCAAGTTGGTATTTGGCGAAACTGGCGGTCTTACAGAATTGACTAACGGTTCTTCGCGTTTGCTGGTATGCTGTTTATTGGGATCAGAGTTTTTAATATGGGATCCCAGGTGTTTGATAGTTTGAGGCCGTCCTCCCTATTGAAATTTCGGTGTTTTTTGATTTCAATTGTTCGGTACCAATCTTGGAAAAAATCGATTTTGAGGATTTTTGGTTGGTCAAAGCAATGTAGTGATTGGGCCCTTTATGATTGATAAGATTGAGAGAGTTTATGTTTTATATCCTTATACTAAATCCACTATCAATACAAACGTAAACATTCTGATTTAAACGGACGGACACTGAAAAACGAAACTCCCTTACACGCCTACGAAAAATGGGACTCGATATTAAGTATTCCACTCATGTTCGCATGCCTATTACAATTTGCCGGTTTATAGCAATGGGGTCACGCGAACTCTATTTGCTCGATGTACTAATTGGCACGAGGGTCGTGTATATTGTACGAGCGAGCGGGTTCAAAGAGTAAATGAATCGAGAAAGCTTTGAATATCAATGAATAAATCGGTCAAGGCTTTTCTTTATATCTTTTTTAACCAAGTATTTCTAGTAGTCAAATGTAAGTCATATTATAAAGATGCAGAATTTGTTTGTTTGGACGAACTAGTCTCAGGAACGGCTGTTTTGAATTTTAAAAAATACCATTGTGTTGGTTAGACCATTTATGCAGGAAGTTGCAAAATAAATTTTTGATGCCCATACTAGCTATTTCTACGCAGACAAAGTCATGGGCACGACTATGTGTTCTATTATGTAAATAATAATAAAAATAGTTAATAAAGCTAATTGATGGAATGGTGGTGGAAATGAAAAATGGTTCTCGACGTCGCTTAGTTGCGGAACGTTCAAAATCTCTTAAAAATGGCATTTAATCGTGATGGCATAACGTCAAACATCGTTTCTCAATAACGATGGCCGAACAGCTTTAAATCAAATAACATTACATAATGACCACGATACTCTTATGCATGTGATATGTGAGGTACGGGGAGAGCCCGGGGTCTCCCCATGACCACGGCTGCTGCAAAGCATCCGAAACGTCGGGCTGAGTTTAAAAATCATTTTCAAATAAGTTTAACTTATATATCGCGTTTTAAACCGTTAAAGTAAAACACTTTAAATATGTACACATAATACTACATGTACTCGCATAAACTATAGACAGTATGTCAGCTCTATCTTTTTTTTACTTTATTTGCACCAAAGTTTCCAATGTAAGCTTTTGTTAACTGCGCTAGAGACAGATAATTTTACAGCAGTTCTCTTAAAGTAGGCAAATGTATATGTTTTTTTAAATTTTAAGTCTAATTTTAACATTTCAGAGCGTTCAGAAGCCCTCAGCGGACGGCTGTCGAAATCAGCATCGGAGTTATCATGTTCGGCCCCAGTGCAGGCGTCTCCGCCCCGCGCCCGCTCCGCTCATCACCATACACCACTTTCCGTTGTACATAGAACGCATCACTTTTTTAGCAACTTAAAGGTATGATAACTATGTGGTCCATAAATAGGATTCTAATCCAAACTAGGGGGAATTATCAGAAATATAAATCAAAATAACACCGACATTTAAATCTATCTCGTCCAACGTCAAGTTTTCGTTTTGATATTGCCTCTTATAGTAAATTATAATTTTTGGCTTTAAATGCTTATCCTGTATGTTTGCACTTTTTATGGCCAAGAGAAAGTCAATATCTTAACACAAGCCTACAAAAAGCACTGGCAACCGAATTTAATTATTTATGGTATAAAGACACCCAGTATATAAGACTATAAGAGTTAACGCAACTTATGTAGTTTAAAACCGTTAAAAAGTGTTTAATAGTCATCTATACTAAGATATAAAGCTGAAGAGTTTGTTTGTATGTTTGAACGCGCTAATGTCTGGAACTACGTGTTCGAAATGAAACATTCGATGCGTACGCAGCGAAAACGCTTGAACCATCTTTACATACATGTTTTACTTTTTAACTTTATTATTACTTTAAACCCGAAATGGTAAACATAGTGAAAAACATACACAAAACAATAACACCGCAAAATAAAGAAATAAGCACAAACAAGAATACACCTCGAGCCTCGTTTAAGTAAGTGCTTCTAATTTTGTGCGAAATTTGCTCAACAAATTCCACAGATAAAAGTAACTTTAGCGTTTGAAAGTTGCTACGCTGTTAACACGCCGCTTCAAGGACCTTTACCGTGCTTGTGGACAAAAAAAATACAAATTATGAATAATGAATACTTTTTGATTGTATACGTAAAAAATCGATTTTAGATTGAATAAAATTTACGACGCGGGCAGGACGTCCTGCCCGTGTCGTAAATTTTTTTTACTCAATTTTAAATGTATATAGTGCCATCATGTGCAAGTATAGAGGAGCTGTAAACTTTTTAACTGTTGAAAACTCGAACAATATAACTAGCGTAAACACTTAGTAATAGTCGTAGTCTTGTGTTAAGCATTATATACTACTAGCTGTGTCAGCGACTTCGTCCGCGTAAAATAGAATTTGGAATTTTGAACATCATGTTTGATTTTGTAAATCTCCCTTTTATTTTTATACATTTAAGCTGTTACCGTTCTTGGAAGTAAATCTCAAAAGATAGACATATAGTGTCGCGGACATTTTTATATGTTTATACATAATATATAAAAAGTAATAATTTTTTTAGATCATATTCTTTAGGGTTTCTTGAACCGTTTTTACAGCGTACGCATCGGAAGACCACAGAGATGAATAATTTCCCCATTTTTCCACATTTCTCGCTGTTTCTTTGCTTCTATTTGTCATAGCGCAATGTTCTATAACTATAGCCTTTCTATAATATAAATGTTCTAACCAACACAAAAAGATTGTTTTAACTTGAACCAGTAGTTCCTGAGATTAGGGCGTACAAACAAACAAACAAAACTTTTAAGATTTGTATATTAGTATAGATTATCGACGCCCAACAAACCTTACTTCTATTGTAATAAAAAAATACAATCAAATTATATTATTTTGGTGTTTCTGATAAGTTTCTTCCTTAAATGAATAAAAAAACTTTTTCTATGTAAAATCCCACAAAAGTATTCCGTTCTTAGTACAAGCTTATAAATCAACTTATAATTGGGCTTCGGGGTTAACTTCCAACAATGACATAAAAGCTTGAGGTTTAAAAGTAATTACGGTGACCTCACGCACTAAATGTATAGTCGAGTGCAGTAATATTAAAGTAGTTTGTCAAAAGATATTAAGGCAAAAATATTCGACGAGCTTGTTGGTGCAATGTATGGCCAATAATCAACCGATCGAGGGTTCGATCTTCACCGGATTCAACATTTTTTAATCCAATGTGTTCTGTATATAAAATGGGTGGTAGGAATATATAAATTCCGTCCGGGTTTCAAACCACCGTCCACAGATGAAAAAGCCGTCAAGTTTAATCACGATTGGGTTTCAGTCTGTGGATTTCCAAATATCCAAAGTCAAAATAGATCGACAGCGCATCTTGTTTAGATTTTATATGGATGGAGTCTTTCTCCTACCATTAAATGAATCCCTAAATAGGATATTATGGAATATAAAAGAATATAGCATCCGACTGTACGTTCATATTAAACCTATTTATATTGAGTGCATTAATAATATACTATATCTACTTCTTATTGTAGGTACAAGTTTATATAAAGTCACAAATATTGATTTTTAGATAGATACAAGTTTTTTTTAAGGTTTGAATAAACACTTTTAACGGTTTAAAACACGAAATAAGTTAGTTAATTTATTTTTAACTTCGTTGCGACGTTTCCAACCACTTGGAACCGTTAATATGTGTTCTTTTGTAATAATAATTGGTAAAAAGAATTTAATTTTCAAGTTCACCTACAACAGTTGTTTAACAGAGTTTTCCTACAGTTAATCTAATAAAAACTTTCGGTTTACGAAATTAATAGCAAACAAAGGGTTGTAACAGTTCCAATAATACAATTTATATGTACAGTCTGTGGAAACTCAAAACAAAAATATTACAGATATGAGATGCAAAAAGAAGAGAGAAAAATAAATTATTCATTGGGACGTGAGAAAAATTATCTTGGCGGGAATAATTTACAGCTGTGCCTAGTTGAAAAGAAAACATGACGAAATAAAGACTTAAGGCAGTGCTTTTTTTCATTCAAAGTAGAATATAAATTGTCATGTATGTGTCACGTTTGCGCATTAAATAAATATAACCTTCTCTATAACTAATATGTAAAGACAAAGAGTTTGTTTGTTTAAACCCGCCTAACTTTTAAAATTGAAAAATTCTTCATAAGCAGTTATTGAGGAAGGCTTTAAATTATAAAACTTCAGAGTATGACCATTAGAAACCGGGACAATTATTATACCTTTAAGGGCTTCCGAGGCGTGCGCTGTGAAAACACCTTCCATCAACCCAAAAAAATTGTATGAAAGAATGATTCCTGTTTAAATGATCTAAAAAAAAGTCCGCGACGTTATATGTCTATCTTTTAAGATTAACTTACAAGAACGACGCGAAGGGACGCGACCGACGTCGTGGGTAACAGTTGAAGTTATTGGAAAATTGAAATTATGCATAGAATAGCGATTCTCGCGAACGAAGTCGATGGCACAGCTAGGACTAAATAAATGATAGTACTTTTAAACCAAAAATAAAGCAGTACATTCAATAACATTTATACCTAATAATAAAGATGCACGACAATTATATCGTTTTACTCCATTTTTTAGAACCGTTGGCATCGAAGTAAAAGTCGTGAGAGATGTCCGGCTGGCACAATATTATCTGTGGCACCAGGAGCGGACAGCAGCGGCACAGAATACGACCACAGTTCAGACCACACTCCAGCTAATTCGCCATTACATAGGAAAAGGAAAGGTCAGTTGAAAGAACAAGTGGATATTGTGAAACTTTTTCCCTCCATCTAAGACTCATCTAGGACTCTACTCTTAGATTGCTTGAGTGCCGGCGTTACGCCATTAAAATGTAATAGTAGTATGCTGGACATCATAAAGATAAACGTAATTAAACCCTTTATTGCACAAAAAATAATATTACTACTAAATAACTAATTTACATAACAAGTTAGCGTAAAGGCGACCTATGACGATCTCTTGCATGAAATCGTTTACAGAAGATAGAAACAATTTAGGAGTAAAAGTCATCTATACTAATATTATAAAGCTTAAGACTTTGTTTGTTTGTTTGAACGCGCTCTTCTCAGAAATCACTGGTTCGAAGTGCGAAAATGGTTCACGATAACGAAGAAATGTATAAAAAAGAATAAACTCTTTTTAAATAATCTAAGTCCGCGACAGTATACGTCTTTGGTTCAACATTATTATTATTATCTCACAAGAACCGTTTTTATGGTAATCAAATTTAGTACAAATATTGTAATAAGCCTGCATAATACTGTAATAATATGTTCAATGGCGTCTAGTAGTAACCATCCAGACTTGTTCTGAATTCAAAAATTTAAATGGACCGAATTATATATATTTTAAATAAATACTCTAACGGTTTAAAATACGGCGATATATATTAGTTAACCTTATTTTAAAAAATGTTACCTAAGTTTAACATGTATATATCGCGTAAACTACTGACAGTATTTATATATATTTTATTCAATGTATGGTAAAAATAAGTAGTTTTTACGTGTTTAGAATTATTGAGGTAGAATGTGAAAGACCTAAAAATATATATAATTTCTTTTAATTTGCACTTCTTCTCATTATTAGGTTACTGGTAAAAGAAGTTCTTAACAAAAGAGAGCTCTTCAATTATTAATTAAGCTTCACGGTTACCTTTTCCTCCAATTCAAAATGGTAGGTAGTTTAACATTAGGAAATAAAATTGCTTCAGAAATATATTTTCATCTTGAAAGCAATCCGAACTGTCTATTTGGGACGGTTTGGGATAAGACAAGTTATTTGGGAACTTATTTCGAACATTTGCCGCTAAGTAAACTAGGGCGGGTGTGTGTAGGTTCACGACGTTTCTACATCTATAGAAAAATATTATTTATTCAAACCGATACATTTAGTGCATGAAGTGTTCTCAGTTGATTGTAAATTTTATATTTATTATAATATAATAGCCTTTCCCCGAGACTATAGATTGTTTCGGTCGGGCATGGTACAGAAGTATAAATACTTGCCTGTAAATAAAAAAACCGTTCAGTGAAACGGATACAGAAATGTGTTCGCCCCATGCCCCACAGGCGAAGATGGGAACCAAGCACTCTATTGTTTATACAGTGTAAATAAGTAATTAGATCAAAATAACGCCGTCTTGTGAAAATTAACTAAAAAAAGGTCTGTAGAGACTCGTCATTTTTATATTTTAAAGTTATTATTTTCTTTTTTTAAATTATCAGTAGTCTTGTTTTTCTATATAGCATAAAAACAAGAACATAATAATAATTTAGTAAAAGCTTATAAATCTATAACCAATATAATTCGCGCATTGTAATCTATGTCAAACTAAAGCCTCACAAGAGGCGTATGCACTGAATACAATCCTGGGGTTACGGAAAATTTAAAATGTCACCCAAGCTAACATGTAGATAATTTAACATTTCGAGCCAACGAGACCGCAAACGGAAATTCACGTGTAATATTTCCGGGGAACTGAAATACAGACGAAAGTAACAAGCGAAGTTAGTCAAAGGGAATACTTAGTTATATGAGTATTGTGGAGCCAAGTTTCAGTTGAAGCTTCAGAGTTTTTTTTAATCTTATTGAGGTTTAAGATTAACATTTATTCGCAAAAAAATATACACGAACACTCACTTACTTAATGAACCGAACAATACTTTTGTCATCTACCCGCATGATGTTTAAAAAATGAACGTTAGGGATTGTGTATACACTGTATGAGTAAATGCATGATCAAAAACGCAAAAAGTTTCTCGAACGCAATCAATTGTAAAATAATCGAGTGAAAAATAATTTTTATTTATTTGAAACCTGTCATACATCCAACCCACATACAAGAGGTGCAATTAAAAATGTCTGTTTACTATTATCAGTATATTATACACAATAATACCGTATAAGACATACCAAGAAAAAATACGAAAATACCTTATTTATAATTTATCGCATTAGATTTTCTAGGCACATGCTTATGTAGAATGTTATTCAAATTATCATATAACAAGCGAGGATATCCTCCGGGTTCCGCATATTATAAACGCTACTTCATTCGGCGAGAGTGTTATTATAAGGGAATAAAATCTGTTTTATAAAAATTCCAGATAATTTACTCTTACCTGTAGCAGACTATGTTCCGAGTTATTCAAAACGTCCCGTCCTATCCTGGTACAGCGGGAGTAGTGTAGCTCAATCATTAATGGCGATTTTATCAAACTGAGCAAATTCACACAATAACTTCACTTGTAGAATATAAATTAAAATGCCTTAGCACTAACACTATTTCGTATTTTAAACACAGTCGTTCCATTAAAGTTTTTATGATGAAATTAAAATACATTTTTCTTAGTTGGTAAATTTAAAAATATAAATTTGATTTATATTTAAATATATATTTTAAATTCCTAAGTTCATTTCAATGACCTGCTCTATTACACTGTAATGTAACATTTATTATTAGTAATGTTTTCTTCCCTGAAACGCACTGTTTTTGTATCTATCCTTGGTTAAAGCGCCATCTCTTATTTTGAAATCTCAACACTTCTGGTAACTCAACGCCATCTGTTAGATTTTTGGAGTGGCTTGTTATTTACAACTCGTAGAATAGTGTAGCCCTCGTAGGGGATCTAGGTGGCGCGTGATTTAAATATATTTTACAAAATGTATAGTATAACTTAACACATGTATTTAAGTTTAGACAAAGTATAATTAAATAGTAGACATTTACCTTAAATAAAATCCCTTTTATTAGGACCCATAAAATAATAGTATAGTTTAATTATAAGCTATTAATGTTTAATTCTGCTTTTATTCTTTTTTAATGGCTGCTAGAGATATTGTCGATACAAAAACTGACTGACAAAGCCAACGAAACTACAAAGTATACAAACACCATGATGGACCGGATGTTAAAAAAATACTCACAAAGGTTAAATTCAATATTTAAAATGACGATTTTCCAATTTTGATGTAAAAACCTCAGCTAAAACTGTCGGGGCTAGCTATCAGTTAAGCGAGATGTGTGACCTTAACTGGAAACCATTTTAGAGTTATACTGTAGGGCTGTCAATGTCATAAAAAGAAAATTTCATAAATAGGACATTAAGTATTTCACGACATCTTATTGTCGGTATTTCAAAACTTTTTTGTTAAAAACAATCATAATAATACACGTAGAAAAAGTAGCAAAACTTGAATAATCTTCACATGTTCTTGCACATGATGGTATTATATAAATTGAAAATATATTTACATTGAAAAAAGTTAATGTGATGTTAAGAGCACAGTTAAGAACTTATTTGTACTTTATTACGAGTAACATTCAATGATAATTAAATATATATATTTATGAGTTTTATTTAATCTTTCATAATTTATATAACCACATTATATTATAACATTAACAAGATCTCGATTTAGTAAATATCTTCTTTAAGTCTCTTGTTCTTGTGCCGTTTATCTTTTTAAGCTATAGTTTATTAAAAAAAGTACAAACTTTGCTTTTAAAAACCTATAGAGCAAAGTTAAATTTTTGTTACTTTATTTAACAAAGTTAAATAAGATTTTGACGGCCCTATTTTGAATTAACATTTCCAGCTGAGGTCGCTTTCCTAAACTCGGTATGGAGAAAATAACTTTCATTTTAACCTCAAATATTTTTAGATGTAGGTACCTATAATATAAAAAAAAACTTTTGTATTGTACTCGTAAATAGTTATAAGTGTAACAAGAAAGCAGTAAAACCCAATTTTTGATCTCACCAAGTATTTGATCAGAGTGTGTCCTACCCGACCAAAACTATTTTGTTTTTCGAGATTCGAACCCAGGAAATCTTCCACTTAAGGCAATACTCAGACGCACTACTATTTAGGCATTTAAGATGTGTCGACGTTTAGCATATTTATTTATTTTTTAAGAGTTACATCATATTCTACTATACTATATATGCGAAGATGATTATGGAGGATTGATGATTACTTTCAAGAACGAATTATAAGATTTTGAAGAGAATCTTTCTTTAATTAGTCTAAAAAGAAGGAGGGTGTTGTATATAGCAATTTAATTACAATATTTAAGGAAAACCCATATAAAAGGAAAACTGTATTTCGTCCTATGACGTCATGTAATAGCTTTGTCAATAATTGAATATAAAGTGACGTGATCATCACAATTTAAGCATTTGATCCCAATGTCAAGATGTAATTAAATTTTACTCCTGCGCATGTTGTTAACTATTTAATACAACCTACGTAATGATACGTATTACATAGTAAATTTCATGGCTCGATGTATACGGAAAATCTTATTCTATTATTTAAATAGACACTTTAACAGTTTAAAACGTGGAATATATTAATTAAACATATTTGAAAAATATTTTATCTACGGCCCGACTTTTAGAATGCTTTGCAGCAGCCGCGGTCGCGGGGAGACTAAATATGGAGGGTGCCTTTAATGTCAAAATAAAAACTGCCATCTATTCCGTCGTAGTTGTTATTAATAATACCAATTCGAAATATATTTCTCGTTTTAAGCAGCTGAAGTGTTTTATTTAAAAAGGGAACTACTCGCGTAAACTACAGACCGTATCTATTCTATTATTATTATAATAGGGTATTTAATGACAGTGGAAATATTTTTTTCATAATGTATGATGAATTTTTATATGATTAAAGTTTCACTTGATAATTTTATTTTTAAATTATTCATTTACTACCCATGATTTCGTTCACATTTAAGATGCTTAAGTAACCAATCGACAGCCCGTCTCGACTTAATTAAAGACATTTGAGACAGGAGACTAGACCCTGTCTTATCGTCTATTCACAGTTGTCATGATTTCTTGTGTCTTTTAAGTCGAAGCCAGAATAAGGAAAACAAAACACGGTTAATTAAACGTCATTCGCTTGAGTGAAGTTAGATTTATGAAGGAGAATAGGGATGTCTAAGTATTCATTTGGGATTAAGCTTACTTGAAGTAATACTGTTGGACTTCATTAGGTTCCAACTAAAATAATCCCACAGATTATCAAAGGAGACGTAGTTATTTTGGAAAAAGATATAAAAGTTTATTGAAATGAGGTGGTCTCATTTTTGACAGAATGGACCGGTTTGGAACCAAATATTAAAAGTCTCCGAGCATTGCGTTAAATGCGATAGGCCTGGGTTCGCATCCCAGAGGAAAAACATTTTTTTTCTGAAATAGACGTCTGATCAACTATTTACGTGCAAAAAAACGATCATTGCAACTCGAAAAGTCGTCAAGTTTAATCGTGTTTCTGTTTCAGTCTGTAGATTTCCGAATATCCAAATCCACAATAGATCGCTAGCTTATCTAATTTAGATGTTATAGTTGGATATATGCTGGGGTTTTTCGCCTACAATTATGCTTGTCTGTCCTCCTCTTAAAAAGTGGTATTGACCTTACTTTTGTCATACAGTTGAAAGTTTTAAATTTTAGGTTATAAATAAGAATTGCTGATCATCATTATATGCTCTACGTGGAATAGTTTTCAATATGGCGATATCATCGAAACCAGTCGATACTTAGAATGAGTTCCATTGTTTTCTGTTCAAGGTCGTTTTGAACGAGCTTTTATCTTTATTAGGTAGAAGGGTCGTTGGGTTTTTTAGTTTATGGGCAGGTGACATGGCTGGTATGTGAAAACTTGGGGACATAATATCATAGGGTTTATCTTCATACTAAGTGCAGAAATGTACTTTTAAAAATGCTTTTGAACTATTTTTGTTCTGGATATTAGGCAAGCCACGTACTCAAACTGAACGAGTATTTAACTTCCTATTCATTTTATTCCTATTACAACTACGAAGATAAATCTACAGTTATGAAGTGCAATAAAACAAAAATTGGGTTTAGGTGTATTTCCATTATTTGAATGAACGTTTATTTAATTTATTTGTCACAAAAATAAAAGAGAATGAATTATTTGTAATATTACACAATTGCTATACACAAACAAGTTTCGAATGTGTCAGCAATATCGTTGTCAACATTCTAGATGCCTTAGTATATCTCCTATTTCAAAAGAAATAGCGCCAATTCTCGAATTACGTTCTAGATATTTATTACCGGGCAATATGCCTGGCGAAATTCCGAATAGGCAGTAAAATAATTACTATTGTCGTCAAAGTGCCATTATTGCCGGCGAATTGACAGATTTTGTTTTGAAGTGACGCCATTTTGTCTCTTCTTTGTCAAATAAGAATTGATTAAACAATACGTCATAAATGTCACAAAGTGACAAGTACTTTTAAATAAAACACTTAATATATATATTTTTTTGATAATTATTTTAACTTCAGTCCGACGTTTCGGATTGCAGTAGCCGTGGTCACGGGCAGACTGGGCCGTAGTTGAAATAATTATAACTAATATATATCGCATTTTAAACCGTTAAAGCATTTTATTTATATGTGCACTACTCGCGTAAACTACAAACAGTATTTGACAACTACTTTTGATTCTTAAAATTTTTGAAAATGAAAATTATCATGATTTCTTAAAATACTATTTTTCTGAACATTATTATAATATAAGCTGCTGACGTACGGAACCCCATATATATCTGTAAAGAAATATGTATAGCATTATATGAGCGTTGTTCCTAATGCCCCATCCCTATATTCTCATTCATACTTCAGTCTTTACCTCCAGTCGGTTTTGTGACCGCGCGAGTGATGCCCGCGTGTCAATTGTCACACATTTTGGCGCGTTTTTTAATTTTTAATCTGTGACGTTTTAATGATGTAGTTGGATGCAGTGAAAGTGAATTTTAATTATCTGTTTTTAATTAAGCTTATTCTATTATTAGATGCATAAATTTATTATCTTAATTTATTTGCATAAAGTTCGCTTTGAATAATTTCCTCTTATTAACAATGTAAATTTTAGGTCTCGGAGGAACGTTATATTTTTAGAAAATGGAATGATAATGATAATTATGTTTTACAAATTGCGAAGTTTTAACAATATAAGAAACTTATTATTTCGAAAATTAAATTATTGTAATGAAAGATTTTTTAGATTATCTTTTTACCTCAAGTTGCATTAAACAGTGTAAACGGATCTTCTGTAGATAGACTAGTGTTATTACAAACCATAATGTTTTTACGAATCTGTTATTCAATTCTATAGCAACAGAACAATGCCATGGATTGTAAATAACATTTTATTGACCAGTCATGGCAGGAAAAATGATAAATTGTTCAATTATCTTGAACAGGCGTGCACAATATGATGAAACTACAGATAACAGATAGCGAATATTAATTTCATATTCTACATTATTTTATCGCTTATCTTCTTTTGCTATTTTGCTTCTTTATGCTACTTTTAATATAGATACAATGGTCATTACATTGCATTGCATAAAAATATCCTCTCTTCAAATAAAACACTTTAACGGTTTCAAACGCGATATATTAGTTAAACTTTTTAAAATCGTTTCTTTAATTTTAGTCATATTCTACCGTAAACGAATTATATTTATAATCACAAACGAAACTTTTTGTTTTGAAAATAATCTTTATTGAGTAGACGTAGACTTGTAGTCCTTACGGTTATTAGATTTTATATAAATTACAAAAGTATTGCGTACCACGTATTAAGCACTTACTATTACCCTTATTTGTACACTGTCTAAAAGGGGATATATTTATAAAATCGGTATATTATTAATTTTAGAGTTGGTTGCTTTAGAAGGTGACCCTTGTGCCTCACCTACATTGCAAAGTAGGTCGGACTTCTGAAAAAACAATGCTTTTTAGCTATCAAAATTTATAACAGCTTATAAGAGCTGTCAAAAATAGGATTGGTGATAGTCGCCATTCTTTAAGGTAGCGGAAGCCAGGAAAACATCTCGTTCAGTTGATGGGAGGTGACGTGCCCAGCCATATAACATTTAGTTTAATGCGCTGTTGTCCTATTTCAGCTTTCAACATTCATTTTATGTGTGACTTTTGTAATGTTCATTGTTAAATAAAAGTTTTTTTACTCATTGTAACGTTGAAAAAATGTTGAGATCCATAAAATGTGCATAATATCCATAATTCCCAATTAGATGTTTAAACAACATTTTAATTATAATATATTTAGGAAAAACAAAGCGGAAACGAGCAAACTTTAATACCCCGTTGGTATTAAAATAGCTTTAATTTGCGTTGCAAATGCAAGCACGAGATTCACAACTTCAAGACGATTATAAATTCATTCTTGAATTTTGACTTAAATTTAGCTACATTATGTCGTCGCTGGAATATTGTTCGGTAATGATGAGATATTTTTGGAGGTCACAGGATATGCTGTGTGCATAGATAAAAAATGTCAAAGGGTGTATGTACTAAAACCACAGGAGAAATACATATTTATTGTACATATTTTTTCTATGTATGAAGCAATAATTTTAAAAACTTACTTATTTAATGCCTACCTTTAGCTCACGTATGCAATCCGATTAAAAAGAAATAACGGATTGTTTGACTCGTTTATTTTTTAATAAAAATGCGATATTATAGGGACTATATAGCATTTTACTACGCGAGTAGTATACATTTACAGAATACACTTTTTGAGAACGAGACAACGGTTTGAGGCGCGAAATTTTGCATTGTCATGAGGTCACGGGGGTCAAAGCAAATTATAAATAATTTATGTTATATATGTCGTTAATTAAATGTTTTAATTTAATTATGTCTTGTAGTCAAGAATTTGGTATGTTATTATTTTTGTGTCACAAATGATGTCGATAACAATGAATATTTCAACTAGGTACTCGTGGTTATAGGGCAAACATTTTCAGTCCATTTCGCCAGGTAATTGATTAGACTTCTGTGCCCTGTCCGACCTAAGCACTTTAATTTTCCCCTAAATTTTGACAAGCCACTTCAATGGTAGCCATGTAGGCTTTATCAACGGGTTGTAGGTTCAATTTCCACCGGATTCAACACGTGTCCATCGAACTTTAATTCGTGTAGCGAACCGTCCACAGATAAAAAAGCCGTGAAGTTTAATTGCGTTTTGGTTTCAGTCTGTTGATTTCCAAATATCCAAAGCTAAAATATGTCGACGCGCATCTTGCCTAGATGTCATATGGCTAAGGGACCTTCCAAGTTTTACTGTTTTACTCTATCATAAACGAAAGTTTTGTATCCAGGACCTCTCATGCTTACATGCCTACGAAAGCAATCTAATTAATTTTATTTATGAGAAGCTAATAGTAATCTTTACTTGTCTCATAATACCTTAGCTTATTCCAAACAGCTTAAAAAATTTAAACATCAATTAACTTTATGGAACAATGTCTGGTATTACGAACAAAACACGCGATCGCTTTAAAAATACAAAGGTTCAGCGGTAAACCTTTGTTTAGGTGAACGTAAAGAGGGCCTCAAGGGCTTTGACCGCACTCGTGTATCATCAGCCTTACTTTGCAGAGATCTAGACGTTTCCAGAAGTTCTATAATATACATGTACATGTATTTTAGTACGTAGTTGCATCTTTGTAAGTAGTCTAACGTAGGTCTACGGGATTCTGCCACATCAACCATTTTGTGACTGTTGAGATTAAATAACTTTTAGCAGTTTAAAACTCAAAACTTATTTTAATAAGTTATTTATAATTTAATTTACCGGGCCAACGTTTCGGATGATTTGCAGAAGTCATGATCATGCAGACAATTAAAAATAAATGAACAATATATGTAACGTTTTAAAACGTTAAGTGCTTTATTTAAAGTGCTTTGTGTTAATATTCGCGTAAACTACTGACAATGCTACATATTCACGAGTCCGATTATCTGATTGATATTCGACAAACACCGATCCTTAATAAAATTATTCATCATGATTAATAAAAAATATAAAGCTTACGCGAGTAGTACACATTTTAATAAAACACTTTAACGGTTTAAAACGCGATATCTCCCCGTGACCACGGCTGCTGCAAAGCAACCGAAACGTCGGGCTGAAGTCAAAAATCATTTTCAAATAAGTTTAACTAATATATCGCGTTTTAAACCATTCAAGTGTTTTATTTAAAAATATACACTTTTACTAAAAACCTGATATATTATCTATATATAGAGGAGAGGTACCTTCCTCTGACCTGACCTCTTACTACAATGAGAGGAAAGAGAAAAAGAATAGAAAGAGAAAATCTACTTCTTATACAGAAGATGTATGTCACGATTTATTTATCGCTTCATAAAAACAAACTATCCAAACAACTTGTTGTATACCCTTGACCACTTTGGCAGTCTGCCAAATCAATTTCGTACAGGATCAGTTAGCTGAAGGCTTTATTCACTTGACAGATGTAAATAATGTTGTATATCGGTTGTGATTCTCCTTAATTCAATTGTTACTTACTAGAACTCGTAATTTTCCTCAATCATTACAGAAAATTTCCAAAACAGTAGACTTAATACAAATATGATATAGGCAGTGCAAAATGAATTTTATTTCCCTATATTAAGAGCCTTATTCTCGTTTTAAATCCATGGGTTTTACTTCAAAATTATAATTTGGTTTTTGTTCCTATATAATTAGGATAATATATTGAACCGTAATGAGAAATAGTACATATTATATAACACTCCTTTTGTTCTGCTATCGAAAGGCTGTACCCGTTAGTCTTTAGATTACATCATTTTCCGGAAGTCGGGAGCGCTGAATCGATACTGGCAGCCGAGGAAAGCGTTGGGTGTTCCCGTTTGAAATAGTGTTCCAAATTCAAATTATATGCCAGGGACAAAGCAAATAGAATTGAATTAATGTCTGCTTCTAGAATTTTATAGAATGGAACAAAACATGGCTTTAAGACGTTTTTGCAAATATTTCTTTATAAAGGTACAATAAGAGAATATGTATCAAGGTCTTGGTAAATATCCAAAAGCTATCTCAAGTTACGCTTTGTGTATTTTTACGTTTTTGTTTTTGTTATATATATAGTTATAAATAAATAACATGTAGGACTCAGTAGCTCAATTGGTTCACACAACGTGTATCGGTCAAGGCTCGTGTCGTGTCGTAAAATTGTTTCTATGTAAAATCGATTTTTAATTTATATAGTGCCATCATTTTCAATAATATGAGAAAAACTTTAAAGTTTCATTAATTAAAGGATGAAAACCCATTACACGACCATAAATTCATGTAGAATGTGAAACAGTATACTAAAAACCATAGACAATAAATAAATGTGTTCAAAATGGCGTCACAGATTAATACGTGCGCTGTCAAATTGTGTTCTCATGAAGAAAATTAAAATTGCTGTCAGGAAGTGGCGAAGGATGCGCCTCTTCCGTAAGCGAGATGGTAAGTTGAAATTTTAGGTAGTGCAATAAGGACAGAATGTCTAAACCCAATTAAGGGGAAAGAGTTAAGTTGCTTGGAACAGATTGCTTGTTAGGGTTAAGGCCATCTATTGTGCGCTATTTAAGTATACAAGTTACCGCAAACTTATTACATGTGTTTAAATAGAGTAAACTTAGCGTGTTTTTCTCTTCCCGTCCTTCTTGCAAGTTAATCTTAAAAGGATATATATAGCGCGCGTTTTTTAAATCATTTAAAAAGGTATCGTTCTCTCATAAATATTTTTTAGGTAACTTGAACCGTTTTTGCAGCGTACGCCTCGAAAACCGAATTGCCTGATTTTTTCACATTTCGTGCTGTATCTTCTGTCCTATTAGACACGGGTCAATGTTTTAGCCTATAGGCTTCCTCGATAAATGCTCTTACCAACACAATAAAAACTTTTTAAATTATAACCCGTAGTTCCTAAGATTAGCGCGTCCAAACAAATAAACAAACTCTTCAGCTTTATATAGATTTAAGGTATGGTAAAATTAGATGATTTTTGCGCATTGATGAATATGTATAATGAGATAAGTATGTTCATGTGTATTATTTTTATTTTCTCTAACATGCAATGAATTATTAAAAAAGCAAAATACACTCAAAAGACGGTGAATTCAAAAAGAAGTGTAATTTCGTCAGTGTATACATTTTACTCTAGCATATAAACAACTGGACCGATTCTATAATCTTCAAGTAAGGACAGTAAGTAAGAAGACAGAGAATGTTATTTTGCAATAAGTAATGAAATGGTTTCAAACGACATACGAGCGTAAAGATTGAAACCTATATAAGCTATAGTTATTCCTACAGAGCGCGATGGTTGATCGAAAACGGATTGAAATCTGCATATTGCAAAATTGGGTATCGGTTTGGGTTGGACGTTAAAAATTTCTGAAAGCAAAAAAGCAGTTTTAAAAATATATAAAGATGAAGAGGAGTTTTGCAAAAACATTGCGTGCCCAAATAACTATTCTACGCGGACGAAGTCGCTGACACAGCTAGTTATTTTCTAATAATGCTATCAACTCATGGTAGTAAAAGCGGCCATTTTGATATACTTGGTTTTAGCAAAGTATATCAAAATGGCCGCGAATAACTACTAAAATTTTTAAGGACTCTTTTAATAATATATTTTGACCATTAACTTAAGTGAACCTGGAGCAACAGATAAAACTTTATACTAAAGTGTAAAAGCGTTTAAAACAGATATATTATGCTTTCAAGAAGGGTTCCCCGAGGGAAAACTTGTTTCTTATAACTAAAGTTATCGCCCCGAGTTGTACGTAGAGAGAAAATGGGAAAATGTCTTGTGCTTTATGGGATATTTTAAATGATGTTTTATATAAATTTATACTCTTTTTAAAATAGTAAATAAAATAATATATACATATTAACTACGACGTGGTGGAAAATTATCATGAACACTTCTTTGTGGTTTTTAAACCATCTGAAACTGCAGATGTAGGTTGTATCCTCACTTGACCTAAACGGGGAGAGAACCCACCAATATACAATTAAAAGGCTAAATCTTATGAAATAATACCAATGAACAAATCATTAAATTAAATAGTCCTTCCCATTAAATTAAATAAGAATGTCTACTATGGTAACTTTACCCAGGAAGTAACTAGTATATATGTAAATAAAACAATTAAACGGTTACAAATATCTACTATATTTGAACTTATTTAAAATTTATTTTAACTAGGTACGGTGCGACTTTTTCGCATGCTTTGCAGCAGCTAGGACTAAAGATGGAGGGTGCCTCCAATGCCAAAGTAAAAACTGTTACGCTAGCGCCATCTGTTCCGTCGTAGTTGGTATGACAAACTGGCCCGGTCCTTGCATAATTGACTGAGGACAATTGAAGGCATCCTCCCTATTAAAATTAAGGAGGGTAGTAAAAAAAATCATCAAGATTCACTACTATATTTCGCGTAAAATGCGTTATATTTTTTTTAATTTATACTACTCGCGTCAACTTCAGACAGTATTTAGTATAAGTGTTTAACATATACTTATTGTCTTCAGATCAATCTCTCTCCCGACAAGAGTCAGGTGACCCCGTGGCTTCGACGTCTGCAACACCTCTGCATTCAGCACGACCGCCTGTAGAATTACTACATCTGGTATGATTTTATAAATTTTATTAAGGTATATATAAAGAACATTTGAGGGGTAGTAATATAACCTATATATTCCTATCTATCCATTTTATAAACTATTATACTAAAAAATTTAATCGGAGATAGCAGTACCTACCAAAGTTTACTCAATATGTAAAATGGCGGTCAAGTGTTACACGTTTCGGTGTCAGTCTGTGGCTTTCCTAATTTCTGAAGCCAAAATATGTCAACAACACATTATAATGGACACTGGCTATGCCATTTTAGTTTTCCATCATGTGCTAAAAGTTTTCTACGTTTCTCTTATAGTTAATAAAGCGAACTATTTTATATACATAGAAATAAATACGCCTATTCAAAAAATGGACAATAAACTATCAGGCGTCACTTTTTTTTAATAAATATGCAGGGAGTATTTAATTTTATCGTATTGATTATTGCTGTAATTGAAAATTAATTGCTAACATATAATACGTTTAAAACTCGCTATAATTGGCTTGACTAGTAAGCCGTTTTATCAGTATTAAGAAGTATTCAAATACATATTTTACAGGTCACAATCAACTTAGGTTACACAATTAACTAATGACATGGAAAACATATTTTCTTAACACGGAAAATTACATTTACTTTTGTTATTTACCTTCGTAAGAATGTCAAAACTTTTTTAAACGTATTTTTTTTAATCATGAGAATTCTGTATTTTGAAGTCATTTTATTAATCAATTAATAAGTTTGCTTGTTTTGTAATAAGTAACACTATAATTAACGAGTGTAGACTTGTATAGGGTCGCTTATTGGATTTCAACTTCAAATTAACAACCTAGATATGATAATACTGTCAAATCCATAAGTAACATTTCTCTCTGTATAATAATAATATGTCTTATTCTACTTTGCTCTCAAACCAAACACAAAGCTTATATTATAATAAATGATTTTCTTATAGGAACCCGACGAAGGCCAGCGTTTCAGAGAGCAACAATTACGTCAATATTCATTTTTTCAACTACGCATACACTTAAAACGGGGACAGAATCTAGTTGCTATGGATAAGAACGGTTGGTATTACGGCTTGATTGCCACTTCACGGGACGAACCACAGATAATGCTATCACTCCGCAAATGACATCTGTCAAACCACGAATAGCGCCAGCTCACGTTTGCTTATCTATACTTATTGTCTATGGATCACTGAAACTACAAAAATATTTAAATTTTTTATCTGTTACAAAACTCTGAACTGGTTTTGTTATTGACATTGAAAAGACTATAATATAGTATAAGTCACCATTCCGAAAAAAAAAATATTATCGCAAAGAAATATTTTTTATACTGTACACAAAAAATACATATTTAATATATAAGTATCTAAATGTTATAGATTATATTTTAGTTTAAATAATTTATTTTTATTTAGCACGTATTTTAATTGCAAGTTTTAGCGCTTTTGCTTTTTATTCACTTTCATTTGCACAATTATCACGTAAGCAAGACACTCGCAAATACTATACTATAATAGTACCTTAGTACATAAGTTTTTTTCATATAACATTAAAATGTAATAACGCGGTACTTAAACAGATTATATTTAAGCCTGGCCATGTTTTATAATAGGTATTTTGACCTCTCCAAATTATGCAGTCATTACTAATTGACTTTTACAATATATATGAGTTTACTACAATATAAGACGTAATATTTCTCACTGAAATATCTCAAACGAATAGATATGTATCATATTGACTAAGTCTTAATTGGTTTGAAATTGTGCTTCTTAAAAAAGTTATTTAAAACTATTTATTTGATAATCTTTATCGGCATAAGAGCATTATGTTATTTCAGGACTGAAATAAAGAACTTGTGAACGTACAAAATTACTTCTAAGACAATAAGATAATAATCCAAGGCCAATGAACGAGTCATAGATCACTGAGCTTCTGGGCAAATGTTCGTTAAAAATACCTTATAGTAATTAAATTGAACATTTTAACGGTTTAAAACGTGAATATATTAGTTACCTTCTTAACTACGGCCTGACGTTTTGGGTTCTGCCAAGCCCCAAATAAACCGACTAAATTTTGCGTTTTTAAGGGTTTTAAAAGATTTTTTTTTTTTTTTGAAATACTTGCGTACATGGCAGAAATTTTAAAGACAATCACACTGAAACACAGCTACCCCCCCTCCAATCATGGCAAACTTTATTGATTTCAATTAAACTTAATTAACATCAACGAAAAATGCTTAAAGAAAATTTAAATCTACCGAGCTACATAAAATGGAATCACTTATAAAATTTTCTAAACTTCCTTTGTTTCTTGGTTTCATTAGATCGCAAATAGTAGGATTAGTAGAATTAAAATTCTTAAGGAATATTGGACTCTTGTGCATTTAATTGTACTGTAAAAAATAAAAGAAAACTACTAATATTGCTGGTGTTAATCTTTAAAAAGTTAACACATGCACCTCCGTGGTTTAAATCTAAAGAGTTTGTTTATAATTGTATGATATAATGATTACCTCTTTAAATGATATAAAAATGCCTGCAACAATATATATCCTATACTTTTTACCATTAACTTGCAAGAACGACGGAATTCGACCGACGCGGGTAACTGACTATAATATATAAAGTTAAGGAAGAGGTTTATAAACACTAATTTTGAAGCCCAAAATAACAATTTTTCGCGAATAACACAGCCAGTGTTAAAAAAAAGCCAGAGGTTCTAGGTTCGTGGTGTTTATGGTCTTTGAAAGGTCGTTAATAGGCATGACCAGGTGGTTACAAGAATCATCCATTCCCCATCCTAGCATTGTTATATTGATTTTCGCTTCTTTTCTAACGAACGCTTGTGGGTGTCGAAAACCAGGTTTGTTGTCAGGCACGAGCGACCCCTACGTGAAGTTCAAAGTTGGTGGACGGTTGCTGCACAAGTCCCGGATCGTGTACCGGGATCTGAACCCCGTGTGGGACGAATGTTTCACTGTTCCCATTGAAGATCCCTTCCAGCCAGTGCAGCTTAAGGTACCAAGGTTTTTAAGCAACCCTACAGTCTTGTAATCAGGCTTTCGCAAGCAATTTACTAAGCTACTCTAGTTTTCGAGTTCGTAATTTAAATAAGTAACATGGCGGCCATACTTACGAATTTATGAGCCCCGTATAGGTTTAAATTTTAAAAGCTTTATTCTAATATAGGTTAAAGACAAATCTTAAACTTACATAAACAGGTACGTATTTATGTAAGTTTAAGATATAAAACGAGTGGATTAATAACTAAATCTGTTTAATTTTTTCTATATTTACATTACATATTTGACATTTGCATAGAAACTTGAACCCTAAAATGTAGTATACATTACAATTAAACACATAATATTATATACAATATTTTTACCATCATTTAAAAGTCATCGCAATCAGAATACTGTAACGGTAAACTATTAAATACCTGTACTCCTTTATAAAGTAACGTTTCTTTGCCGTAATTTGTTTGGCTGAATTAATTCAAACTGTTCTTGTTATTTCTTAACTTTAGAGTTGTTTAAATCTTAACTTTACCTAGTTAACTAATATATGTATCGCGTTTTAACTCGCGTAAAATAAAGACAGTAATGTATTTTGATACAATATTTCGAATTGAAGTGCATACAGAAAAGCATAATGTGACGTTAAACGGTACACAGTAGTTACTAATATCGTCGGGACTTGGTAATTTTATATAGATATTAAATTGGTTTTATATGGAAATGTCATAAGTCAGCGCCCATTTCGGCGTAAGAAAAGTGGGTCGATATCTTTCTACTTGAATACGCAATATAAATTCATGAGTTCGTGGCAAAATGTCTGTGATCTTTGAAGTTTTAATGACGTCATGAAATCGCTGAGTAAAGCCGTTGGAGGGGTGGGGGGAAAACTTTCAACTGTAACATTAGAATTGTTGTTTTCCTTATATAGTTTAGAATTTAACTAAAGCGCTTTATGTTTCACTGAAGTAAGTTAATTGATAGTTTCTAATCAAAAGTGATAGGGTACTTTTAAAGGACTTCTTATATTTAACAATTATTTCAAGGGCTTCGTCGCTTTATTAGTTAATAGCTAATATCCATCGTGAGTTAGATTTGAGAATAATTTAAAGAATTAGGAATCTCACAATTGTAAACTCCTAATTGGTTTAATGTTCTTAATGTGTAAAGTATCTGTAGATTCCCGATGGTTCAAAGTCAAAATAGGGCAATAGCGCATCTTAATTTGATTTTATATGGATGTGGCATTTTACCTCAACTGAACCATTCAGTTGATGACTGTTTGGCCTCCTCTCTTTTAAGAAAACAAACTTAAAGAACTTTTGGACTTCATATTTCTCTTCCAAGTAATTTTAAGCGGCAAACTAACGGGACAAAATTTATGTTACTTTACTGAATTAGAAGTCATTTTTTAATTTACCGCGTTACAAGGGCCGCGTTATATTAGTCGGTATTAAGAATCCATTTCTCATCAGGTATTCGACTATGATTGGGGCTTACAAGATGATTTCATGGGCTCCTGTTATCTGGACCTCACTGCCCTTGAACTCGGCAGGTCCCAAGACCTGGTGCTTTGCTTGCGCGACCCAGCTAAGCTGAATCAGGATATGGGCGAGATCGTCATGAATGTCACCTTGTATCCAAAATCTCAGGAAGATAAAGAACAGGTAATTCCCTATTATTACCAAAACGTAGCAATGTAAATCTAATGATCAACGGGTGGGGGTTCGAGCCCCACCAGGTCTCACATCCTTCTTAACAATTTATAGCTCTTCCGAAACATGTTGGACATCGTCTGGACCTCTGGATGTTAAATGCGTGGTAGGAATATCAAAATTCCGTCTGAGCAACGGACCACCGTCCACATATGAAAGAGCTGTCAATCAAGTCGCGTCCGTTTCAGTCTGTTGGTTTCCGAATATAGCTAAAATAGATCGACAGCGCGTCTTGATTAGATGTTATATAGCTAGGGTATTTCATCGACCATTAAGTGAATCTCATACTGTCTTCCACTATTTTAAAAAATGTGTTGCTAAGCAACCCTTCAAGGTTCCGTTGTCGTAAGATAAAGACCAAGCAAACGAGAAATATTTAAAAAAAATAATAAAATTACGTGTTTTATCATTGCTTTGATATGACGACATGTGCCTTAAAATTTTCATTTTTCTTCACATACATTGAGTCTCAATTTATAGCAATAATGATTTTTGGAATTGATTGGGTGAAAATGTAATTCAACTATTTGTAGGTATATAGATGATATTTAGTTCCCGCTCTAACACGGCCATAGGCAATGAACCGGTCAAGGCAGTCGCCAGAAGGGTTAAGGAACCCTAAAAATAAAGAATTAATTATTTTTAAACTGCAAAATATTGATATTACAATAGAATTTTCACATTACAATAGAATTTTGGCGAACCGCGTAACAAAGCAATTTACCAATCTAATTGATTGTGCATTCCAATTTCAAATCAGTCGCGCAATAACCGTCCGCGCATTCGGACGCCCGCGCACATATTTCGCGAAGAACCTAACCTAAATTCGTAAAAAAACATAAGTAAACAAACACAGTGAGTGATAAAACGCATGTGCTATTGTTACTTCGGTTTATTTTCGTTAAAATCTGGTGTTTCGGGATTACGTTCGGCAAATGCTGCCAAGTGCCGAAGTGTAGTTGTGTACTTTTTTCTTATACAAAGATTTATAACCCGGCTGGTTGCATGACGCTATGACCTAAGCCTTAAACGATCTTAAACTTTTGAATACTTTTAGATCAACAATCTGAGATAAAAATACGTTGTTATAGAAACATTCATACTTAAGTATTGTCCGTAGTTTACAGGTCTAGTAAACATTTTTAAACCGATTTTAACGGTTTAAGACTCAGCAGCAGGCGTGGGTGGGGCTGATGCAAAGCGAATACTGCTACAAAGTTACTTACATATATTTCGCGATGTAAACCGTTTAAAGATTATTATTTAAGTGTACTCGCGTAAATACATTGATACAATAGGTACTTACCGTGGTTAAAATAATTGAAAAACATATTTCGCATTAGAAACTGTTAAAAGTAATTCTTATAAGAAGTAAGACTGTTAAAAGATTTTCTTGGTACCGACTTTAAAACTATAGGTATTATAATAATATTTATTTAATAATTTTAATTCAACTAAATTAAAATATGTATTAGACACTTGGTTCAAAGTATTTTTTTTTCTTTTCAGTTTACTGTTTTAAATAATGCTTAAACATTAGTGTAATTATGCGGATAATGGCCTATTGAAATCTAAAATTAACTAGTCTGTTAGGTAACTTAGTATATTATAAATATCGTGATGCTAGTAACTTTAAAACTTTTCAAGTTTTTTTTCTATGCGCGTATTTGATATTCACTATTAAAACATACAGCTGTAGATAGAGAACAATTGTTTAACAATACTACAATTTTGACTAGTATGAAGATAAAATATGGAATCCATATCAATTCAATACTGTCTGTAGTTGACGCGTGTAGTACACATTTAAATAAAACACTTGAACGGTTTAAAACGCGATATATATTAGTTAGACTTATTTGACAATTATTTTTTACTAGGGCCCGACGTTACTAAAAAAGCATTACTAAAAATTCGTGTTTCTACTGTTTAAGCCCGAGCATTAATTGATACCTAATTTATTTAAAAGTACGCTAATACGACTAGCACGTGAAAAACATTAACGTTATTATACCTACCCAGTTCTTTGTTTACGGAAAAGCTCCTTACACTTGCAATTAACACTTTATATGAATCGACCGTACCAATAAAGTAGTATTCTACTTAATCAATAACACATTAGAAACATTTCGTCTAAAATAAAACTTTTGTGACGGTTTAAAACGAGAAATATATTATTCTAGTTATTTTGGGCATCCAAATTCGTTTTTGCAACATCTTTATAAACTTAATAACGTAATAGCTTATTACCCACGACGTCGGCCGCGTCCCTTCCCGTGGTTCTTGCAAGGTAATATTAAAAGATAGGCAAATGGCGTCGCGGGCTTTTTTATATAAATTAAAGGGAAATAATTTGAAGAATAATATTTTTTTTCACATTCGTCGCTGTATCTTCGCTTGTATTAGTCACGTGGTGTAGCCTATAGCCTTCATCAATAGGTTCCAACACACAAATAATTTTTCAATTCGAACCCGTAGTTTTTGAGCGCGTTCAAACAAACAGACAAACTCTTCAGTTTTATATATGAGTATAGATAAATTATATATTCAGTTATATCAAGTAGACATTGTTGATTTGTACAAAACAGTTATAGCTCTATAGGCCGCGTCAAACTACTAAATTAAATAAGATATATTTTATACGTTTGTGTTCTCACAAATTATTGTTTCAATAAAAAACTTTTACTTGTTCAAAACGAGAATAGTCACTAACTCACTACCCGCTCGCAGCCGAAACCACAAAATATAGATAAAACGACACCTAAAATCTCACCTTTCCTGGTAGTCCCATATCTAGGTCGAATTGATTTTTCATTATACTAACGAAGCCGCACAAATGTAGGACACGCGAAATTAAATTCACTATTTAATTGTTCTATTTCGTTCACCCGTGGGATCGAATTCGGCTCTTTTCAAACTACGCTATATATACTAGTGTCTGTAGTTTACACGAGTAGTACAAATTTAAATAAAACACGTCAACTGTTTAAATGTGATATATAAATTAAACTTATTTGAAAGTTAATTTAACTACGACCCGATGTTTTGAATGCTTTGCAGCAGCCGTGGTCACGGAGAGACTAAAGGTAGAAAGAGGGAGGCCGCAGTTAAAATAATTTCCAAATGAGTTTAACGAGAATATGTCGCGTTTTAAGCCGTTGTAGCGTTTAACTTAAATAGCGATAATTACTTACTGGGAGAAAAATTATCGCTTATTATTATGGACTTGACGAATTATTATCAAAAACAAAATTTTGACAGAACAGATGGCGCTGGCATAGCAGTTTTTTACTTTGACTTCAGAGACACCCTCCACTTCAGTCTCCCCGTGACCACGGCTGCTGCAAAGCATCCGCAACATTATTGGACCGTAGTTAAATTAATTTTCAAATAAGTTCAACTAATATAAATCGCGTTTTAAACCATTAAATGTGTACTACTCGCGTAAACTACAGACAGTATTTAACTATGGTATTATAATATTGGATATGTTTAAAGGAACTTATTGTTTAGGACATAATATATGAGCGTTAATTACTTTGAAATTCCCATTACATGTCGTAAAGATTAACGACCATAGCTATGCAAAAACTGTATAATTACGTGTGTCCTTGTATAGGTGTGGTTTATTTGATCCTAGATAACCGTTACATACGTAAAACATTACCCTATACTGATATTATTGACGATAAGCCGTTAAAACTTGTGGACTTCTAGTGTAAATATATTGAAGCCAGTTAAATAATGAGTTAGCTAATATTATTATGCATATATATTTTTACATAGTTCTTTGAAATATAGTAAATATAGCTATTAATAGCAAGATATTTAAACTTACATTAAGATAGGAAAATTAAAATACCTACGTATTTTTTTAAATAATTACAAATCAGTCAGTAATAAAATATGCAGTACTATTCATACATAAATTTAAAAAACTAGATATATATAATACGCAATAAACTACGCAAATAATAATATAATTTCTAACATTGCAAATCACTAATTTTGAAAGGTTAAATATTTTTTATATGTTATTGCACATGATGGCAATATATAGATTTAAACCAATTGAGCTACCGAGGCAATTAGAGGTTAGAGCAACAGCATGGAACGCTGACGATGCCGGTTCAAGTCCTGCCCGAGAAAATTATTTTGATTTTTAATAATTAATTATCATTAATTAAATTTCTACATTTTAATACTACAACAGCTACCTTCTTCTTTACTTACGTAAAACCTACAGGTAATGGTGAAATTGTTTTCTACAAAAGCACTTCATAATAACTAATCAATGTACTACAACGTACTTACCATTACGATCATGTTAGTACAGTATAGCAATTTACGATCCGTGAAAACATCTGTTTTCCTCCACAAACAACATAGTATTATTTACTTCAAACGAAATTAGAACTTCGAACCTTATATCTTTCGGCGTAAGGCGTATATTTGTAACGCAAGCCACAATTCCAATTCACCTGGCTTCCGAGATCTTTGTGAAAATTCTTTGAACACCTAGATTTCTTTACTAGGAAGAAAATGTTAACAAAATATAATCTTACCTCGATCCAATCTGAAGAAAATATTGAAGTGCTGATATAAAAGCGTTCGCTATCGGAAAGCTGAATAGAAGTTAACGAAATGTCCGAAGCGGAACATAAAATGGGTCGCTTTAAGAACAAAATACTTCGACTTCAAGAGAAACTCCAAGACCGAGTTGAAGATTTAACAGACCAAGTGCAGAATAAAATAGAAAAATCGAAATTGTCTAAATTTGTCTCGCACCTATCTGAAGATAGAAGTTCTATCGAGGATGTAGACAGAGATAGCATAGGTAAATCCTCTATCGATTCGAAATACAGTCAATCGGACAGCATTCCATCTGTGATCATAGATGAGCCCAGTGTGAACGCTGATCCTAAGGATATTTGCAAGGATTTCTTGACGGTAGAAAAACACGGATTTTTATATAGACGATGTCGTTCAGCGACAAACCTGGCTTTGGATGATTCAAGCTTTCATAGTTCTAGTGAATCTTGTTTTTCTTGTTTGTCATCTAGTGATGAACGGTGAGTTATTTTAATAAATAAATTTTATAGACGAAGGTACTTGTACATATTGGTCAATTTAAATATTCACAAAACCATAGAGATACATATAATTAGTACTACAAGAGTATCCACAAAAGATATTTTGGGGTCAATAGCATTAGCTTATCTATTATCAAGGATTATCATGGCTTATTCCTGATGTCATGGTGTAAGATCACAATTAAGACAGCCAATCATATATTTCATACTAAGTTATTTAAAATATTTTATGTTGTTGCATATTTATTTGTGGGACTTGCGTTGGTTGTTTTGTTATGTTCATTCGAATTATATTAAGAGTATGTAACCAGCCAGTTCTATAGATTTACTTTAAAGATGGAATTAAAAGTAAAAAAATACCATTGTAGAATGATAAGATAAAATACTATAAATAATAAGCTTCCCTTCTGACAAGTACAATGCGATGCGAATGTTGATGAAAATGATGAAAAGGAAATCTATATATCAAAATAAAAATATTCTCACAATTTATTTATGGTTAAAAAGAGTAAGTTATTTATTCATTTAAAATATGCAAATCTATTTTATATCGAAATAATGTGAAGGCATGGTTTTATCATGTTGGTAAACGTTAAAAATTCAATTCGTAAACAATTTGCTATATTTTCAGAACCACAGAAATTAGACCCAGAGCCGGCAGCTTACCAGGTCAAAACCTGGATATAGCTTTCGCTATCAACACCTGCACAGATATTATAGAGAAGATTGGAAATCGATTCCCTAGACTTAAGACAAGGGGCGACAGAATTCATAGGGTATTTTAATGATTTGATGGTGGTGTTTTATTGCTTTGGTTATAAACAAGACTAACAGTTTGTCTGGCTTTTGGGGTAACAAGCTGTTCGGACGTCGTAATGTTGTAATGAAGACCAACGGTCTTTGCTTAGTCGAGGAACGCTTAGGTAATGCCATCCCGTCGTCACGACAAATTGTCGAAAACCATTTAATAATTACGACCGCCGAATAGGTCGTAAAATACAGTAGGTTCATTGTAACGATAAGTTCGTTCTTCATATACTAACCTGAGTCAGTTAGTGGAAATAGTTTGCCTTACAGATATTGTGTATTGTTACTGGATTGTGTGGAAAACATTCTTGCTGGCAAAAAAATATAGCGCATCGTTTATTCGAATGTTAAAGAGGCTACGTTCATAAACTGTTAGAATACTCTCATATCGAAAATAACCAAATATATAGTATTTTTTTGGCTTTGCAATGTTTTTACCAGAACTACATTAAACTTCGCTTCTAATTTATAGACGTAATGTGTAAATAAAATCTTAATTGCTTTACTAACATTTTAACAACACAGTTGGATGTCAACGTGTGCTGCTTTCATTGTGAAACCTGAAACAAATATTTATTAATATTAATCATTTATCAATATTAATCATTTAGTTTAATCGGAAGAATTAAACTTATAAAGAAAGACAAAACTGGGTCACTAGACTTATGTAATAGGGCAATATCACTTATTTCTTGTACGTACTCTTCTGTGCACCGTAATTTAAACCTTAACACGTAGTCTTTGAGGTTTTAATTGGTCTATTGTCAGATTACTAAGAATATAAATTGCTATTATTAAGCACGTCTCGCTCACAAAGAGTGTAAGAAGTTACAATTATTAGTCTCGGAATAGACAAACATTTATTTGTAGCGCAAATTCGTAAAACTATCATTGTTTATTATATCCATATTACCTATAATTAGATATTGTGATGCTCAGATTAGTTAACCAAGTAGCGATCTATTTAGCCGTGGTCACGGGGAGATTAAGATGGAGGATGTCTCTGACGTCAAAGTAAAAAATTGTCACGCTAGCGCCATCTGTTCCGTCGAAACGTC
This sequence comes from Leptosia nina, assembly GCA_963661955.1. Classification (NCBI taxonomy): domain Eukaryota; kingdom Metazoa; phylum Arthropoda; class Insecta; order Lepidoptera; family Pieridae; genus Leptosia; species Leptosia nina. The sequence goes on along the minus strand of CAVLEF010000009.1, from coordinate 12,387,283 downwards.
GGGCCGAAGTTAAAAATCATTTCCAAATAAGTTTAACTAATATATCGCGTTTTAAACTGTTAAAGTGTTTTATTTAAATGTGTGCTACTCGCGTAAACTATAGACAGTATTTAATTAGCGGTCTAGTTATATTCGATTCCCGGAAAAATCTATAAAACTATTACGTTCCGTGTCCATTCATGGTATGGTACATACATTTTAAGAATGTGTATAAATCATTAATTAATTAATTAAAACTAATGTTGTCTCACCTGTATTCGAACTATTCAGGCTATTCCAACAGTAATGGCACGAAGCATCGTAATCTAATTATTTTTTTGCACTTTGTCTATGGTTTATGTTAGAAGTATGGGAGAAGCAGTTGCAGCAGCTTTGTACTAACCACTCACTCATTATTTATATATCCATCTACCTGAGTAATTGTTATAAGGCTTATTTATAAGATCTTTTGGCTGTTTCGATTCTAACGTCGTTGAGAATTTACACTCGACGTTTCTCGATTAAGCTAAGACTCAAACCACGAGGACGAAACTTCGAAGAAATCATTTCTCAATTACGTTTTTCAAATGGGTGGTTGTAGGAATATAAAAATTCTATCCGGGTCATAAACGATTGTTCACTGATGAAAAGCCGTGAAGTTTAATCACGTATTGAATACAGTCTGTGGATATTCAAACCCAAAAATAGGTTCATATTGCATTTTGTTGTTATCATCTTAAGTGAACCCCGTGCTTGTTTTTCCTCCTTTATCTTCAAGAAAAGACCAATAGTTAGAAAACCCAAGAAGTTTTTCCTTATTAATTATTATTTTATACTTTTCTTTCCAGTATTTATTAAAGAATACGCGCCTCAGCGATGTAAACAAACGCCTCAAAGCACAAATATGGAGTTCGGTGGTGACCATCGTGTTGGTGGAAGCGAAGAATTTACCCGCGATGGACTTGGACACGAGATCCAGCGATCCTTACTGCAAATTTAGGTAAGGAAATTCCACTTTATTCCGAACGGATCGAATATCCTAACGGTTCCTATTTATTTTTCTTACCTAGTAATGGGAAATTTTTATCCTCATATCTAATATTAAGAATTTCCAACCACCTCACCTCAACTACTACTAATCGAATTCAGGATAACGCATAAAGAGAACTAAACTCGTTTATATTAATTACTTGATTATTTATCTAAATAAATCATTTGTAACGGTTTAAAATGCTATCTGTATTTTAGTTTTTGCGTGACCCCGTCGAGTCGTAGTTAAAAATAAAATAACTTATATAGATCGCGTTTTAAACTGTTAAAAGTGTTTTATTTAAGTGTGTGCTCGCTTAAATTACATACAATGCTTGATTATGTAACTACATGATACAACAATGAAGTTATTAAGAAGAAATTAAATTTAATACATATATATCTAATAGAATACGTGTATCCGTTTCTTTTTTGGCCCTCCCCAAATTTTTTCCCTTTTTTTATTTTGTGGAAAAATTTCACGGCCCCCCCCCCCCCCCCGGGGGGGTTCTCCCCCCCCCCCCCCCCCCCCCCCCCCCCCCCTCCCCCCCCCCCCCCCCCCCTTTTTTTTTTTTTTTTTTTTTTTTTTTTTCCCCCCCCTCTTTTTTTTTTTTTTTTTTTTTTTTTTTTTTTTTTTTCCCCCCCCCCCCCCCCCCCCCCTTCTTTTTTTTCCCTCCCCTTTTTTTTTTTTTTTTTTTTTTTTCCCCCCCCCCCCCCCTTTTCCTCCCCCCCCCCCCCCCCTTTTTTTTTTTTTTTTTTTTTTTTTTTTTTTTTTTTTTTTTTTTTTTTTTTTTTTCCCCCCCCTTTTTTTTTTTTTTTTTTTTTTTTTTTTTTTTTTTTTTTTTTTTTCCCCCCCCCCCCCCCCCCTTTTTTTTTTTTTTTTTTTTTTTTTTTTTCTTTTTTTTTTTTTTTTTTTTTTTTTTTTTTTTTTTTTTTTTTTTTTTTTTTTTTTTTTTTTTTTTTTTTTTTTTTTTTTTTTTTTTTTTTTTTTTTTTTTTTTTTTTTTTTTTTTTTTTTATATCTATGAAAATTATTGTCGTCTTTAGGTTAGGTAATGAAAAATACAAAAGTAAGGTAGTTTGGAAGTCGTTGCACCCGTCGTGGCTGGAACAATTCGATCTACATTTATACGACGACCAGGAACAGATATTAGAAGTCACTGTTTGGGACAAGGATAAACAGACAAAGGACGACTTTTTAGGAAGGTAAGGCTTATAGAACCTATAAGAGTTATCCAAATAATTTTAAAACACAGTCTGGCAATTCAATTCAAAACTTTTTTGTACTGGCCGATCGAAATATGTTTATTTTAGACACAGAAGTCTGTTAACTTATTGCGTTTATAGTATATCGGTCGGTTAAACGGACACTCCATCCCCCTTTAGGGTAAACGGGATTTTGCTTGTATAGATATTTTAATGAAGAATTATAAAATGTAAAATAAATCTGAGTTGACTTTGATACCTATTTGTTTCTTGATGACAAATTGAAGTAGATTATGACTTTTCAGTACTGGAGAATTATCTCATGTTTTCTTTGTTTTTCAGATGCACAATAGACCTATCAAAGTTAGAACGAGAGAAAACACACAACATATGGAAAGATCTAGAAGATGGGAACGGGCAGATCTTTCTGCTCCTCACAATAAGCGGCACAACTCAGTCTGAGACGATAACGGATCTGGCTACGTACAGAGAAAACCCTAGGGACATTCTAAATGTTGAAAAGAGATATGTACGTAATTAAATTCTTTCTTAACATTCGCTTTTATGTAAGTAGCGTTCACTTAACTACATACAGTGTCTCAAATGTAATAGGCTGTTTTTATTGTCACAATAAACGCAGGCGCGTCGTTGCCGCTCGTAACTGAGACATATGAATGTCTAGGAAGCATTTTTAAGTGACCTTCCGTATCTAATAATAATAATCATAAAAGAAAAACAGATTTAAATAAAACACTTTAACAACAATTAGTTAAACTTACTTGAAATAACCAAATAACAACTGTAATGACGCAGCAGTTTTTACTTTGACGTCAGAGACATCCTCCATCTTTAATCTTCCCGTGACCACGGCTGCTGCAAAACGTCCGAAACGTCGGGCCGTAGTTAAAAATAATTTTCAAATGAGTTTAACTAAAATACATCGCGTAAACTATAACTGATTTCTTTGAATAGAACACTTAACGGTTTAAAACACGAAATGTATAACGATGACAGAGATCGCGTTAGCATAGCAATTTTTACTTTGATATTAGGAACCTCTTACTATCTATAGTCCTTTTAAATTATTTGTTTTTCCCCTCACTTCAAGTTGATTGGAAGGAATGGCTGTCTAGCGATAAGGCCGCCGATTATTTATAAGCTAGTTGATAAGTTTTTAGTCTGTCCTGTGGTGTTTATCTATACTAATATATAAAGCTGAAGAGTTTGTTTGTTGGTTTGTATGTTTGAACGCGCTAGTCTCAGGAACTACGGAATTGAGGTTAAAAATTATTTTTGTGTTGGTTAGAGCATTTATCGAGGAATGCTATAGGCTATAGGCTAACAGGCTAGGTCCTGTGACTAATACAAGCGAAGATACAGCGAGAAATGCGAAAATATTCCTTGTATTATAAATTTTCTAATGTTCTTTACTCTTTCCGTAATCTTTCAATATATTATTATCTAAAAAATGTAATTTATTTTATTCTTATAGGCGTGGTACCGTCTCAATGAACAATCAAGTGGAGTAGGATGGCTTTGCGTGAAGGTCTATGGAGCAAAGGGTTTGGCCGCAGCCGACTTAGGGGGGAAATCCGACCCCTTCTGTGTCCTGGAACTGGGCAACGCGAGGTTACAGACGCACACAGAGTATAAAACGTTAACACCGAATTGGATGAAGATTTTTACTTTGTAAGTGTGTTTTAAGTAATGGAGTGGTACTTAGCTGTTCACTAAAACGTATGGCGCGGTCTGATCCCAGGGGCCCTTTTATGTGCTAATGACGGTCAGTTGAGATTATTTCTAACCGGGATTACCTGTCTAGACTAAGCCTCACAAATAGAAGAGTAAGTAAGGGTTGAGGTCCCACACTTAGTGCGTAAAACTATTTTCTATGTTACAAAAAAATATAAATTATTTCTACACAACATACCTATTAATATTATTATTTCTAATTACCTTATGTACATACTGTCTATAGTTTACGCGGCTAGTACACATTTAAATACAACACTTTAACGGTTTAAAACGCGATATATTAGCTCTTAAAAATTATTTTCAAATAAGTTAACTAATACATATATCTCCTTTTAAACCGTTAAAGTGTTTTATTTAAAATACCTTAGTACATTATTAAATAATAATAAAAAATAGTATTAGGCTGACGTTGTCTTAAAGAAATCAGAGCATATAAACGAATTCAATAGCCTTCTCTTTTTAGCCGTGTATTAAAAACATAAAACAACGCCTAAGTGTTACCCTGTCTCTCCATTGTAGTGTATGGAAAGACACATTTGTGTATCCATTTATTTACATATAATAGTGTTACAAATGGACGAGAGGATGCGCTATGTATAAGAAGTCTTTAAAATATGCTGAAAGCTGTACCACTTCTTAGTGTACTAACCTAATCCATCTTTTCAGTACAGTCAAAGACATAAGTTCGATATTAGACATAACTGTCTACGATGAAGATCATGACCACAAAGTGGAGTTTTTGGGCAAATTAGCGTTACCCTTGCTTAATATTAGGAACGGTGAAAAGCGGTGGTTCGCTTTAAAAGACAAGAAGATGAGGGCACGCGCAAAGGGAAACTACCCGCAAATACTTTTAGAGATGTCTGTTATATGGAATCCGGTAAGCTTCATACTTAATGTTTTACAAGGCATTAATATCTTCCAACTTGTATAACCTTTTGAACCCAAGTAATAAGAATCTAAGCTTTGTAAAAGCCTTTATTTCTTCAAACTAAGACTAAGTACATCATTTAAATTAAACCTAATTTACAAAGCTGGAATTATGTACCTACAATATTCGAATATTAGGATTATTTATTATTGTTAATTTGTTATACAAATATTAAAATTAAACCAGTTTTGTAAATAAAATTGTTCTGGGTTTAGATTTTATATTTTCCTACCATTATAACGTTCACAAACATTACAATCTATGAAAAAAAAATTGAAAGTACCAAATTCCTACAAGTAGTATCAACTTGAATCATCAAACATTTTTGGTTGCAGCTCAAAGCTGCTATAAGGGTAGTAAATCCAAAAGAGCCTAAGTACATGCACCAAGAAGCCAAGTTCAAGAGGCAACTTTTCATCAGGAATGTCGTAAGATTGAAGGCAATCATAATGTGGTTTATTGAGATTGGTAAAATTTTACAGTAAGTAAATTTAAACACAATTTTAATATTACTTGCAGATTATACTAGCTAATTTTGAAAATACTCAGCTGCAAAATGCACAAATGAGATTTAAAACCTTAAACGGTTTAAAACGCGAAACATAATACTTTTTGCGTTAAACAGTAAGCGTGTTTTATTTTAAAGCCACTCAAAATTTTGTGTCTGAATTTTGAGTAGGTTCTTAGGACGTTTATTTCTTTCTCTACTGTCAAGAAAGTATTAAAAAGACTATATACGCAGCAAATAGATTAATTTAAACGTAATTAAAAACGTTAGACGACAATTTCTAATCTAAATGAATGTTAATCGTTTAACACGACACTTTAATCGTTGTGGACTGCTTCTGTTAAATGAAAATGTATATTAAATGTATTTGTGTTCTACCACCTATATTTTGCGTGTAATAAATATATGTTTTGACATTATTCAAAATTAAATCACAATTTGAAGACTGTAAAACATGAAGAGGGAATTTTTATAAGCTGTCCGTGGTTTAGTAGTAAACGATTTACTTAAAATACGTTAAGCACTGACCCTAGTTCTAATCCCTGTGCGGTAATAAATTATAGAAGCAATACTTAAGCAGACTACTTAAGTATAACAAAATACAAATTGGATACTAGGCTTTATTAGGTTCGTCAGCAAATGATTGAATAATATGTAATTACTACATTGGATTGGTGAAGCAGACACAAAAATATGTCTGGCCCATGCCCCATTAACTTATTTCTTATTGCAGGGATTGCTTTGAATGGGAATCACGGATATGTTCGTTTATCGGTCTACTAGCGTGGCTCGCCTTCTGCTACTACTACCAAATGTGGATGGTGCCTTTCTTCCTGCTGATTTTCTTCAGTAGAAACTGGCTTATATACAGACTAACAGGTGAATAAAACAAATTATGATATCGAAATAACCTATACATATATACTTTTAAAATAAATGAAACGTAAACGTTAGGTAAGTATATATACTAAAGTATATATATTTTCCTTATTTGAGCTTATATCTACCAAATATTTTTTCCTAGAACTAGTTTGGTCTTGCAGAACGTCCTATAAACGAAATATACAACAAGCTTCTTTTCGGCTCAACAAAATTGCCAATATTTTGTGACCAACTGTAACTGTGTGGATTGAAAAACTTGGTAGTTCAAATCTTAATGATAAGACAACCCGATTTAAAATATCCTTAGCTATTATAACTCCTATATTCTTATTATTTTGTAGAACAAATAAAAACCTACAAAAACCCTTGGAGGTGGTTAAAACGATTCGTTTCTTGTAGTAAGTTATTTTTTTGTTTGCATGACGCCTTTGTTGTTTACATATCTGTGGAAATGCTTAATTATCTATTTTATTTATATCGACGTCTTAGGGCTTTATTGTTTTGTTTCTGTGGACAATAGTTAATAGTAAGTGCGTAAAAGGAACATAATGCTTTATAAGCATGCGCCATTTTAACCAATGGTTTTTTATTTTTTTAAAGTGTTTTTAATAGTTTTGTATTTCCATTTTAAGGTGGCAATCCTTTATTGGCTCCTGTTGACGATGACGACCTTCTGGCCGAAGAAGACGACGAAGAGGAAGTAGATAAGGTAAGATTTTTATACAATAGTATAACTGTTTACATTAAAGTTGAAATTCAAATTAAGACGTTTAATAAACGTAACATTTAAAAAAAAATATTTAAACAAATTTAAATAACGATTATCCGATATTTAAATCCAAGTCTATTTTTGCAAACGCAATTTTAGTAATAAAATAAACAGTAGGACGTTTCAAAATAAGTTTACAATTAAGTTATACTTTTTAAATGTTTTTATTATGTTTTGTGAAATTAAAGTACATAACCATAACCTTATTAACATATTGAGAGAAAAAAAACCTTAAACCGAATAAACAACCCGACAATTCTATTTATGTGTGGATTTTATACGTTTTCTCTCAACATTTAGTAATATTATGACACGCATCAATCGCCATTATTTATTTGCAGGAAGAGAAGAAATCTCTAAAGGAGCGTCTTCAAGCGATCCAGGAAGTAACGCAAACTGTTCAGAATGCTATTGGTTACGTGGCCTCGTTAGGAGAAGCTGTAAAAAAGTGAGAACCTCTTGAATTTTTTTATATTATCTACATGATGGCACTGTATAATTCAAGAAGCGAAAATAAATCGTCAAATTTTTTTTTTCGACTCGTTCAGGACTTGAACCGGCATCGTCAACATTCCGTAAAAAAGCACTTTTTTTTTACTTTAATTTCGTTTTTCAATTATATGAATACCTCTTAATATCCATTTTATAACGGATACTTAAATAAAACGTATAGTTCCTGGTAATCCCAAGAGAGAAAGATTGGCAGCATAACCCGAAATAATTGCGGCCACTTTCAGCCTCATAACTCCAAAACTATTTACGCAAAGCTTATGAAAACTAGCCAAGTCAACTCGCCAAATAATGAGAAAAAAATATCTTTCATGTTGTTATAAATATTTTAGGACTGACCATATAACTTGGCACCAACCTAACCTAATAATGTTGAACTCGGCTCTCATTTCATACTTATGTTTTTGATAGGATTATTTACAGCCATTGCTTAAATTCTTGTATTTTTTATGATTGTGTTTTGTTTGTTCCCAGCCTAACAAATTTCACAGTACCATATCTAAGTTATATAGCAATTATAATGTTATTCGCTGCGATGTTGGTCCTTTACGTGATACCTCTAAGATATCTTCTAATGGCGTGGGGTAAGTTTTAAATTAAATATATAATAACTATTATATTTAATTACCTCAAATTTATGTTTGCGTCTATTTAGGCTTTGGAAATTTGGATAACTACAGAGTGAAACTAAAAGGCGAATTAACCCTTCATGACTTTTCTACCTATAAACATACTTTTCACCCGGTCGAAATATCGATATTTATCCACTTAATGTCCAGTTTGTTTCAATGACTTGGTCAGACAATGAACCAAAGACCCCGTTCGTTTGATAAAAGGATGTCTGCCACTAGAAGCGCTATAAGCACTTATTAATTTCAGGTATTAACAAGTTTACAAGGAAAATTTTACGGCCACACACAATCCCAAATAATGAAGTTTTAGATTTATTATCGCGAGTACCAGATGATGAAACTTTAGTAAGTATCAAACAAATAGACTTGATAAGTAAATTGTGTAAAGCTTTCACGGCCATCGTTCAGCATACATTTTGGCTGTTCAGGCCGATGTGAACCTCTTCTCGCTCACATCGGCCGAACAGCCCAAAAGACTATGATATGCAGACTTGATAAGGTTCAGAAAACACTTTAAAGTGTATTTTCCTAGAAAGCGTACTTTCTTTAATACATTTAACACAAAATAACAAATGGCCCAAAAATGACAAAGATATTTAACAATATAGAATTCTGCTAATAAGAAATGAGTTTAAACATTTGTTAAAATTTCATCTACTAAATAAGAAAACTAATTTAAAATTAAATTTAATCGTGTGTAAACTTTTATTACAGTTGGACATAAGAGAACTGAAGCCACATGCGCCAAGCGAACGAAAAGACGCAAGAAAGAAGCACAAATCTTCGTAACGTTCGCTGAAGATTCGACGACGAATCAGAGACTATATCGAATCTCTAGATTAGTTTTCAATACATCACTATCACACATTCTTATTTGGTCGGATAATTTCAATTATATTCAAGGCAAAGAATACAGTCAGGCTCGAAGGACCAAAATAACAAAAAATCGCTGTAGTTTAAATTTGGAATCTTGTTTAAGATTTGCTTGTTGCTATGAAATTTCTTGCATTAAGACTATAGTGGAAGATGTAAACATTATCCTTTTTATATGTATAATTTACACAAAGTAATATTTGTTACATTTCAAATCAAAACACTTTAAATGGTCAACAACGGACAAATATAAATGATAAACTGTATATAATCGTAATATCATAAAATTACCATATTTATCCTGTGTATTACCTGACTAGAACCTTTAGGAACATATAGTACCTGTCGAAACGTCCAGGATGGTTTCTTAGAAAGCATTTTCAACGTCAAATTGTAGACCTAAATATTGACTGATAATTTAGCGTGTTATAATTACTCTAAGAACGGTTAAAAGTTAAAACGCATCAATGTGTAAAACGTAAGTATGAATAAGGATTTAAATTAAATATTATTAAAATTCTAGGACACATTTACACAAGTTTTCCTCTAGTTCTTTGAAACATATTTTAATATCTGTTAATTGAGCTTTTTAAAATTCTATCTAAAATATAATTAACAATTTTTATACTAGCCGTTTATCTTTTGAAGATCTTAGGTTTTTAATATAAAGATTTAGTCTATATTTTCCTGAAATAAAGCAAAATATTTATTTTTAGTAATCTGTGATTTAAGCTGTATTTAGTTTTAGCTTAGCATCAACACCAAGTTTAGATGTATAGATCTTCCATAATGTTATAGTGTGATAAATAGTGTTTTTAGCGTGTATGAACTTAGATTTGCCGCTAGATTAAATGTTGGATAATATTTTTGGGGTTTTATCAAAATATGCTATTATTATATGCTAAGGTCAACTCCCAATACTAAATCGACTGTCACTGAAAACATTTTATTACTCGCGATGGCATTGTATTGATCATGTATAATTTATAAATTCAAAAATTTATTTTCAGCTAAAAAGTTGAAAAGTATTTTTAAGCACTTTAACGTTTTAAAACGCGATGTATATTAGTTAAACTTATTTAAAAATGATTTCAGCTACGGCCTCCCTCTTTCCAACTTTAGTCACCCATGCTAATGCAGCTGCGAAGCATCCCAAACGTTGTGCCGAAGTTTAATATAAAAATAATTTTCAAATAAGTTTAACTAATATACATCGCGTTTTAAACCGTTATAGTGTTTTATTTCAATGTGTACTCGCGTAAACTTCAGACAGTGCATTTTTCTTTGCCAATTTCTAACTTATAATAGTAAAAGCGTTTGCTAAATTTAATATATTTCTATGATTGAATTTAGTATGAAACCTTAAAATGTATAAACTGATATATAAAATGGTAAGGTATGTATAAAATAAAACAAATGAGCATAATTTGATAAACCACCATTATAACAGGCAATAATTTAACAGAAACATTTGTGTTTGAGCGACTATGCCAATTGCTTACGGTTTTGTTGCATTTCCTATACCTTCCAAAGATATTATATTAACATAATAGCATAAGACTGAGACCAATCTCATTGTTCGTTTAAAATATCATTTGAATTATCTCCAGAAATATACAAGGGAATATGGAAGTATCTAGGTATATGTATTTTCATCATTTTAGTTACTTAGATATCCTTAATCTTGATGTATAACATCGCAATTTAAATAAAAACCTGTAAAAGGATAATACCTTTCATAATGTTATGTGCAACGATAGAAAATTAATAATTAGGAAAAAGTTAATTGAGATATGTTCCCCTTTATTTAATAGTTGTTTAAAGCTAAACAAGAATCGTACTTTTATATTCCCTACTGGTGTCAACTGGTTCAGAAAACGTATAATTTATTTCCAAAACGCAATACTTGTCAGTAATAATGCGAATCGCTATTTTCTAGTCATTAGATATTCTTGAAGTATTTTGTACTCCCCTTTTATACGTACTTGTAAACTTTATTATTTTATCAAAGCACAATTCAATGCACTTCTTTCTTCTTAAACACACGTGCACAAAACTATTAATCTTTCATTGTAATAAGTGGAAATTGTGATAGTTAACGCAATATTTTAAGCTTAAAAATGTATTAAATAATGTAAATACTCATGCGTTATGTAATATTAGTATTGAATTCTGCTGTAACTTGAATTGGGTAAAATTATGTTCATCAACATAAGAATTTGAGAAACATTTTTGTGTCTGTATTGTCATTACATTTATTATTTCTTATCTTATCTTACTTATCTACTTTTGTGCTATTGCATTACATATAAAAATATCTTCACTTGTCTTCTTTGTCGTTACATTTTAGCAACTATCAATTTAATGATATCGATAAGTTGCGCAACTTGCATTTTATTCTCATTACTTATTACATAGAATTACCTACTTAAATTCCGCATAAAAACTAATTCATATTTAAATCTAAAGACACCGTAATATCATTAAAAGTACCTAAATATACTAATTATCGTGTAAAGAAAGTGTAATAAGATATCTATTTTAAAAAAATATGACCTTAATTATTACAAACACAAGTGATCAATGTTAACGCTTTCATATTTTAAAAATAAAACAATTTTAAAATCTACCGCGAATTTTGTTTTATTTAAAAATGTATATTTTGAATTTATCATGTTAATCGTGCCTAATTGTGTCGAAAACCTTTTTTATTAATAATTTCGTAGTTTGCAAAATATAAAGCGACAACTACGTATAATATTACTTAATTAAATTAAAATTTAATTATTTATGCTACTAATTGACAGACAAACAATTTAGATCTGTGCCATGCTCAAGTTTAAAAACGTGATGTGTCATGTCAATAGATCTGTTATCACAAAAGTCAATTGTCATGGCCTTCATGAAGCGCCCATACTTGAATTCTAATCTGTCATTTCTTGTCTTCGTTGACCGTCAATGAGTCGTGGCCGCGGAACAAACTCAAAGTGCCAAAAAGAATTCAACACACCCCAGACCGATATTTTTAACAAAAATGGGTTCTAAATTGCAAGAGTACAAAGACACATTAGAGCGTAACCTCAACGATAAAAGCAAGCCATGGACGAAGTATTTCGAACTAGCGGAGCAAAGAACAGGCGTTAACAGAGTCTACGTCTTTGTCGGTGGGTAACTTTTTTTATACGTTTATTTATATCCAGAGCATCGTTTGACGTTTGCTTTTTTGCAGGCTTGGTGGCGTTCACCGGTTTATATTTAGTGTTTGGATTCGGAGCTGAACTAATATGCAATTCGATTGGTTTCGTATACCCGGCGTATATGTCAATGAAAGCTTTGGAATCGCCGCAAAAAGATGACGACACTAAGTGGCTGACTTATTGGGTGGTGTACGCTTGCTTCTCAATAGTGGAATACTTTTCGGACTTCATCGTTGGATGGTTCCCGCTCTATTGGCTGATTAAGGTAAGCCTACCAGTATGACCTTGAAAATATAAGGTTAGCATTGACATCTTGATAAAAGTACTCCTTACTGTGATCTCACCTAGTATACATTATACTTACATTGAGTATAATAACCTATTAAAGTGATGCAAATAAAATAAAAATATACAAGAATAATTCAGTAAAAATATAAGTTACAAAATTTGCTCTAGAGCAATATAAAGATGCCAATTATTTAAAGCATTGCCATGTTCCTAGAAAGTTATTTAGTTTTCATCATTATTATCATTGAAGCTAGTAACACTATATTATGAGGGATGCTTGTATTTTATCATTGTTGCTACACTAAATGTCTTATCTTTTGAATATCTTGAATAAATCTTTGTTATCAGTAAATTCAAATGAATTGTACATAAATATTGATAAACTTGTATCAAATTAATAATAATATTGTCGAGAAGATAGTGGCCTTAAGTTGCATTAAGCACATATTGAATTGAAGTAATGATTGTTACAAATGAGAACAATTTTTACCCCTTATGACTCCTATATGTAACTGTACACAGTAGCACTCCTATACATAACTGTACACAGTAGCCAAAGTGTCTCACCCTCCATAAGATCCTATTAGCTCTTATCTTTATGTCTGTAGCTGATTAATTACAAGTGATAAGTTTATAACAGTTTCTATGAATTATAGAAATTGTCCTTCGATATTATCATATTTACATACTTGATAAACTATTCTGATACTCTAAAATGAAAAATAGGATTGTAGGGATGAAAGCATGTGTAGCATTAAATATCTTCAAATACATATTCATAGTTACTCCTTTTATAACTTAGTTATCTCTAAAACTTAACAGTAATTAAGCTATATACCTATAGATAGTCTAACTTAGCTATGTTTACAGTGAAGGAAATTTCCAGTTATAGTCGAATCAAATAACTCTTTTCTTACTCCTATAAAAGGTCATGAGGTGACAGTTTTTGATAAAATTTTATTAAATATATCATGATTAAGGTTGTTAATATCTTTTAAGTTAATATTATATAATGGGATTTTAACTGTGTTGTCATTAATGACTATCATAAGGAAAATAATCATATTTCCTACGTGATAAACGCATCTAGAATTTGTAATTTTCCTCGTGAGTTTATTAACTTCTTGTCTGAATTCATGAAGTTATATGTAATTGGCTTGATATCGGTTAAAAAAATATAATAACTTATCAATACAATTCAAGTCCTGCCCTTCTTCAATATAAATTCAATTTTTAAGTTAAGCAATGTCATTTGGTTCTTTTCTACTTGATTTAAGTCAATCCTGAATAAAATTTGTTTAGATGGAACCGTATCAAGCAACTGTATGGATTATTTAGGAGATATAATTATTTCCTTGTGTTTTAACTAATGTTAATACATTTATATTTTGTTTTTATTATTATTTTTGTCGCGTGTTCTTCACAAATTATATGAAATTGTTATGCAATTTTAAATTCTTTAACTGTTATACATTCTCATGATGAACTTGCTATTGGTTCCACATCAGTTACCAGACAGTATTAAGTAATGACAATCTTATGTAACTCAACACTTCTGTATCACGATTTCTACATATTTTGTTACAATTAAGCAAAAAACTTCTTAAAATATACTTTTATTACCTCATTTTGCCATTTGGCCTTATTCTTGAAAGATGATTTTATTCAAGACGCTTAAAAATTCTTGGCCATATTCATTATTCAGTATTTGTATAATACAAACAATGGCCTGAATATATTTAACTAAATACTGTCTGCAGTTTACTCAATAGTACACATTTAAATAAAACACTTTTTTTCTTTAACTACATCAGGCCATAGTTTAAATTATATTCAAATAAGCACAAGGTTTAAAGTGTTTTATGTTAATATTTAAGTGAAGCTGTGTGAAATGGTTTAACCATTAATAATATGTAAGTAATGTGAAAAAAGACATTCTTGATTTCAGTAATTTAGTACTACTCCATGATTAAGGATAACGAAAGAAAATGATAAAGGAAAAAGAATTAATGATATAACAGTGTTTCAACCAACCGATTCTGATATTACCTTATATGGTCTCATAAAAAACGCTGACAGCGTAACAATGCCTATTTTTCATATAAATAACTGAAAATCCGTCACAACATAAGTTGTGCACGCAACATACGCTAGCATTGTTTCCACCCGAGCCGAGGTCATTAGTGACTCATTAAGATAATTATCGTAGCCTATTTTTAAACGCCATTTCGATTCGTTATCTGTGTATTGACATAATGAAAGTGGTCGCCCTAACCTTGCGCTCGCGCCGACCTTTGTAAAAGTTGACAAACGTGAAATCTCTGCAGATAAATGAAGTAAAAAACATTGACTTGACTGACTTTTTTGGTCGGTTACAGAATAGAGGTTTAATTTCTTTAAGATAAAATGTGCTTATTTTGTTTCAAAGCCAAAATTCGTGAAAACATATTTGAGTCCTGTTGCTTATATTAAAAAAAGAAAGGTACAAATTTAAACTTCTTCTGAAATTAAAAGCTTGAATTATGTCCATAAAAACCGAAACAATTTTGATTTAATTAAATGTAGTTGATTACAAGTTATTGCGTCAGAAGTACTAAATAGAGCCCAGACTAATACTAGATAGGGAAAGAAACTTAAGGGCGAGATGAGTCGCTAATTTTTTAGCTCTATCACTTACTTCATAATCATACTAGATATGCTCGCGATTCGAAACACCAGTTCCCGGGGTTAGCGTGTTTAAACAAACTATTCAGCTAAATAATATTATCATATATAAACGAAAACTATTTATTAGTCGTTCTAACTAAAATGAGAGAGATATTTAGATTGAGATAATTAATACATTGGGACATAAAAAGGATGTCTAGTCTTATGATGATTTCCCAAATTCCAGTGCATTTTCATCATCTGGTGCTACCTGCCAACGGACTACAATGGCTCCTTGATCATCTACCATCGCATCATCCGTCCTTACTACCAGAAACACCACGCCCGCATTGACGATCTCGCCAGCTCAGGTACGTTGCTAAGGACTTCTGGGTCTTATACAAGTGATAAAGGATATACCACTGCCTGTAGTTTTCGATGCTGTTTTGTCGAGAACATCAAACGTCCCTTAAAAAACTATCTCTTTTAACCTACACTACTAGAGAGAGTTAGATATATAGCAAAATGGCCCCTTTAATATATTGACAAAAATCCAAAGCCTATATTGGTTGACAGAGTATCTTGTTGCGATGCTATATGGCTGGAGTATTTCACCTTCCATCAAGTGATTCCCATGCATCCGGTTCTCGTCTATCTTAAAAAAATAGGTAAAATTCATACTATAATGAAAGAAATAGAATTTCCTCTATATTATAATAATAGCGTTATGTTATAAAAGCCAACACTAAGACTATAAAAATGTATAAACAATAGTGTACATTTTAGTAGAAAACACTAGCAGTTATACATACAGGCAATGTATTATCAAGTTCAATAAAATCTCAAATTTATCTTAATAGTGGGTAAGTCATCGATATATAAAGTAATTAGATAAATAAGGTTTTATGTTAATAGGTTAATGGTTTGAGACAACATTACGATGACGCATAAGATAACGTCACATATAAATGTTATGCAGCGTCAGATGTTTTTCACGTTGTGAAATATCTAATCACGTGTATAGAACTGCATTTAATTTAACTAATAAATAATTAAATTTGGCATTGTCTGAATATTTGCAAGTACTATAAAAGAAGAAAGCGCTTAAACAACGGTTTAAAATATATTAATAAACTTATTTTCAACTACAGCGTTTCGGATGCTTCGTAGTAGTTGCGGGCATGGGGGACACGATTGCTGCGAATCATCCGAAAGGTCGGGTCATAGTCCAACCAATCAATTTTTTTATAAAATGTTCAGTCTGAGAAGGATTTAATCAAAATTAAATCAACAAATAGAGTCAGGGCAATAATTTTTTTCCTGAATAAGACGAACGATGTATTTTTTTTATCTTGTTATGCTAGACAAAACTTTAGGCAGTGGTATGTCTTGGATTCTGGTTAGAATGGAAATTCAGTTATTGTAGTTTCAAAGTATATCTGTGCTAGTTTAGTCTGCCATGAAAATATAGGTCAAATGGTCCACTCTTGAACCTTTTTGTTTCTAGATCCTCTAAAAAAACTTATCGAGAAAACAAATAAGCACATGGATAAAACATTAAAATCATTCAACAAAGCGCTTTCTGATCTCCACAAAGATTAAAGCGACGGTTTATAGAGGTAATTGCTTGGGAAGGAGTGCTTGGTGCTTGATGGGTTAAGAATCGAATAGGTGTGGAAGTACATACTAGTATTTCTCTCATAGCAATGGTTTATTTAACAAAAAAATCGTTAGTTGCTTGGAGAATAAATATTTCTTGGCCAGACAACCCTATAATGAAAATCAAAGGTCCCCAAATTCTCTTTAGTCAATTCTCCAGGTCTCTTTGAAAAACTAGTCTGGAAGCATATTTTATTTTATATTTTAATTTTGTTTTGTAAGTGTTATTTGTTTAGACCGCCTCTCATATACATACTTCTCATAAAAAGAAGAAAACGAGCAAAAGTCATTAAGTATAGCATCTTCACTAGATGAAAAAATAAAATACGATGATTTTCCTGTTAAACATACATTCACCTAACTTGCATCTTAGAATGAATAGCATTCATCAAAATGTCTAAATTATCGTCCATTCCAATAACGTCCGGTTCAGAGGAACCGGAAATAGGTCTAATAGCTAATTTCCGGTATTCGGCGTTACGTGTTTCCTTAAGTACTTGATACGGTTTTAGACTTTGATTAGATTGTAATACTGTCTATCAACGTTTAATATCAACCAAGAACTTAAATCAAAATATCTCAACTGTTTTCAACAAATTATGGACAATTATAGAATTGTACTTCTACGCTTATATGATTGCTAGAACTCTAGAAAGCTTCATGTGCTTTCAAATACCACTCTATACATATTTTAATAACGCTTTCGTGCTTGGGTGAAAGAGGCAAGTGTAAGATACAAATCTCATATGCACTACATTCTGCACTACCCACTTTTATTATAAAACTACCTACCGATGTCCATACATCATTGTTATGCACTTTATCGTATAACTTCTATGTATTCAAAAGTGGATAAAAGTTTTTGCTATTCTCCATTAAAATGTTGAGAGTGATTTGTATGTCTATTGATTGTATAAAATGCCTAGATGTCTTTTAGAGAGACATTAGTAATATTATAAACGTAAAATGGACACAATATACATTATTTTTTCACTGTTTCTTTAAGTTTACACACTACATTTTCAGTATAGAAAATTTAGAATTTTTAAGGGTAACACATAAAAATTATCAAACTACCTACATTATGTACGACGTTACATAATTAATTATATTTTTTTATTACAAATTCTAAAATAATACACTTTAATAAAAACCCTTGAAACTTCTTCTTTAACATTGCCGCCATTTTAATGTTACAAAATGGCTGCTTCGTTCTGTATATTTCATATTAAAATATCTCGTTCTCGTAAGATCCAGTCGATATCCAAGAGTTGGTGCAAGGTGCAAATAGGAAGATAAATACGTCAATGAAAAAATTGGGCTAGATCATTGTTTTTTGTGTATGTTCCTTTATTCTTTTTATAGAAATTCGTAGAAAGTACGATATCGGTAGAAATGTATTTATTTATCTTTATATTTCACCAGAATACCGCTCAGTTTTGTTTATTTAGGTTAGATAGCATGTTTTTATTATACCCTGTCGTAATAATAATATTTACTTGTCCTTGTACTATGTGTGTCTCCCTAAGGGCGGATCCAGGTTTTAAACTAAGTAGGTACTATACAAACAAGCAGTTGTGATAATATAAGGCCGCTAAAGGCAGAGAAGCACAACGGCAATTTTATGACTCGAGTTTTTTTTATATTTTCACACATATTTTTTGTGTGAAAATAGTTTAGTTTTCGCCTAAGTTAATTCCGCTTACTTATTTTCCTCCTTATTGAACATCACGTTTTTATTATCCCACTCTGCAGATATCACTATTCTGATTTGGAATAATACTCGGAGTACTGTCTATAGTTTACGCGAGTAACTAATATATCGCGTTTTAAACCGTTAAAGTGTTTTATTTAAATACTCGGAGTCTCACTTATTTCCGATCTCTAGCATTCTGCGCTAAAAATGTAATTTATACATTAAGCGTTGATTTGAGACACATTCTTTGTTTAGTTATGTTTCATTGCTAATAGATGGCGTCACTAATTTGACAAAATCCTGCCATGGATCCGTCCTTTAAATTCTCCCTATATCAATATCGGATAAAACCGAATATATTTATTGATTTCATTGTGATCCCTTATTATAGGTAAACAAGAATAGAGCCGTTTCTGCACTGAAGTAAGTAAACCAAATTAGCTGGATGCTTTCAGTGTGCTTCATAGACAATTAACCTATTTTCAAATGTACTAGGCTATGCTTTATACTAATTCTATTATCTATGTCTTGCCTATCAATTCTGCCCTCATTAATATTCCTGGCTGTATCTTGTAGCTAGTTGTAGTTTCTTTTAGAATAAGATAACTAAGTAGTCAAATGTTGCAAAAGCTTATTATTGTAGATGAGATTCTTTTTGAATTATCTACAGTTTGCTGCGCCAAAAGTAATTTTGGTAGCGTAGTACTAATAAGGTTTATTTATTTATTTATATTGTTATCATATCTCTTTTCATTAACTGTTGACTGCTTGTAATGCTGTATAGTCAATTATATTTCTAACTTAATAATCAAAGCTATAATTGCACGAACAAGTATTAGGTTGCCATGCCATTGCGTCATAATTAATTTCATTTTAAGTTAAACGTCGTTCCCAATTTGTATTTGAATGTATCGTTTAAAACTAATTACATATTCTAGTTTCACTATAATTTGAGATATGTTTCTTAAAATGGAGTGATATTAACTTGCACAACTTTTGGAATGCTCTACAGTTAAAACAGTGATTTTAATATTAGTATTTAAAAACACCGGCAGGTAGACACTATTTATCTTAAATAAGATTTATAACTGTCATTTCCAAATGTCACCGTAGTCGCTTATAATTTCATATATGTCATCTTTAATATACCAAAAACAACTTACAAGAAATAAATAGTACTTTTGATTTTAAGAGATTAATAATTCTTTTCTTTTTCAGCGTCACGTCTTGTAACAGATGCAATAAGGAAGAGCGACTAGATCGTTAACCCTTACTATCGAAGGAAAAGTACAAAACACCAAATACAGCACTTTACGCTTGCAACACGCTGGCACAGATAAAAAATAATTCACCTCACCGTACGTCTAAAGCAATATTTTCTATGTAATTTCAAATTTGCATTTTCTTTAAATTAAGGTTTTAATACATATGTGCGGTGACGCTAAAGTCCTATGTTTCACTACTATTTATTCGGTATAGGGTAGATTAGGAATAAACTTGAAAAATTCTTTACATCATGATGTATTTTATAAGTTTTGTATTAGCTCGACTGTCTTCTTAGTTGTAAATCTATAGTTAATTTTTCTTTGCGACGTCTTAAATCTTAGGAACGTAAGTGACTACGTCTTTTTTCTAGGTTTTTCTTTAATTTTTAAGACAATGAATTGCCCGTTTTTGTTCCTATACAGCTTAGTGACTGGGGTAACTTTGACATTTTAACTCAATTGCAGCTAAAGGTTATTTAAAATTTCATAGTTACCCATAATACAAATAGTATAAATATTGCTCAAGGAATGTTTCTTTCTACACGCTGTTAAGTTTGATCTATAAAAGACCGTGTTATTTAGTTTTTGTCGTTTTCGCACAGTAAATGCTTAAATGTCGCCATTTTTAATGGTTATATGTTTTGTGCCTTGGATGACCGGCTGATTTTTCACTTAATAAAGAGGGATTCATTGTATGTGTTGTTTTATTTGTTTTTACACAGCCGAATACTTAATGTATTTGACAACGCTCCTTTTGAGACCAACATTTTTGTAAAAGCGTAAAATTTAGCTTTGTTTAGAGCTAACTCTTGAAGGATTCTCATCACCATTGGAAAAATCATCATAGCTATACACGCCTTAACCTAGATACAATGTAAAAGATTTTTAATCATTGCTAACCATAATTGGTGTGAAGGTTAGCAATTAAGGGGGTTAATACGCCTGTTCTTTTTGTTTACAATAAGAGATTCTTTTAAATCTAACTATATTTAATCTCTATAACTCAACTACATCTTAACTAAATTACGAGGTACTCTGTGCTGTTTCTTCTTTTTCCAGTCTTTCTTTCTCTGCTCTTCTGTTTCTCCAGGCTGTCATATATGACCTTGGGTGTATTGGAAAGAAGCCTGATAAACCTATAAACAGAAATAATAATAAAGTAAGAATAACTTTTATTCATAATGTTAGATATCCGTATTTATTTTGATGCTACAGGTATACATTATAACAGTACCCATTTTTTTTTTATGCAAATAAATGGTTAGTAAAGTACAACATAGATACAATGGTGGAACACTGTTTGCAGGCAAAGAAGGGGAATTCAGCCAGATTTGATTTTTATATAACGATTAAAAATTTGGTAATTCTGCACCTATTTGTTGTAGCAAGATAATATATAGTCTATATCCATTATCAGTCAATGTACTATCTAATGATGATAGAATAGCGATCATACATGTATACATAACGCTTTAGTTAATTGTACTCACCTAGTAGCTCAGCGACTGGTGGTGTAACATGGGCACCCTGTCCCAACCAGAATTTTAATCGTTCCAAGTTAAGTGCCACCAATTTCTCATTATTCATATTTGGCA
Source organism: Leptosia nina (assembly GCA_963661955.1). Lineage (NCBI taxonomy): Eukaryota > Metazoa > Arthropoda > Insecta > Lepidoptera > Pieridae > Leptosia > Leptosia nina. Next base: position 12,365,864 of record CAVLEF010000009.1, on the reverse strand, counting down.
TCGGATCATACGACCCAAGTTGTTCTATAACTGGTTGACTGTTTAATCTCTTGCGCTGAAATCATGACATTCATCTTCATTGACTAGGGCAGGGCTTTTTCCAAGTTTTATTAACAAGGTAATGAAAGAGGTGGAACAATTTATTGATAATAATAGGATTTAAAACTGTTAGGTTACCTGTGTTACTGATATGTGAAAAAATGGCCTGTTTGTACATCCTTGGCGTATTAAACGAATCGATTTGGCAGCTAAAGCGTAATATCTACCCGTGCCACTAGCTGGAGGTACAGGCATGATTTATTTATATTCAAACTATAAATCCCAATTAAATTATGACAACATAACCTACAATTATTATTGAGTTAATTTGTACTGTTATGTCAACTGTCATGTGTTTTTGCTCAGTGTCAGCTGTCAAGTTTAGCTTATTTTGTTTTTTTTTTTTTCTTCATTTGTGATGTTTAGCTTATTAAACTTAGTTTTATAAGGATTCGATTATACATAAATAAATCATCACTTTGGAATAATGATAAAAGATTATATCAAACCAAAAATAAGGCATACTATTTTTAAAATCATGCATATTTGAAAATTTGGATTTTCTTTGATAGATGGCAAATAAAAAATTCTCTCCACGTTAATGAGGATTGCTCAGGGTTCATCGTCCTCATATACTAATAAAGTACAAAGAAAGGAATAAAAAAATCATCAGTTATAAGATTTTGGAACCTGAAAACTCCTTTGCACCAATCAGATCGACAAATATATTGTCATTCACTTTGGGTCACTGCGTCAGTACGGAGTAAGTATGGTTTAATAAGAAGTAAGTATTATGTACATAGTATAAAGTAATCTTTGAAAACATTAATATTTTTCACATGTAATTGCACATGAAGGCACTATATATTTTAAAGATCGAAAATAAATTGAAAAAATTGTCCTGCCCGAGTCGAAAATTTTTTCAATTTATTTCCGAACTTTAAAAGTAATTAATCTATATGGCTCCAATAAAACTTTAAAATAAAAAATAACGCTTAAAAACTTTTTAATTATTTCGTACTCATCCTTTTATAAAAAAACGTTATAACGTTGATAATTCTCATTAGGGCGTTTAAAAATTAAACTCTTGTAGAGAGTGTCGTGACTCGTGACTCCTGAACCTCGTAAAAGGGCAATATTTTTCAACATCTACTCATTAGAGTGGAAATCCCCTAGTATGAAACTTAGGGCTAGCAATTTTCACATTTCAATTTTAAATTAAAAATATAAAGTAGGTAGTGGCAAAAGCACGCTTACATATGGGGCGTGTTGCCGACATATTTCTGTGTTTGACGTGATCGTGACCTAGACAGAATGATATGCACCCATTCAATATCTAGATTTCCAGACAAAGTCCAACATGCTTTAGAAAAATTATTAATTGATAAAAATTTTAGACCCGCTGGGGATCGAACTCAGGACTCGTTGCTTATTGGTCATATATTGCTATCATTAGACCAACGAGCCCGTCCAATTTATATGCTTGAGGTTGAGGCTTTCCGTGTAGTTTTAAGAACTACAAACGATTACTTCTTATGCAGGGAGAGTAGCAGTCGAAGCGAAGTAATAGACAATTCCAAGTATCCAGATAGAGACAGTTCAGAGATACTACCCAGGGAGGATAGCCATACAGTTAATCATGTAGGTACAATTAGATAAATAGATTAACACACCCATTATGAAACAGAAATGTTCAAAACCCGATATTCAATTAATGTACAAAATAATTCTCCGAAGAGAGCTGGTAAAGATTTTCTCATTTGCTAACTGTCAAGAACTCAATTTAAGGATAACGTCTCACCTACAATGTAGTTCTACTGAATACTACTGCCGCTGTAACCAACATACCGATGACCTTAGGAAAGACAGAGAACGAAATAGATAATTCTGCACGTGCGACAGGGATGAAATATGTAAGTGGGTCAAAGAATGAGAGGAGCTATAGCCAAGTTTTGCTATGAAGCGATGCAGCGCTTGTCGAGTCGCTTCGGAAAATGGGATTCTGAAAACGGGTCTAATATTAGAATGAGTGACATATTTTAAATTGAAGGATTTGCAAGGATTACAACAGCGCAAACAGCCTGCATTGAGGGTAGTGTTGATACTCAATTAGATATAAAAAGACACAATATGTTCCATTTTAATACGATTGAGTTTGCCTTCTTAAAATGTTGGCCTAAATCCAAGATCCCTTTTATTTACTGTTTAACATATGAATGTTTTACATACGACATTATCGACGCAACAATAAATTGTATTGTTCGATTCTTGAGACAGGACGCTAGAGCTATCGACTAGAGACACCTGCATTGACCTATACACCCCTAAGACCACTTAGAAGCATAAATTATCACACATCAATACGCATCCCGTACTCATACGTCCAATTATGGATTGCAAAGCGCTGTCAGCGCTGCGCCGCGCCGCGCATGCGCCGTCAACGTGGATCGATGAAGACGATTCCCCGCTCAGTGATCGCGCGCCCTCCGCCGAGTCCAGAGCACAATGCGTTCGAATTGAGGCGGGAAACACGTCAAACTGTATCTCCGCGAGTACGCCGGCGAAGACGAGCGGCCGCCGTGCCGTGACGAATGGCGTCGGCAGGAATGGTCGCGCGGCCGCCTCCCGCAGGTGGACCGGAGCCCCAGCCGCCGGAGCCCCTACCTCCAGCGCGATGACGAGCCCTCGCCGGCGCCGGACGAGCGCGGCCGCTCCGCCTCGGCCGGGGCGCACCACCGCGCTCGGCCGAGGCCCCTCCGCTACCAGTCCCTGGAGCGCGACTATGACCGCTCCTACGCTCCGCCCCCGCCGCCGGAGGACGACTACTACCGTCGGGAGCCACCACCGCTCTTCCTCGGCGAGCTCCAGTCGCAGAATTCGGATCTGCAACGGGAGCTGGGCAACTTGAAGAAGGAACTGGAGTTGACCAATCAGAAGCTCGGGTCCAGTATGCACAGCATCAAGACGTTCTGGAGCCCGGAGCTGAAGAAGGAGCGAGCGCTGCGGAAGGAGGAGAGCGCGAAGTACAGCCTCATTAACGACCAACTTAAATTGCTCAACCAGGAGAATCAGGTCAGTTGAACATGGAATTATCGCATCTTATCTGTTCGAATGAATCCCGTGCCCGTCTGCCCTTTTCTGTCAAGATATTACAATGCATAGTATTCGGGCAGAGTTACGCCTGCCTTTCCGCGTCGCGCTCGGTACGCATGCTTACCTCCTTCCATTGATGTCACTCAGATAGGTCAATGGGAGTACCTCTCGAGCTGGCCCAATTATATTTCAACTTTTAAACATTGCTTTATGTAATGGCTTTAGGTAAATACCTTTTTATACGTAAAATACTGAATTAACAGAACTAAGCCTTTTTAAACTTGATTACCAACACAATAGTTAAATCAGAGCGTTACTTCGAAATTAGAATATATAGTTTTTTTAGGGATCTTAAAAAAAATGAATTCGATACACGGCACTAGACTAGATACACAAATATGCGCAAAAGGAGGTAAGTATAGATATCCGAATTTAAAAATGAGGTAGGTATATATTTTAAAACTCTATAGAACCTTATGAATTTTCAGCGTTGTTACGAAATTACTAGGTGCTACGCGCTTCGTCAAACGACTTTGTCTCATCTTATTTAACCTAGTGTAAGAACGAGGGTATTGTGATTGAAAACGGGAAGTTTAACGGATTTTATAGGTCGACAACGACACGAAACGTGATATATTGATATATCCGTGTGAGTTTTTCATTTTAATTAGTGAGATTTTCATCAATAGTTAGCAAGCCGGGTTGAACGACCCGAGCTCACTGTATGCGAAACGTTTCAGTACGTTATTGAAAGAAAAACATTAATTACGGGCTCCGTACACGCTCAGTCGGATTGCTGGGAAATTGTGTTCGTGCCACCGCTCCTAATGGGAATTTCTTAACTGCGAGCTGCGCTTATGTTGTTTATCTCAAGAGATTTAAGGATCGATGAGAATTATCCAAGAGAAACGTGACAGATGCAGTGGAAAAAATATGGATTGTGCGTAGTTTACGCGACTAGTACACATAAAAAAACACTAACGGTTTAAAACGCTAAATGTATTAGTTAACTAAGCCCCCGAGACCGCGGCTGCTGCAAAGCATGCGAAACGTCGGGTCGTAGTTAATTAGTTGAAAATAAATTATAAATAAGTTTCGCGTTTTAACCCTTAAAGGTGTCTTATTTAAAGGTCAAAAACAAAGCAACTGATTTGTATTAAAATGACTAATAGGGGCATTCAATAGCTTTTCCAAAACCATGAATTAAGTGGCTATATAAAACACACATCTGATGTCATTAACGCCAAAACACACTCTTCTTAATTAATTGACAAGAATTTCAAAGTTTTAACATATTTTGTCGTCTCATAAGATCAAACACATTTCAATAATTTTTTCTAAACTGAAAACACATTCTAGTTATTTATATCATATTTCAATGTGTACGATTACTACTAAATTCCAGCCATTACTTGTTATATAGGAAAGATTTTTATTGAATCTCTTATTTTTATGTCCACTTAAAAAAAAGCATTGTTTTTTAATTAACGGTGTCCCTCTCATCCCGATATAATGAACTTATGGAGTGCAATAAAAAGTTTAATAAAACTTGGATAGTAATGGCGTAAAACAATCGTATTTCGAAATGAAACAGAAGAAGCATGTTATTTCTCTCATTAATTTTTATGTAAGCAATAATGGGAATATTCGTTAGTATAGGCGGATTCCACCTTTATACGACGTAACTGATTCTGATGAAATTTTGTTGCAATTCAAACAATACACTACTCGATTACATATTGTATATAATATGTAACGATATTAACAGACTGCCTTGGAAGATAAATTTAAAAACGCGTGTAGGATATTTATATTGTAAGATACAAAACGCGTCTAAGATATAAGGGAGGATGTATTTCACACACACACACTTCACATTTCCATATTCTTACCATCCCATTATATATCCAGATTTCCAGTTCCACATGTTTCAGAAAAATTATAAGTTGATTAGATTGTTGAACCCGGGTTCAAACCCACGGCCCGTTGATTACTAGCCAGACCTACTATTACACCCACGAACTCGCCAAGAATGAGGGAATAAGAATTTAAGTTTTAAGGTCAGCATGTGCATCAGCTGTAAGTAAAAAATAACCTTTTTATTCTTTGAGCAAATAATCTAAACTTTACAAAAATGATATGTCATAACGCATGGTTGTATATACAGCTATATATAGTAATGTTAAAATAAGACACTTAATTACATCTGCGTGGCGTGATAAACTGGGTATCGTAAAAATAAATTGCTCTTGTTATGAATAATGACCTGTTTATGGTACGCTGTGAATACTCCGTGGTTTCGGCCTATTTTCCGGCCGGGATGGCGGAAAATTAAGTGTTGCCAAATAGGGATTTTTTGGCCGATTCAAGTGGTTTGGACGTTAACGTTGCAGATTATAAAAATATAGAGGACTTAAGTTGGACTTACTTGGTGATTAAGTATATTTTTTATACTAGCTGTGCCCGCGACTTCCGCGTGGAATAGTTATTATATTAATTGTTAATGCAAACAACCTCCTCGTTTTTTTTAAAATTACCACTATGTCATCTACGTCCAATCGTTCTTGCAAGTTAATCTTACAAGATATACATATATACCGTTGAGACATTTTTTTTGATCAAAAATTATCATTCTAATGGAAACATTCTTTCATAGATATTTTTTGGGTATGTCAAACCTGTGTTGGTAGCGGAGGCCACAGAAACCCATAAAAGATGAATATAATATTCTTCCGTTTTTTTCTTTCCCCATTTTGGCCGAACCTAATGTATATTTACCTCAGCCTTTTAAATAAAACACTTTAACGTTTAAAACACGAAATATATTAGTTATACTTATTTGAAAATTATTTTAATTACGGCCCGATGTTTCGGATGCCTTGGTCACGGGTAGACTGTCCTAAAGCCTTCCTCAATAAATGCTTTAACATAACATAAATATATTTTCGATTCGAACCAGTAGCTCATGAGATTAACGCGTTCGAATAAACAAACTCTACAGCTTTATAATTTTAGTATAGATTATACCTATAGATCTCTTTAAGAAGATCTCATTGTAAATCTTAGGCAAGCTATGTACTGTAAGATTGCTAAAAATATAGGTTACGAAGTCTAGACTTACAGCCTTTAAACGAACACATTTGTCCTATTTTGGAACATTGCCAGAAGGAACTAGGTCCTGCTAAAATGTTGGAATAATTCCTGCCAAACGTTCTTGAAGACGAGCATGCGCAATTAATTATTAACCTCACAGTTCCAACTTCGCTAAAGACGAAGCGAGCAAGAATAACTAATATCGAACATATAATGAGCTAGCTAGATATATGTCATCATCGTGTCAGTAGTTTATGCGTATAATACACATTTAAATAAAACACTTTAACGGTTTAAAACGCGATACATATATTAGTTAAACTTGTTTGAAAATTAATTAACTATGGACCGATGTTTCGGATGCTTTCCAGCAGCCGTGGTCACGGGGAGATTAAAGATGAAGGGTGCCTCTGACGTCCAAGTAAAAGACTGCTACTCTAGCGTCATCTATTTCGTCGAATAAGATTTTCGCCAAATACCAACTTCGATGGATAGATCGCGTTTAAACCGTTAAAGTGTTTTATTAAAACCATCGTCGTGCACATTTTTTTGTATACTTTTTTGCTTTTTAAACCGTTGTAATTGTTTTATTTTAATGTGTAAGTGCACATTAAAAATAAAACGTACAATATTATTGTAAAATCAAAAATATTTATTTTTATATTACATACAACCTTTTTTTATTTTTTTAATGTTCACTAGAAACATTAAAATATATTTTCCATATTTGACTAGATCTCAACATATAATCATTTCATTTTCATGTAAGAAACAAGGAACATAGTAAATGTTTTTTTTTTTATATATTTAATAATAGTAAATTTACAGCATTTCCTTAAAGTACATTAGCAGAGTGCTACAAATAACAGATAGATATGTTAGAACGACAGATTGAAATAAAACTATTTAATCGGATTGGTCTGCTATTACACACTTGACGTATGACGTGCGACCGTTCACCTCGCTCAATGGTAAACCAAGTGTGTGACGTCATCGTGATTTATAATGTATAAAAAAAGTAACGCTATCTATAAAACAGGGCACAAATTCTCTCACGAAAATATAAGTATAAGTACAAGAGCAAGAGTGTCTAATTCATATAAAATTATAACTTCATTTGAGAATAGCACACAAAGTTGAACAAATAAAAAATATATAATATTAATTTATAATATATGTACCTTATGTACAAATTTAAATCTCTAAAAAATAATTTAATAAACTTATAACCGGACGTCTCTGCGTACTTAAATCACTCCTATTCCGTTAGATTGGAGTACCAAAACGGGATCTAAAAAATCCTTTCCTGAAAATTCCACTATTCCAACTTAACACAAAATCAAATAAAATACAAATATATTAGTTGATAAAACAAGTAAAACCTTAGTTGTTAATCTTAAATAATATAAGTTGTCTATCAGTGTGTTAGGTAATACCATATCGCTATTTTAACGTAATCCTACGCATACAATAATGCAACGAAATCGCGTGTAAAATCTATAAAACCTTTTATTGCATTGTAAGATTAATTCGAAGGGCGAATTATATTCTTATCTCCCGTTCAGCGCACTGCGGAGCCAAGCTATTTTACATATATATTTTTGAAGTAATATGGTACATGCGATGTCTAGAAGGAAAGAAATAGGACAGTCACGTCTAAGATAACGAATATTTGCTGAAATTCGCGTTCCCAGTGGCTTCGGAATAAATTGTAGGAGTATGTATTATTTATATACGAATCTGCGTCATATAAACGATTTTTATCGTATGCTTACTTGCGTAAAAACAAGCTTATCGCGTTTAAAATTAATAAATGTAAAAATATGTATATAGTCTGTGTGTGTGTTGTAGAATACAGGTTTTAAAACATTCTCAGATATATGTGAGTCCATTAATAATTTAGTTGTCTTTAATGATGATAGCGCGTTAATCTTTTTTTTAATTTATTCGAGCGATGATCATCATTAGTTTCCAAAAGAGATTTTCTTTAATATTGAAGGCGATTATTTACACGTCTTTCCAGGGGAATATAAACACAGAGTCCTTATCACGTAGAACCGCTAAGCGCAGAATGTAGAACTTTCGTAGCCGTGTAGCATATGTCGTAGCACTTATGTATACGTTTCGAAAATTAATAATATATAAAATGTACAATAAGGTAATATTTAAACAGATGATAGAGAGAGAACAAAAATGCCTTTCATTTAATTATATTATTTATAGCCTTTGTTTTGATATTTATAAGTAAACATTATTAATGGTTTAAAACGCCAAATATATCAGTTTGCTTGTAGCGTGAGCGTAGTTTAATTAAATTAAAAAAACTGTTACGCGTTTTAAATTGTGTATTAAATAGTAAACTACATGATTGATTTGTTGTTGTTTAAAATTATTTTTATATCATTGTATTGTACTGTTATAAGTTTTTGTGTGGCGCAACAAATAAGGAAGGGAGAGTAACATAACTTGCTCGTTTGCTAATGTTTTGACCACCACAGCTCTGTTTTGTTCTGTTTTTAAACAGTGATAGTTTTTTGCTATACAAATATTAAAACATTCAAACCGGCCAACAAGTTTACCATCAACACAAAAATACTGCATTTAAAGAACAAAAGAATATGACCTAAATCACACATACAATGCATCTTCATCCCTGAAACGGGCGTTTCCTTGGCTTAAATAAATTCTCAAGAAACTGTTTAAAATGCAAGAAAATAGTGATTCTTTTCTGTCCTTGTGTTCTAGCCAACTGTATTTATTCTAATGGAGTTAGGATACCACTCTATAATGGAAACAAAATTAAACGGTAAGAAATCGTTACATATAGCGAAATTCTTCTTAGTTTTGGGGTATAACAAAAAAAATTATATAAACAGGGCGCAAATCCTCGAAATGCACCATCATAGTCGGGTTAATTTTTTCTTCCTATTTTTCGTCATCTATATGAAGATTGTAGATATGTTGATGGTACACTTTTGAAAGAAAATTATTTTTACCTATAGTTGTGACCCGCGACTACGTTCGCGTGGCACAGCTAGTAAAAATAATTAAAGATTAAGACTAGGGGTAGAATTTTTAATTATATAGGCTGTTTTTTAATTTATCTAATTGCGCATTTATCGCAGCCGATCTATGTTGTAAGTGCTACTTTGCCGCAACACTCTCACCTCACATCACTCCTATTCTAACTCCCACTCCCACTTCTATTATATTCTGTAATTTTACATGTCCATGTATTGGTGGTTGGTAACTCGTTTCACAAAATTTAATTTGTATTTTTTTTGAGTACGTAAATTTTTTTTACTATTTTTCTCGACATTGACGTGTAGGACACGGTAGCTCAATTGGTTACAGCAATAGCATGTAACTGTTAATGTCGATTCAAGTCTTGTTTGTGTCGTAATGTTTTACAATCAGAAGTCGATTCTTAATTATTATAAGTTTTAGATTCTTAACTTCCTTACACAAATGTAAAATATATTTAAATTATTATCTCTGCGAAACTTTTGACAGCCCTATTACGGATATATCAGAAAATCTTTTATGAAGCGTGGAGCGGAAACGGATCATTACTGGTCTGAGTTAACGCCCGCTTTCGCCCTATTGTCATTCGTCGTATAGAAATATGCACAACTTTTTAATTAAACTTTTCCTAATAGATTAATACATTAGCATAGAATACATTAAACAAAAGATTAGTTCAGGAAATGAGGACTTAATAACTTTCTTAAAAAATAACTATGTATATATGCATTTTTAATAATTTCGAGAAAATCCAGGTTTGACACATGATGTCGTGAAAAATTCACTGCTAAATTAGGGTTTCGGTAAGTGGGGCTTTTGTCAGAATTTAGTTAAAATCCTCAAAAACTTACCCGGTCACTCTGCTATAAGTAAGAGAGCATACACGTCTATGGTACAATAACCACCTTGGTTCAATATACTTTTATGCATAGTAAAAAAATAATTTTAACAAAACATAAAGAAATACAGACCCAGAATCCGTCTTCGTAATTTGATCAAAGCAATTATTCTCTGTGCAGTGACATTCCAAAACGCAACGCTTGGCAAACCTTTTTACTTAACCTGTGGTTACCCATCATGGCTGTCAGTTTTGGCGGGAAGCCAAGTTGGGGCGTGACAGGTATGGCGTTCAGAAACCTGTTGACTAGATAATACATTGCTTGAATCGGTAATGAGCTGTACGAATGGGCTTTTAAATGCTTTTACTGGTTTGCTACGATCAACTTTCAGCTCGTTTTACCAAGTTGCTGGCATACTTAAAAAAAGTGATTAATTAATCATTAAAGGTGTTGTTTTCTTTTTAAATAAAAATGGAATAACGCATAACTAAGTGTTGTTTGGTAAATCTATATAAGTAGGCTGTTAAGGTTAATTATTCAACAGATAAACAGATGAGTACTTTGGAACCTTATGGCTTTTTCATATAAAAAGGGAACAGACAAACATGGGGCTTACCTAAAATATCCCAGCCAATAACATCTAAACAAGATGCGACCTATTGTTCTCTAGATATTGGGAAAAACCATTTTGTGATTTTACAGGGAAATAGCGATGTCATTGGCCAAAAAACCATCTAAAAGAATTAAATAATGTTTAGCTGGTTTAGTTGCAAACAAAATGGCGTCTTAATATACGTTTTATTACATTTCATCATTTTTCGTTTTATGTGAATTGGATCCGCTATTATAATGTTGCTGTATTAGTTATTTTAGTGTTATTTGACGATTCCTTGTTATTTAAAATACAAAACAATTTGGAAATATATTTTTGGTCAAACGATATTCGATGATCGACTGAATATAAACTAAGTTCGAGTCGACAGCACTTAACCCAGATTGTTCTAAAACTATCTATGGTTATAAAAATAGCTTTTGTTTTATCGAAACTGGTAGCATATTTTATTTAATACAATTTTCTATTTTCTTTGAACTGTTTACTTAAGAGATAAAAATAAGAATTAGTAAAAACTGCCTTAATAAAATGACGTCTATTGAAAATACAGATTTTTACAGAAATATTGTTCTTTTTCTAGAAAACTTTTGTCGAGATTAAAAAGTTTTGGTATATATTAAAGACGTGAAACTTGAAAGTTTCTTTTCGTGTTTTTTTTTCTGCTTTAGAGTTTGGCGTTTGGTAAAAATCGCGGCCAAAGTTATTTATTAAATCTATGATTAGGTATATTTTTTCTTCAACGGCTAAAAACAAATACCAGTTTGGCCCAAGGCCAAAATAATAATAATCGTTGCTACATTTCTACATCAACGAGCCTGTCAAATGTAACAATGTTGTAACAAATTTCGTATAATCTACAGTTTTGTTATGAGCTATTCTCAGTTTGTTTATATTGTACAGCTGACTCGCCCCGATTTTATGTCATGACGTAATCTTCCTATTTATAGCCAAGTAGCATCTATTTTCAAGATAACATAGGTGTCCATTTGTCTGTAAACCATAAATACACTGAAAGATACCACATTACACCTGTACTAATATCGTAAAGCGGAAGAGTTTGTTTGATTGAATGCGCCGATTTCGAGAAATATTTTGTTTTGATTAGATCATTTTTCGTGGCAGGTTTTACGCTATAAAACACTATGCTGCTATGACCAAAAGTAACGAAAAAACAGAGGGAAATGTGAAAAATGGGGAAAATTATTCATCTATGAAGGCTTCCGTTGCGTGCGCTGCGAAAACGGTTCAAATTATTGTAGATGTTAGGTATATGCCTGGATAATTTCACCTTTCATCAAAACTGTACGTACAGTTTTTGTTGTGGTTTTTTTATGATTAAGAAAGACAAACAAGCATGTGGTTCACTAGATGAAAGGTGAGATAACTAGTCCAAGATCCCTGGTTTACATGACTTCAGGAAAGATGTTTGGTTTGTATATAAGTTGGGATTAGTAGTAATAACTAGATGTTGGTAAATTATATGTAACCTACTTTTAAAGAGAGATTTATTGAAATAAAAACGCGTTGATTATCTGTACATTCCTACAAGTACTTTCTACGTAATTCATATATATATATAGGCTCCGTAATGACTTGAATCCAAGCTTTTGAAGTGTTCGCGATATACAATACGCTCGTTGGGAAAATAGTAGTTATTCCCTGAGGACTAAGTGCAATATTTCTGATTGCAACTCTGTCAACAACCAAAGCACTTTATTACAGTAGCGTAGCTGGGTAGTAGGGCCCCGGTATATAAAGGTAGATTCGGGCCCTCATCCCATCTTTTTGCGTAGCTTGAATTTATATAAGTTTTCAAAATTATAGATAGGTTCATTTAAAAATATATGTTGAAGAATTTTTATTTTAGTAATTTGTTAATTGCATCCATACAGAAGTTAGGCATAGTTTACTCTGTGGTATGTTACATGCAATTGTCAAAGTTGACAATCTGTCAAGTCAAAGCACAGTGATTTGTCAGAGTCAGTTGCGCGACTCTATAGTTTTATACTCGTGAATTATCGACTCTTTTGCATCTCCGCCATATATAATTGCAGTTATCTCTTCAAAGATAATGTTATAGGGTCCCTTAAGCTACGGGGCCCTGGTTCAATGCATCCCCTAGCCCTTTGGTGTCTATGCCATTGCTGTAAAATGATAAGTGTATGTAAAGATGACTATTACAATACTAGCACGTTCATATTCCTATTCTATCTTCGACAGCTTCATACTTCAATTTGTAACGATTTTTAAATGACATTCCGAATACTTTTTAAAATAATGATTACACGTTTTGTACCTGCAGTAGGTACATCTAAAATCCATGTCTTTTTAATTTAAGATTAATCCATCAGACAAACAAATGACAGCTGTAAAAGGGAAGTCAGTTACATTTTCTAAATTTTTTTATTACTGAGACTAGTGATGTCGTCTGTATTGAATATTTATTTTGGACATCAAAATTTGTTTATGCGAACCACCTATCTTTATGAACACAAACATAATTTAAATTCGAACCAGTAGTTCCCAGATTAGCGCATTCAAACAAACAACAAACTCTATTGACTCTGAGCTTTCTATTAGCGAGCTTCGCTCTACCCAGAAGGTAAGTTGTACCCACTAAAAACTCAACTGGTCGCCATTTCCGCATAATATATCCGCCGGTATCGAACTGTGCGATTAATTTCCTTTTTAAACTATGGATCTTGAAAAAAGTAAGCTATTCCTGTTTGAATGTTTCTAAATACTAGTATTAACCTTAGCAACAACTGCCGAGTCATTTTCTCAATTAACCCAGCTACGTGCTCCAGAGAACAGATATCTGCGAATTAGTGGCCCCAACTGAAGACTGTGTGATCTAATTCAAAGCTTAACCCTCACATTTTATTATAAATGGACAAACTGTACTTATTTATGTCCCTAATAAAAAGATGTAATGCATCTTATTACATTTCCTTCGTTAACTTAAATCATGTGTTGTGATTTTTTTTGTAAATTAATTAAAGCGTTGTTGTCACTTAACTCACTAGGAGAATCGCACTATATTATTAATTCTCCTTCTCCTCATTAATTAATTATTAAGACTCTTCTCTTTTGTATGATATCGAAGGACTGACAAGCTAATGGGGTTCGCTTGATGGAAGCTGTTAAATTATTTTGGCTTTGGACATTCCGAAATCCATCGACTGTTAATTAAATTCGGATTTACACTTTACTGCTTTCTACCTGTAGAGGATGGTTATTAATATATATTTTTTTAAATTAAACCTCCATATTCAGACAGGTTTTAACATATTGTTTAAAACTTTATTAAGCAATTTAAACTATTTATGTAACAGAGGTTACGCAAACTTCAATGGAGTAATTTATAGGTAGGTGTATATACAAATGAAAATCATGTTTAAAAATGCAGTAGTCCTCGATCTATTAAAAAGTTAATCCACCGAATCGACTACGCCAGAAAAGCACTAAAAGTACACATTGAAAACCCAATCACCACCGCTGTACATTTACGATAGCTGCGATAAAGTATTTAATGTTGCCATAAAAAAATATTGCGAGTAAAAACGAGGCAACACCGATTGGTTGTATAAACTGTCATGGTTAAGGATGCAATAAACGTTCTAATAAAATCGGAAGCTCGAGTTTCCAATTGGCTGACTTATGAAAAGGGGTATCAATATAGTTTTCACAAGAAAAAATATGAAAAACATTATTATAATATAAATTTTTGTGTTTAAAAGAAAATATGATATAAAAAATAAAATGCTTACACTTTTCTAAAAAATACCCCCATTTAAATAAAACTTTTTACGGTTGAAAATGGATATATATGAGCTAATTTATTTACAATTAATTTCTACTAGCTGTGGTCATTGGGGGTTCACCCATCACCACGGCATGTAATGTATTCCAAAACTTTGTTACCGTACTGTAAACTTTTTTACCCTGACGACAGACACTACTTAAAACAGTACTAAAAAAATAAAATCTTATGTATACTCTTTTATCTTATAATTAAATAGATCCTTCAGTCAGTTAGTAAATCTAAAAGAATTCGATTACATCTGGTAACCCACAAATGTCAATAGCAGGCTTAGTAGAAGTCAAAACCATTACACAGATAAAAAATAGGCGGTACAATATTGAATGGTTGCGTAACCGGTTGTACTATTTTCGGGCGATCAATGGCTGGCGACACTAGCGCCATCTGGATAAGGGAGGGCGTGAACTGTTCTATTTCCGAATGCATCATTATAGTCTGTATCAAAACTTCCTAAAAAGGTTTCATATTTATAGCTGTTACGTTTATAATAGATATACCGCATACTAAGCAAAGTTTTGTAATAATTAGGTATAAAAGAAATAGTATCATTTAAGTTAAATACTGTCTGTAGATTACGCAATTAAAATAAAACAGCTTGAACCTTTAAAACGGGGGTCCTCGTGCTCACAGCTGTTGCAAAGCATCAAAAGGTAGTTAAAATAATTTTCAAATAAGTTTAACTAATGTATATCGCATTTTTAACTGTTAAAGTGTTTTATTTTAATAATTTAAGTTATTTACAACAGTCGTGAATTTTAGCTAACTCAAGAGTCATCCTATTAAAAGTTTGAATAATTCACTTCGGTGAATCATCAAATTACTCCGACACCTTAAAAGCCCTATAAAGTGTCAAGTAACTTCTCTCAGTTATCGCAAGTGGGTTTTTGTTAAGGACGAAAACTGGACGTCCTATTTAAAATCAAGACAAAGATTTAGGCTTGTGACTGAAAATAGGGAGTTGCAAAAGACGTTTTTTGGCCATATGATGTGTTGCGACGAAATTTATTTTTTTTGATAATCTAATACAATTGTTACAGCGGACGCAACGAAAGCCTTTAAAGAATTTTAGTTTTTTTTTTCAAATTTCCCTGTGTTTCTTCGATCCTATTGATCACAGCCTGATGTTTTATAGCCTTAAGCCTATCTCGATAAATATTATCTATAGTAACACAAAAGTTATATTCAATTCGAACCTGTAGTTGCTGTGATAAGCGCGTACAACAAACATTGTTATTTATTATTTACATACTAATTGTTATTTATTGCAATTTTAAGGCATTAAAGCTAACATTTAATATGTAAGTACTTATACGACAGAATTATTTTGTTAATATATAGGTAATTATTTAATCTTTTTTTAAATGTATCTTTTGTTTTGTAACCGAGGTAAACTTATAATGTAGCATCAAACAGTCTACAAGGAGCCTAACTTTATCGAGGTCACTAGCCTCCGCCATCTTGTTTTTAAGGGGCAATTCACTTCCTCTCAAAACAGCACAAACCGAGAATAAGGCTAGGAATCCTTTTATTAAAGGCCGAGTGAGTTTTGCCACTTTCGAGTTGTTGAAGAAAAAACATCTTTGGAACTCGAGCGGCGGATTGTTATTTTGTTTCTATAAGTGTTGCCAAGTTTAAAGATTTCCGACTTAATTGCCACTCTTTCATTTCTATTTTTATTGCTGCCAATTTATGCTTTTAGCGTGATTGTGGGCTATAACTAACAATACAATGTTGAAATGATTTAATTTTTTAAATGAACTTCCGGATAAAACAATTTGTGAAGCAATAGATATAGACATAAATATTTTTAACTAAGACCATTATTGTACCTTAAAGTTAGAATATTCTAGTTATATATATACCCAACTATTATTGGGAGAAGAGGATATAAATTTATAACAATGTTATCCAAATAATGTTATAAATTACAAACTTTTAAAAAAAACAAATAATGGTTAACCCGGGATACAAACCTATAAACAAGTACTTACCTTAAATATTATAACATATTTCTACAGGTATTTCTACATGTTAGGACTTCGGCCTTGAAAGTATCGATCGTAGAATTTGGGGCTACGCTCGTGTAGCGCGTAGCACCCTCGTAGCGGTTACAAATCATTAATCTCTAATCAAAGCGGCCATTTTATTTTATTAGCGTTAGTCATTTGTTTGTTTTTAACGCTGTCGCTTTTTTATACCGTCAACTATTTATTTTTTATGATGAAATTTTAAAGCCGAATCTGGAACACGAATTTACGTTTTGCTTACGGTAATACTCTTATAATGCCAAAATTTGTAGTCTGTGCGTCTAAGGTTTATTTACGGCCATTATAAATACTGTGAGAATCGAATAATAAGCCAGTAATATTACATTTGTTTCTAGCACATAATAGTACTTTAAAAATTGGGTTACCAATAACCTGTAATTATTTTTTTGTACATATTTTTATCCATAAGTGCTTAAACAAAAACATCTGAACACAATTATGTTAACAATTATTAAGATTTTAATTTATAATTGAGTTTGTTTAATATACTTTACAAGTAAAAGTATAATTGTATATTGTTAACAATATGATTAACGTGTAATGTACCTATATATTTAAATAAACCCTAATGTTGATATAAGCAATAAAAGTTCTGATAGTCACGATATTTGAAAAAATATAATATAAGAGTTTTCGTTTAAAAAATACAACCAGAAAAATGATTAGCCAGCGAAAGCAACCGAATATTTCCACAACAGCGGTTTTGTGAAAGAACAGCCTGGCTAATATCACATACAAAACAATGAAAGCTATTTGCGTTTCGCAGCACAATACGAACGCCGAAATACTGTCCTTATGCAGGTATTATGCCGGGAGTTTTAATTGATTTTGTAGGCGAAACAAATAGATTTTTACCTCAATATTATTAATAAAAGTAAGGAGGTTTCTCTAAAATTTGTATGAAGGTTAAGTGTATGATGAAATATCTACTGTAACATCGGTTCGATTGAGAATGTTTCCCCTTCGGCTACGCATTGTTATTTCTGAATGCTTCTTCAGTGGAATGTTTTATATTAACCTTCTCCATAGCTCAATAGGACATAAGGAATCGATTATCGTTTAGGTCGAGCAGAGCACCAAAGTCCAGTCGATTGTGTTGCCTGTCAGTTAAAATCGATTAGTGAAACCTACAGAAATATCATCGCTCAAAGAAATTGTTTATGTTGAATGTAAAAGAGAATTTTTAATAGTTTTTGCTTCAGTTCTACTTTGTATAGTCTACTTTCACTTAAACGTTTAATTATGTTACCTTTATCTCTCTCTCATATGCAATGAATATGTTACTTCGTACTATATCCACAATCGTAATCCTTCACTAGTTTGCCGCCTACGAGGCAATAGCAATAAAAGCTATGATATCACTCGCTCTCGTTATCAATTCAAGCCAATTGCAGCTGGATGCCTGTGATAGTGGTTAAGCATTTCTACCTATCAGAATTATAGCATCGAATTACTCTTATTGATTAATTATTTTATAAATACAACACTTTAATCACAGGGGACAAAAGTTAAAGTTACCTAATCCTTTGCGAGTTTTAAACCGTTAAGTGTTCTATTTAAATGTGTATTTGTAAATTAACTACACTTCATACTATTCCTAAAAACTACTTTCTTCAGCTTGTTAAATTATACAATAAATATTATGAAGTTGTTTTTCAGTACATGTATATAATTTTAATAAATTAAATTAAACATTTTTGTGCACTTATAGGCCATATAAGCCACATCGATGATTGATGACGTCAAAAGTGTGGCATGTATTGGCACATCATCGACAAATGCGATAATAGTCATTGAGGAATCGGGTTTCATTTATGCTCCAACCTACACTTCATTGATCGATTTTTATTTTTATACAATAAGTCTGTACCCAAGCGAAACAATTTATTATTTCCCCGGGATTCGAACACAAAACGTCAAGTGCTTAATGCAGAGCTAGGCAATACGTTTAGCCATTGAGCTACAGTGGCCATTACATACCATTCAATTGAATCGACTGAATAAAACTTGATAACATGGACGAGATCTGAACCGTTACCCACAGCGATCTGTGTTGTTTTTAGCTAATTGAGCTACAGCTAATTGATTATATAATACGATATATTTCTTTACAGAAACAAGCAATGCTTGTACGCCAACTGGAGGAAGAACTTCGACTGCGCCTTCGGCAACCTGCGCCCGAGTTGCAACAGCAGTTGGAAGCATTGTTCTCCGAGAACGAACATCTGCAGAGGGAGATAGCGATATTGAGGGATACTATAAAGGTAAATGATCACACATTTCCCGTATCTTGTTATAACAATAGCTGGTATTCAATAAAAACTTTTAATGGTTACGCGAAACATATTAAAATAAGATAATATATATTTCGCGTTTGAAACCGTTCAAAGTGTTTATTTATAAATATGTACTTCTTACATAAGCTACAACGATACTTATAAAACCAATTGTTTTTTTTTTAATACATGCATCTCTGGAATCGAACTCACGATTCATATTAATAATTAGCACAAGTTGCTTCCATTTATTTATTAAGTGCTTGCTTACTTTCTAAATATTAATACAGAATCATAATTTATACAAATGGGGGAAAATATAATATATAAATGATAATATCGGGTTGTGGGTGCGATTCTCATCGGGTCCGATCAAACCGGGTTTGATAATCAATTTATACTTTTTTGCAACATTAGGCTTCAGTACAATATTATTCTTTAACTAAGGTTCAATTTTAGTCAGCCAAACAACTATATAATAAGAACATGTACTAATAAAGGAACAATCAACAGGAACTGGAACTACGAATCGAAACTCAAAAACAGACATTACAAGCTCGAGATGAAAGCATTAAGAAATTACTGGAAATGCTACAGAACAAGGGAATGGGTGAGTTTGATATTGTCTCCTGGCTTTGTACAATTAGATTGTACGAACCAAATAATGCAGTTGAGTACTACAATATGGTATAATTATTGTATTTAACATAATTTTATAATTATATTTATGCCTAAATATGTCGGAGAAATATTTTTTTAACATAAAATTTTTTTTACTATAAAAATATATATATATATATAGTTTGTATTTGGGTGTACCCAACATAATTATTTTATTTAATTACGTTGGGTTCATTGAATATATATCTGTCCTTTTCAGACAGGAAAAATGTTTTTCAGCTATTTTATAAAATATTAATTTAAATATTAGCAAAAAAATAAGACAATTATATAATATATCTGGGGTATACAGACTTAAGATGAACTCTTTAATGTCTATAATAAAGCTGAATAATGTTTCAGCGTTCGCTAAAATGTTAACTAATAATTATTTCAAAATATATGTAAGTAAAAAGCTTTCAGTAGTTTTTATTTTAATATTATAATACAACGCAGCACGCCGTAGTTTATTAAAACGTGTATGATTTATATGATGCCTAATTCTCTGCATTTTTAAATTTATAGGTACCCATCTAGTGGAAATTGGTACTATGAGATTTATAAGGTATTTCCCACAATTGGTTTTCCAGGTAAGGAGGAAGAAAGGCAAATGTTCCAACAGATGCAGGCGATGGCTCAGAAGCAGGTAATTGCTCTTGACCGAATGTACCGCATGCGTTAGACGAATGCTCCCGGTGGGAGAAGTTCCCCCCTCGGAAGTTCCCCCACCGGCCCGTCTCTGACCAGTAGACTCCTGCACACGTCTTGTTGTATGCACTTCACAGCTTTCTCATTTACGTGTACTGACCGTCACATGGGCGTTTTATTTTGTGATACCTTTATCAAATCACTGTTTCTCTTAGCGCTCTCGATAGTACCATTTCATTCTCCGCCGACTATCGCGCGCCCCCCTCTACTGGCTTCACTCTACGACCGCTTCCTCTCCCAGCTTGACGTCCCCCGGCCGACTCGTGCGCGGCACTGCATGCTTAGATCATTACGACCCCGTCACACCCTAGCGGAGACCGTCTCGATTTTAATTGGTTGTGTTGTTTAAAATTCGAACTCCGGCTGGGGCCGCGTCGTCGGCCGGGCGTCGCCCCAGCTGGGGTGGTGCGAGCGGACGTTAGGCGAGCGGGGCGGCTTCGAGTTGACCGGGTCGCGTGTGGCAGGAGCTCAAGGCGACGGCGGACACGCTGAGGGCACTGCAGGGACAGCTGGAGCGCGCGCTGGCGGCCGCCGGGCTGCCGGGCGGCTCCGCGGGCGCCACGCTCACCGCCGTGCTGGAAACCAAGGAGGCGCGCATCGCCACGCTGGAACGTCAGCTGGCGCTGCTCGAGAGCGAGCTCGCCGCTTTCGCCTCGCCCCTGCCCTCCCTAGCGCCCTCGCACGCCTCGCTATACGATAAGGCCGAACCTCCCTTCAAGCGACAAGTAAGTTTTCTTCTGAACGACGTTCGCGTCACCACGGACGGGCGGCCGCTCCGGTCGCCGCTCGCGCGCTACAAATACGCCACGACCCTGTGACCGCGGATCTGTTATGTACTCTTAAGAAACTATATTTTGTTAAGGTGATAATGTATTGTATTGGATCGTGTGAGATAACGTTATCGGACTGAACTGTCGAGGTCGTTAGCTATTCGTACTCTGAATTTCAAGTGTTATATCGCTTTCGGTGTGTTCATCGTCCAGTACAGCTTGGTCCCGCGCCAGACCCCCATCACTAGTCTAGTTCACGCGACCTCTTCATGTAGCCGTCATGTCATCGACTCTTCACAGTATCGGTAGATAAACGTATCACAACGTAGGCGCCCGTTCATTGAAGACGTTACTCTGACTATCTCTTGGACGCTGGAAAACTTTCTCTCCTTAGCTTTGATATTAACGCTAGTGTTAGTTGATGCGGAAAGTTTTCCAGACAATGGTGAAACTATTGGCTCGAATGTATAAATTGCATGTAGTTTAAGGTTGAAATCACACGGCATCGGTAGAGCCGACATTTCTTATCTGACGACGCTTGAGCTTGAATATCGATACTTGAATCCGATTCCATGCTGATGAGTAGCATATTTTAACATCAACATCATTATCGCCATCACTATTCGCCTATGTAGATAGATTTTTGACATTTCTTTATGTAATCGATGTTTGGAATTATAATAATCGGGGTGGTGTGAGCAGCTGGATGAGTTTCGTCTGGAGATTCAGAGGCGAGATCAGGAGATATTGGCGATGGCGGCAAAGATGAAGGCTTTGGAGGAGCAGCATCAGGACTACCAGAGGCATATAGCCGTTCTTAAAGAGTCGCTCTGCGCTAAGGAGGAACATTACAGCATGCTTCAGACGGACGTATGTATCACATTCTAGAATCGCTTTACAGAAATAAAAAAAGGTATTTTAATTAGATTGGATGAAAGAAAATTAGCAAATATTATTTTCTATAATATGTTTCAATACTTACACTATGACCATGTCCTACTCTTTACTTCGTATTGTGGAAAAGAGACAACATTATTTTATTTAGGGTAACATTCAACCTTATGTTGTGCATCATACTTATTTAAAAAATATTAAATTCAATTCGCAGGTGGAAGAACTAAAGGCTCGTTTAGAGGAGAAGAGCAGACAAGTAGAAAAGAAGACAGCATCAGCTCTGGCAGCTGCGCATGAGCTGGCTGAGCTACGAGATCACTCCGAAATTAAGGATAGAAAGATTAACGTGCTGCAGAGAAAGGTATAGTGTAACTGTTGTAGATTGCGCTGGCAAAATTAGTATTTATTTATACAATGTTGGAGAGGTTAATCATATAAGACAAAAAAGTATTACAGTTTTTGATATGTATCGTTTTATTGATACTAAATGTAAACAAAAATTTAAATTTTGGTATAATCATGATTAATCTTATTGATGGTCGTAAAATTTAATTAATGCTATTGAGCTAAAATTGGTAAATTTATATTAAATTCGTAAGCTTTATATCAATTTATTGTGATATTATGTTATAGCTGGTATTTACGTAATGTTTAACTTTAAAATAATTATTGTATTTTTTTTGTATTTTATTTTTTTATTTTATAGTGCTATCCAGTGTTGAAGATTTTAGTTTCGCTACGTTATTATTATTTGTGAGTTTTTGTTTTGTTTGAAACGAGGTATGTATTTTTATAAATATTATTTATTTCGTGAGTATAGAGAAATTATTATCGATGTAAGACTTTTGTTCTAATAAATAATTCATTTGTAGATTGAGAATCTCGAGGACTTACTTAAAGAGAAGGACAACCAAGTGGATATGGCCCGAGCTAGATTAAACGCAATGCAAGCCCACCATTGCTCTTCAGAAGGAGCTCTATCTTCTCTAGAAGAAGTGATAGGAGATAAAGAAAAGCAGATCCAACAGCTAAGAGAACAAAGAGATAGAGCAGAGCATGAAAAGAACGAAGAAAGAGAGCTCCACGAGAGGGAAATAGCCGATTACAAGATGAAGTTACACGCACTAGAGAGTGAGGTTGAGAAACTTGGTGCGCGACTCGAAAGGGCACAAGCGGAGAAGGATAGACTTGAAGCTAAACTCGAAAGCTCACAATCCGAACTGGGTAAATCTAAAGCTGAGTTGGATAAGGCAGCAAGTGAGGTGGGTAGATCTGGTGCTGACTGGGAAGCGGCGAAGCAGCGCCTCGCTCGCTTAGAATTAGAGAACGAAAGACTCAAACACGAACTGGAAAGGTCACAGACCACCTTCGGCAGGAGCACGTTGACCACATCGCAAGAGCTTGATAGAGTGCAGGAGAAGGCAGATAAGTCGGCTGCGGAATTGAGAAGAACTCAAGCTGAGTTGAGAGTGACCCAGGCAGATGCAGAACGGTCCAGGGTTGAGGCTAGTGCCCTGCAGGAGAAGTTGGAAAAATCACAAGGGGAGGTGTATCGTCTTAAAGCTAAACTCGAAAATGCACAAACAGAGCAGGATAGTCTGAAGGAGGAATATGATCGGTAAGTAACTTTTCTACTACCAATTAATATTAAACTATGTGTCGTGATTACGTGCTTTGAAAGCATCGTCGAAAAATTCATGATTTAAAGTTTCTTCAATAGTAGTTCATAAATCTATATAATTTCTAATAAGAAGTAATACATAGCGCAATAGTTGCAACGGGCCATTTTTATATCTATACTAATATTACAAATATACAAAGCTGAAGAGTTTGTCTGTTTGTTTGACCATTAATCGAGACACCCTTTAGGCTATAGAACATCACGCTGCGACCAATAGTATAAAACAAGGGGAACCCTGTTGTCACCTTCTCTCCCCGGGGGGCACTGAAAACCGGCGCTTCTCCTCTACTCTGGGTGGTGAAGCACATGCCGAGTGCTTTTCCCCATGTCACAAGCGCTCGTCCAAGTTTCTATTTTTCTATTTTTTGTTTGTTTTTCTTCTTTCACGTTTTTTTTATAAATGTTAGTTATTTAAGCGTATATTTAAGTTATTTATTCTGTCTTGTGAAATAAATGGTTTGAGTTTGAGTTTGGAAAGGCAAAAAAAACACTTTGATGGCTTCTGTTATGTGCGCTGCGAAAATGGTTCAAGAAATCAAAATTTTAATGAAATAATGATTCCTCAGAACACGATCTAAAAACATGTCCGATCATTATTACCAATTATTAGACAGCGTTATATCAATATAATAATATTAATCTTGTAAATAACAAAACAACATTTAACGGATCAGCTAGTAATATTTTTTATTTATTTATTTATTGAACAAAAATATATGAAGCCCTGACAGGGATGCCCCCAATGCAGAAGGACCCAAAAAAGAAGGACATCCAAGAACAAATATAACTTCAAAGACATTAAAGCCTACTAGATCTACGATATAAAAGGAGCCCATTTCTTAAACTTGTACTTACAGTATCAAAAGTTCCTTTGAGATAACTTTAAAGCAATTTGTTCGCTCTGAGATTTGAAAGACTTTCAAAATTTATCAATTCCTTTTGCCTCACAGATTAAATTATATAATACCTTTATTTAATCTGAAACATTTTCTTTTCTTTATGAAGGCCTTTAAGTGCAGCTTTTTTTCGTTTCAATCTATTAATATCCCTGTCGAAAGCAGTTATCTCACAGGGTAAAGGACTTGATAACTTAGACCCACCATAATGCTCCAGTGCGAGTTCGTGGACTTTTAAAAATTAGAATTGACTTAGTTTTCTTTTCATAGCACTGGTCGTGTCTTGGTTAAATCATTTATCCAGAAAGGCTTTAGGCTATAAAATATCACGATACAACCAATAGAAGTAAAGACACAGTGAGAAATGTGAAAGAGAATGGAAAGATTATTCATCCTTAATAATTTTTCCAATTTATAAAGAATGAATAATTTGTAATTAATATTTTTTCCAAAACAACCTAAAAAAATGTCCACAACAGTAAATTTCTATCTTTAAATGTTAACTTTAAAAAACTAATAGCTATAATTTATAAAAAACGAAACGACATTTTGATGCCAAAAATAACTATTGTACGCGGGCTAAGTCGTTGACACAGCTATATATGACGCTGGTAGAGGCGGAGTGGTCTGATAACAAAAAAACAGGATTTTCAATAAGAAGGGAAAAAATGCTCAATTAACTTAGGCGAAAATGAATTTGTGTTATTATTTGTGTAAATAGTATGTTAACAATTTTCAGTCACTGCGCTCTTGTAGTTTTAAACTATACATTTTGGAATCATAAAAAAGCAGTTAGGCTTCTCCACCCCTCGAGCGGTCTCATATATACATAATACAATTTACAGAAACATTGCTACATTCTACAAATTCCGTTATCATCGCGATTAAAATAATGCTAGCGTAGAAATTCTGTGGAAATTTTCAGTGGGTCGGCTGAAATGTGAATTTCAATATCGAGCCTCTTCGAACCGTTAAAGTTTTCGTATAATTTATTGCGAAAACTTTGTATTGCTTCTAATAACAATTTGATAAAGTGACTGTCTTCATTTGTACTAGTTTCATAGGAAATTCGCATAAAATTACCAATTTAGATTATTAGGGACGATCTAGTAAAAATATTGTAATATTTAGTTTAAGTTTATTTCTTGGTATAATTTCAAATTATAAAGATCTAACGAAAATTAAGAACATTAGGTACTCTTTCTTTAGGTTTATGTATCACGGTGTCAAGTGTGACTCAAATTTGTATTTATTATCTGTATTCAATTTTAAATTTACTCCTATTTAGAGACATCAAATTTATATAGATTTACATGATAAAAAAATCACAGATTGAGAAAACCCGACGACGAGGGCGAAAATCGAATAGGCGGCAAATAGTGTGCCGTTTGTGAAATATGTAAATTGTTTTTGCATAATAAAGATATATAAGAACAGTGTTCACTTGACGGAAGGTGAAATAGCTCAGCCATATAACAACTCAACATGAAGCGCTGTCGTCCTATTTTGGCTACAATTATCTAAAATATTAAAAAATATCACCGACAACACACGCAGGATTCGAATGCGCGACAAACAGTTTGCTAAATTACTTGACATACATAACACATTTTGTGTGTTATTAATTAAAAACTTTTAACGTATAAATCTCGTTATCTCGTCAAGAACGTAGGTTAGAAATCAACTAACTACATGTTCCACGTTTTAAACCGTTAAAATGTATTATTGATTGTGTACTTTTGGGTAAAATGGTCTAACGGTGTCCCCAATAAATAATGTGTACCATTCGCGTAAACTACAAACATACTTAACAATTGTTTATTTCTTCAGCGTACAGTCGTCGGTCAGTCGACTCCATTCAGAAAGGGACAAGGCAATAGCTGAACTGGACAAAGCCAGAGAGGAGCTAGAAAGGACACAAGCCACCCTGGGCAAGGCTCAGCTGCAACAAGACAAGTTACAGGCCTCTCTGGACGCTGCTCACTCAGAGATCGATAAGCTGCAAGAGAAATTGGACAAGTCTGCTGTTGAAGTTCGGAAGGTAAGAAGTTTCTATAGAAAACATTATCTTACACAATAACCATAACCATATCAAAGTCATAGTCGCCACTTTTATGTATATAACGTATATATAAAAATTGATTTTTGTAATTTCATCTTCTATGATTTTAAGCTGCAAGACATAAGACATTTAACCTTCATACGCAAGTTTTAAAATTGAAATTACATTGCGCGAGTGGTGCATGTATCAAGAGATCATCGATGACGTGCAGGACATGGTAACTCAATTGTTTAGAGCAACAGCACGGAACGCTGTGGATATCGGTTCAAGTCCTGCCCCTGTCGTATTTTTTTCAATTCAAATCATTTGTTTAATTAAGATTGTGAAAAATATTAAAGTTATCAATTAATATGATGCCCCAAATAACTATTGCACGCGGATGAAGTCGCGGGCATAAATTGATTAGAACACTGTTGGACACGGTGGGAATCGAACCCCCAATGATCATTAGCCATACATTGCTACCACTACACCAACGAGCACGTCAGTGTTTTCTGTTATTGTGTTGTATCTATGTAGTGGCTTTTATTACTTCACTTCTAAATATGATATAAACATGAAGATTAATGCAATTAATATCTTGTTATAGTTACAAGTCGATCGCGAAAAGTCCGCCTACGACTTCGAGTCACTGCAGTCGCAACTTGACAAGGCCCTGGGCCAAGCAGCTCGTCTGCAGAAGGAGAGAGACACAGCTCAGCTAGACGCAGATAGATTCCGGGATAAGCACGAGAAGTCACAAGTAAGTTGGCATAAAATACGAGACGTAAGTTAGCAGATATTTTTAGGCTAAGCTTACATTTTAAAACTAGCTTTACGTTTATTAAGTGTCGAAAGATAAGTTTTTTTTTATATTTATTATTTATTAACGTCTATGAAACTATTTACTAAGGTAAGAAGTATATATAACTAAATTAAAAGCACGTCTGGTTTGCGCGAATAGTACACATAAGTACTTCTAGTCACTGACATTAATTTACTTTTCCTTTGGAACCTCAACTGTTTAAAACGCGAAATATATTCGTTAACTAATAAACATATCATTTTAAATGCGGCTCGTCTTTTCGGGTGCTTTGCAGCAACCGTGGTCACACATCACAACGTGGAGTGATCGTAGATTATTTCAATAGTAGTTGTATATAAATTGTTAATAAATAACTATATATTACGCGTTTTAAACCGTCCGTGAGTCCGATTCTCACTTGGTCATTTAAATAACTTAGGTCACTTCAAAAGCTAAAGGCCTACTCTCTAAATGGTTAAAAATGTGTTGACTAGCGTTAAGCGCTCGAAGTATTCGGTTCGAATCCCAGGGAAGCAATAGATTGTTGCGATCGGGCAGGGCACAAGTCTGATAAACTGTCGGTAACAGAAAAATATCAGTGAAACGGTCGCATAAATATGTTTGCCACATGCCCCAGCGGGGGGAAAAATGATTTCGCTCACTATTCAAAGGAAGCAAATGATCTCATTTTCATTATCTATGGGAATTTAATATGAGGAATGAGAGCGTCCATAAAACACTTGGCAGGCCACAAACAATAAAATTGATCACTCGATGTCTCTCAATAGTCTAGACATAACGGCGACCCCCAATAAGTTATATGTCATGCAAATTAATGTAGGCCGTGACTAATCGATTACGTAATGTTATCTACGCGCTCAATAAGGTTATTGTATTTTAATATAGTTCGACGAAACAGATGGCGTTAGCGTAACAAATTCTGACTTTGCGTTGGATAACCTCAGTCTTCAATCCCCCCGTGACCACGGCTGCTCCAAAGCATCCGAAACGTCGGTCCGTAATTGAGAGTACATTAAAGAGTTGACTAATTTATTTCCTTTTATTTAAATGTGTACTATGGGATATAGATAAAGTTGATTATAGAAAAGGCCTTCATGTAAAGTAAATTTTACTTGAATTTACCTGAATATTTATATAAAATTTTCCTAGTTTTTCTTTCTTCTTTATGTCACTGATTCTTTTTCTCATCTTTAAATTTAACAAAAAAACTGACGACGAACAGAAAACGGAAAGTAAATGATTAAAAAATACCATTGGCAATCGACAAAATATTATATTATTATTTAACTCAACAGAACGAGTAATAGTTGTATAATGTCCATATCATTCCAAAATACCATTACTAGACAGCAGAAACGACTAACTATAGACCGTCCCTACATCCAGAATTCATGTAATCCAGCCGGACTATAAATAGGAATTTCATCAATAGTTACGCAAGACCCGTGACCCAGACCGAAATATATACCCCTGTATAACTTACACATATTTATTGATTGTCCCTTAACACGAACGACATAAAGTTCAGTGGAACATTGCCAAGTTGGCAGTTGAGATATGATTTAGTTAATATTAGGGCAATGACCTCCTGTGAGATTAAGTAGCGAGTTGGGTTGACGAGTTGATGACTTTGATGTATATCTATATTGTGTTAGATCAGTCTCATTGAAGTAAAGCAAATTTATTTTCTGCTCGTAAAACGATTATTTATTTAATAATTCTCATGGGTTGCTGTAATGGTTGCAATATAACGGGTCGTGATTTCGATCCCCACCACCATGTTTCTACTCAATTTATAATGTTCTGAAATAAGACTTCGTCTGGACATCTAGATATTAAATGGTTGGTAGGAATATCGAAATTTCGTCCGGGGCACGAACCACCGTGAAACAGCTGTGAAGTTTAATCGCGTTTCGGTATCAGTCTGTGAATTTCCGAAGAATTGTTGAGATGTTATCAGGCTGGGGTATTACACGTTCCATCAAGTTCTAATCTAATGTTTGTGCGAAAGTTTGTTACCTGTGTAAATCGGTTTGTTATTGTCGTCGCCCCATAATAAAAACAACAAAGTATTAAAAATACATGTTTAATATAATATTGCATTATTTTTTAGGAAATACTGAAGAACGTATAAAACATTATAAAAAAAACCTGTAGGGATATTAAAACAATCTTATGTATTTTCCAGGGTCTAATTACACGCGTCCAAAAAGAACGTGATTCAGCACTAGCTGAAGCAGCGAGCTGTCGTGAGAGGGCTGAAGCAGCAGCAGCAGCAGCTAACCGAGCGGCCAGAGACAGGGATAGTGCAGCAACTGAATTGGATGTCCTCCGGGAGCGATGGGAGAAAGCACACCAACAGCATCAAAAGCTAACCGTAAGTAGTTTTACTATAATAAAACAAATAATTAAATATATGAGAATTGTTTTTGAGAGTTTCAAATGTTAAAGTCTAATGTGAGTTGTATATAGGTATATTATGTGACTAATTAGACTTACGAAATAAAAACAATAAAAAACTTTAGAGGAGTATACAGGAAGTACATACAATATATAATAATATTTATGCCTTATCTGTTATGTCAGCGACATTTAAACATTTGGGGAACTGCCCCTTGGCAAGACTGAAAATCCTAAAGTATGCAAATTACCTACTTTTCTTAAACATTATAAAGTTCATAAATCTTTTCAGTATCAGAATTAATTCAATACAATTCATTTCAGATGGAAAAAGACGACGCCCTCACAGAATTGGAAATATTGAAAGAGAAATTAGACAAAGCTTTGTACACCACACAAAAAACCGTAGAAGAAAAAGATTCTGCGCACAAAGAATATGAAAAAATGCTTGAGAAGTATGATAGGTACTTTATTTTATATGTTGTCTTGTGTTGTATAGTGTATGTGTAGAAGTCGAAGTAACAATCCGGTGCTCATTCTTCATTAATTGTTCCAGATCTCAGAATGAAATTTATAGACTTCAAAACAAGATAGACATTCTTGAAGCAGACAAAGATCGTGTGGAACTAGAGTTAGAGAAGCAAGTCCATTTATCCGCAAAGGCTAGAGATGATCTCAGGAAACTGCAAGATGAATCAGCGCGATTACAGGAAATGTACGATAGGGCTTCTTTACAATTAGGCAGAACCAAAGAACAAGAAGAGAAAGCCAAAGAAGACATGGATAGACTTTGTGTTGATATCGAAATGGTACGAGATAGATATGAAAAGAGTCAGATTGAGCTGCGAAGATTACAAGGGGAAAAAGAAAAACTGATTGCCGACGGTGAACGCTTGCAATTCGAATATGACAGAGCAATGACACAATGTGGCAAAGCACAAGCGTCCAATGAAAAGACACAAGAAGAAATGGCAAGAGTGCAAATTGAACTCGAAAAGATGTACGACAAACACGACAAGGTGTCAGCGGAGTTAAGGAGAGTTCAAGCTGAACTGGATAAAGTCAAAACTGATGCGTCTGGTGCACGTGAAGAAGCAGAACGGTATGCAGCACGTTATGGAAAGTATCATGACACAAAAGAAGAACATGAGAGGACAAAACTAGAAGTAGAACGACTGCGCACACGATTAGAGAAGACCACGCTTGAGCTGGAGCGAGCGCGTAAGGCTGAGGAGGAGGCTACCCGTCTACGTTCTGAGCTAGAACGCGTCGAAGGTATCCGAGGTAAATACCAATTCGAACAGGATAAATGGAGTACTGAAGTTAGTCGACTGCAAACGGAGTTAGATAAACATCGGGAACGATTTGAGTCTTCTCAAACCGAAATACAACGTTTACAGTCGGAGAAAGAGCAAGCGGAAACCAAATTCCACGAAGTCAATATACAGTTGGAACTGTCTAAGAACGAGGTCACCAAGCTATCAGCTGCGATGGAGAAACAGAGGGCAGATCTAGAACGAGCTCACATCGAGTGTGAGAAGTTTAGGGACAGATGTGAGAAGTTGAAACTGCGTTCGGATCAATTAGAAAAGGACAACGAAAGACTGAAGGGCGAATTGACACAGATAGAGAGAATGAAGTTACAGGCCGTGGCTGGAGACAAAGCCAGGACGGAGGATAGATTGGAAATCGAACGACTAAGAGACAAATTAGAAAAAGCCATCCAAGCAAGAGACGCTACGGAAATGGAAGCGGG
Organism: Leptosia nina; assembly: GCA_963661955.1. NCBI lineage: Eukaryota > Metazoa > Arthropoda > Insecta > Lepidoptera > Pieridae > Leptosia > Leptosia nina. The sequence continues at coordinate 12,334,384 of CAVLEF010000009.1, read as the reverse complement.
TCGCTTGGCAAAGGAACTTGAAAAGTCACAAATGCATTTGGCCAAATACCAGGAGACGAATGAAACTACGCGCGTAGAATACGACAGAATGACAAACGAATTGGGACGAATGCACGAACGCTTGGAGAGAACAATATTAGAGATGCGTCAAATAGAACAAGAGAGAGATGCGCTCAGAGCAGAGATACAGAATACAAGACGCAACATAGAACAACAACAACGTACATTAGATCACCGCACACAAGAAACTTTAGTCAAGTTACAACAAGAACTCGCCCAATCGGTGAGAGATAGAGAAAAGATGGCCTCTATTCTAGAGCAACGCGATAAACAAGCCGATGCTATAGAGAAACAAATCGTCAAGTTGGAAGCAGATACGAAACAATTGACGATCGAACGCGATCAGCTAGTCGCACAACTAGAAAAGTCACAGGACATGCTTGTAAACTTCCAAAGAGAGTTGAACTCTTCAGAAACAGAGCTTCAGAAGCAACGAGAAGAAGTGAGACGGTTGAAGGAGGAGCAAAGGAAAATCACACAAGATTCCGAACGCGGTGCAAAATCTGTCATCGAGAATCGCGACAGAGAGATCGCAAAATTGCAACAGCAGGTTCAAACTGTTTCCAAAGAAAAGGACTCTTTCAGACAGCGCGCGGAAAGGGCTGAGCAGGAGGCGAAGAAAGTCGCCGAAATGGATAAATGGAAGGCAGCCGTCGAAGCGGAAAAGACAAAGGCTATCGCGGCGGAGAGAGCGCTGTCGGAATGCCAGCAGCGGTTAAACTCATTAGAGAAACAATTCCAGGCTCAGCAACAGCAATTGCAGCAGCTTCAAGCTCGAGGACCGTCCGACGTGCGTGAAGTTCAGAAGCAGCTTGAGGCGGCCCAAGCCGAAGCCAGATCGCTCGCTGTGGAGAGGGAACGTTGCCAGTCGCAGCTCGAGATGCTAGTTCAAGAATTGGAGAAGAGCCAGGTCAGTTGGAGGATCGCCCTACCTATAGCGGTTACCGGGAGGGCTATGCGTGGTTGAATCGAGTTTAAGCTAGAGTACAGCTTGGCAAACAAGTTATCGCTAAGGCTCGGGTCTCCTATAAATGCAGTTGGTCACGTACAGCGTGACGCATAGCGCCGTTTTTGTTGTTTTTTTTTATACGCTGGAGTCCACACTTCAGGCGTATTTCAAATTCATTACAAACATATTCGATTGTTGCTTACATACTAGATGTTGCTTTTGTGTATGAGATGAACTGATCATTAATAGAATTTAATATTAACGCAACAGAAACAATGCTCAACGCGTTACGTTGACACGACTTACGGCGTTTATAGCAGACCAGAGCCTAACGTAGCTCGCATCACAGCACCGAGTAGAAGAGTATTTACTTTTTATACTTTACACTATCAACTTCTTAACACTACTTATTACTTCCAACTTGCAAAATTTCGGTTAAGAACGACACAAACATTTTACATAATTTCTTCTGGACTTTTTTGCCATGCTATCGACTTGGATATTTATGGAACGATTTCGTTACAGAGAATATTGTCATCCACATAACACATACAAAACAAGAAAACTCGATTGAACCGCAGTCTCGCGATCACTGCACCGGTGTCATGAAGTAGATTTCGTGTTCATGCGTCTTTTTGTTGTGGGTCATCGATCATGTGCATTGTTGTTGTATAGAGCATGCCTCCCAGGCCCGCCGGGCATCCTCCAACCCCTCATTCGTTTGTTTTATTAGTTTCATCATCGCAAACTGTTCGACGTCAACTTCATGAATGTAAATGTTTTCGGCAAGTTGCACCAGACATTTCCGAATCACAAGCGCACGTCCACGACAAATGTCAAATGTTCGGTGCAAAGCTTCGTGTCGAAACGAAATACAGATATCCGGATACCGGGTTTGTCCTGTGCGCATGGCCCGGTAGCCGGATTATCCGCCTAATGTTTATTTGTCTTTCAGCCATCGCTATGCAATTGTACTGTGTTGTGATCGTGTTGAATTAAAGATGTTTTTTCGAATTATTTTATTCTATCATTATGGACGCATCGCTGCATATATTATTTGCATTAAGGGCTTTTGTAATGATGGGCTTATGAATACTTCTGATGATTTCAATTGATTTTCGCTATTTGTAAATATCTCATGTAAATACACTGCGGGCACTGATAGCATTTTGCCTCGGTCAAACTCACCTCAAATATCGATAGTATTCATTAGTTTAATAATTTACCTCATTCATGTTTTTGATTCAGGTAATTAGTTGCTATCGCGCCCAGCACTGAAGATCAGATCGGTAGGAACAAAAATTCTTATGCAATGTTTGATTAACAGCTCGATCTCCGAGAAGCGAACAAGAAACTCCAACAAGCTGGTCAGAGCGCCAAAGCTGGGGACGATACGGCTCAGGCTAGACGACAATTGCAAGAAGAATTCAAGAAGTTGGAAGACGCGAGGAAACAGTTCGAAGACAACAGGAGAGCGGTGGAGAATAGACGGAAAGACGTGGAGGAGAAGGAGAAATCGCTGACAGAGTTAGATCGACAGTTGAAGAAGAGAAAAGAACAAATGGACCAAATGGAAGCATCTTTGAGGAAGGTGAGGGAATCGTTGATGTTCAAAAACAAGTTGATACTCTACTATTTAGACATTGTGTAAAGATTTCTCGTATTTTATAACACTACTAATATTAAAAGGTATACTGTGTGCGTGTGTCCTAAAACTGTGGTCCAAATCTCTAAAGTTTTGATAGTAATTCTGCTTAACAATATCTTATCACTAGTGTGTAACCGTCTTATTGACTTAAAAAATTTACTTCTAGGCTGGTGGAAGCACAGCAGCGGTGACAGAAATGAATCGCAAGCTCACAGACACGGCTAAGGAGGCTGACGACCTGAAGAAACAGTTGAGTTCGAGCCAAGAGGAGTCGAAGCGACTGGCGGCTGAGACCGAGAGGCTTCTGCAGCTGGTGCAGATGTCGCAGGAGGAACAGGCGCAGAAAGAGAAGCAGATAATGGATTTGCAGCAGTGAGTACCACGCCTTTTCTAGTAGATCAATCTAGGATGTTAGCGTATGGACGACGGACGTATTTAGAATTGCTTAATAATAGTCCCTATTTATTATCCCCACATGTGAATGATGTTATTTACTGACATGTGGGAGATAGACTTCTGTGCCCTGCCCAACGCTAAAAAATATCGTATCATCTAGATGTGAAGCTAAGACCTATTGTATAAAGTAATGCAAGGCAGTTAACCATTGGTCAATAAGATTCTTGGTGTAAAAATAAAAACGAATTTCAGGTCTGTGAGAAATCTTCAAGCCAAACTAAAAAGTCAGCAGCAAGCACAAGCACAAAGAGAAGAGGTAAAGTACTATTCTCATGGAATATCGTACATTGAAATTATGGTATTTATAATGATTGCTTTTTTACTAAAATAGTACTAATTTTAACTAAACTAAAATTTTAAATAAGGGGGACCCAATTGACTATTTCTTAGTTAACTATTTTTACATAGTTACTAATGCATCGTTTTATGCTATCAACTATAGAACTTAACAGGATTTATAATTATAAGAAATATTAATTTCAAAATTCCAACCTCAAAGGCTATTCGCTCGTAATTGGGTCCCTGGTTTTTTTACACAGTTTAACTACCACTAATGACTAATAAGACTAACCCTTCTGCTGCATTTCAGGCCGGACCCGCTGGCTTCCTCAAAAGCTTTTTCTAAGTTAGCCCTTCTCAAGACTGTCGTTCGTTTATTTACTCGTTACGTTTAAGTTTCTTCTTTAACTGTCGTGAGTGAAGTCTATGAGCGATTCCTCCGCGCTCCTTGTCTTTCTATCTTATCATAATTAAGCTTTACAAACGCAATTTGTACTTAAGTAATGTTATCGATATTTGTATTGAATATATATTGTAATGAAGTGTTCAGATAATAATACAATCACCTCTTGTTGAATATCCTCCTCGACGCCATGTATACAAGTTTTACAATTGATTTCACGGTAACCAGCACACAAGTAAGATAATTATTAGCCTAGCCTTATCTTTAAGTGTTCAGGACTTGTTTTTTAAGTAATGATAAAAACAATTTGTAATAATGTATCTAGGTAGAACTAAGGTCCACTAGTCGATGTTACTGCGCTTTGACTATCTAATTAAATCTATGTTCGTCCCTCTCTTTCTCTAGTTATTTTTTAGTTTATGTTGTTGACACGTTTTGTTATTGAATAATAATATTTGTTTTTATTCATTTGATTATTCTTTTTCTTTCATCTGTTCACCCCTAACGTTAGGATTTAACGCGAGCGAGGCAGAGCGAGATAGCTGCGATCGGTGATCTGACGGACACGTTGAAAGAGAGAGACAGGCTTAAGAGCAAATTGGAGGAGAACAAAATGAGAATTATTGACTTGGAAATTGAGTTGAACGAGTCGTCGCTCATATTGTCAGAAATACTGAAGATATCTGATAGCCGGGAGCTAAGTAATATCAAAAAAAGTAAGAGCTTTTTTGAACTGCAGAAGAGTGATAAGGTAGTGGATAGGCTAGACAAATGCAAGTTGAGTAGAAGCTTCAACGATTTACTGAATATGGGAGACAAAACACAGGTGAACGTCCAGAAGCTAACTCGCAAAATAGCCGATCTAACGAAGGAAATCGAGATAAAGAACTCGAAGATAATAGAACAGCAGCGAAGTATATCGATTCTTGAGGACGCTCTGAGAGAGAATAATAATATAGCTGAGTTTGAACAATTACTAGCAGTTGTTAGAAGTAAAGACGAACGTATAGATGAATTGGAAGATATTTTGAACAACAAATCATGCGTTGAACGGAAAGCGTATCGGGATAAACGGATATTGGAGCTGGAGGAAGCGCTGAAGGAGTCGTTTTTGGTTGCCGCGGAGAGAGAGAAGGTTTTCTATGAAGAGGAGAAAAGGAGGATTGAGGCAATTACAAAGGTAAGAGATAATTGAATTCAAATAATATTAGCGTTGTTTTCAATTTGTGTGATAAATTGTTTTAATTAGGACGGCAATTTCTTGATTTTTAAATTGCTCTAAAAAGTCTTTCGATAAACAATATAAAGAGGTTATATTTACTATATATTACAATGATACACGATATTAGCAGTTACTTTATACTAAATATATAAGAGAATTTTTTTATTAATTTACTTCTATTTGTAGATGAATAAAATGGAACAAAGGCTGAAATCTCTGCAAAACGCGTCAGTACTGAACTGCGAAACATGTTCGTCTGTGTTAAAACGGCTAAAACTTTTAGAAGGAACTTTGCAGAGTTACAAAGAACAGCGCGAAGCAATACTGCGCCATCTATCGCAAGTCGTGTAAGTTATTTAAAGTGTGGTGGAACTAGCTCTATATAATCTATACGGATACATAATATATGAAGATGAGAAGTTAGTTTGAACGCGTCTATCTCAGAAACTACTGGTTCGAATCAAAACATCGGGTTGCAACTAATAGGAGTGAAGAGACAACAGGAAATATAAAAAAAAGGATTTATTCTCTATAAATCTAAAAAATGTCCATGACACTAACAGACGTATCTATTTTTGTCACGTTAACTTGAAAGAACGACGTGACGCGACCGACACGTCGCGTAATTTATAAAGATGAAGAGTAGTTTTAGAAAAACAAATTTTGACGTCCAAAATAATGCTCCGCGGACGAAGTCGTTGACACAGCTAGTTTCCAATAGAATCTATATTTTTTTATTATATACTTATAATTTTCACATGTTAATTCCCATAAGAAAATATACTTAACTATTGTAATAACGTATAAATACAATTAAAGTATTTCTCACTTTTCAGCCAAGATATTATAGAAAAAGGAGTTAGTGAGAAGGATACGCGAATTGCAGAACTCGAAATACAAGGGGTTTTAGACGAAAATGAAACAAGATTATGTGACGTTTTGAAGGCAGAAAGAGATAAAATGCTGACTAGGTTAAAAGTAGAGGTGAGTCGATTTTATGACATCTAAACAAGACGCTCTGCCGGCTGTTTAGGTTTTGGCTATTCGGAATATTACTTCAGATATAACATTCTATCTATCTATATCTATGGTGATATTAATTTGCATATTTCTTTGACTAAAACTTGTTTCTTTTGTTCTTTGTTATACAAAAAAAGGAAAGAAAAATTAAGAAGTTCCAACTAATTTAAGAGGGCCGACAAATAAATCGGATAACAATTTTACGGCTAATTATTACTTTAAAACTTTTAAATAAACCTTTTTAAACGGTTTAAAGGCGTAATATTAGGTAATTATTTGTTATTTATTTTAAATAAAACCCGAACTTTCATGGTTTCGAGATCACAGAGGGACTGAAGATGGATGTCAAAGTAAAATCTGCTAAACTAAAAAAGCGTTTTATTTAAATGTGTACTACTCGCGTAAGCTACAAACAATACATGCCATTTAAACTATAAACAAATCTCATATGAGTCCTTACTTACCTTATTTTTCGAATACATAGAAACATCATAGACAATCCGTAAAAATATAGAAGATTGTATTAGAATTACTAATCACTTAATTTTCGTTTCAATTTCCAGAATGAAAAGTTACTAGAATTTGAGAATGTTAGAAGCGAGTGCCTGCCAATGGAGACCTCGCTGCCGATTCTCGCTGATGAAATGATAGCTGTTCTAGAAGACAACCAATCTCTCGTTTGGGTATCGTAGATGGACACTGTTGAGAATGCGAGTGGAGTTTTTATTTCAACTAATACAAAATATTGATATCTATGCCTGGAACTATCAACGCTTACAGTCATTGTTGCCATAAGTCAGAATTCTTGCTCTTCTTGAAAATTGTCTTACAGAGACTTTAAAACTACACATTAAAATAGACAAGCGTGATTTTTAATATTAAAATATTAAATGACAGTAGATTATAAAGTTTGTGTTATAGTTTTTGTGTTTCTGAACTAATTAACAGTTGTTTGTTCTACGGTGTGCCAATATTAACCATCAACATAGCTGCTGCTGGTCTCTGGTTCCCGAAGATAAAAAGCTCCAATTCCTCCACTAGAAATCAATTATGTGAATGAGCCTTGTTTGCAGGAGGAGGACATCCCCGCCACTGTGCTGTGACGTCATAAAGCTAAGTCTATCTGTGTTGTGGCCTAACATCCATCGCACTAGTCATCTCACCCGCTACCTTACCAATCATCGCTTTTCACCAGCCTTACGCCACATAAAACCTCTTTGAGAGTCGTCTCCTCTTACACGTCTGTCTCAAACGTCTATGTCACTGTCACTTTGACAGCAGCGAATGGCTGACAGTTTGGTAAATGAATAATGTCAATGTCGATTTTCAGTTCATTGAAATTCTCACACGATGCGAAACGGAACCATTTTACGATACCAATGAAACAATATTTTTTTAAAGATCGATTGATATTCAATGAAAATTATTTATCCTATTCATATACCCTATATTTAGCACTTGTTGAAATATACATAAAGCAATAAATTAAATCTTCGCTCGACGTAGATATTATATATCGGTGTCTATTTTTTATCTAGTCAAATCTGTTTAAACTGCTATCGAATTGTTATTTAAACTTATATTAATCGTAATACCTAATGATACTCGAAGCTTAACACTATTTCTTTTAAGCACGTTATATCTAGTCTGATGTTGGTTTATGAAAATGTAACAATACGGTTGATTAAATATTGTTTGAAATTACATATCATGCACAAAGTTTGACTCTTTGGGCATACTATCATTGTGTAAAGTAGCTTGAATCGTAGAATTGATGTTAAAACAATGCTTATCTAATCAAAACAGCACTGCCTTAAGTAATAAGAAGTTTCCTTTCGATTGAGAGCCTACGTAAGCTTTAAAGACGTCCGTTCCACTCGGATGCTAGCATCAGAGTGAGGATTGCAGTATTCTAAGCACGTGTTACGGCAGCTATTTTTCAACTACCCGCAGTATTGAAATTGTGAGCTTTTATACGACCGTCTATCAGAATGCGTTGTGGGAAGTAGACAATATTATTCGGGAAAATTATTTATTATGAGGTGTGTGCGTGCAACTAGTATGTTATGTTGTAGATATATTTGTTGTTTTATAAAAGTTTTATCCGTTGTTCCGATACTTGAGTGTTTTACCGACGTTGCGATGAATTCGATATTCTGTATAAAATATGTAATATAATTAATTTTATAATAATTTGTACTTGCCACATAATGTTAAATCTTTCTGATATTTTACTGGTAAGTTAAATAAATTAAACACAGCAATTACTAATTATACTTGCTCTCTTTTATCGAAATACTTGAATCACATAAAGATCTTTCTTTATTTTACATCAGTTTCAAGAATCGCTTTCTGATTTTCGTGGCTAAAGTATTTACTAAAAAAACGCTGCAATTTGTTGTTACCGGGATAATAACAGATAAATATTTTTTAAAAGTGTTTTTTAAGTAAAATAACATAAAAGACTGTTCAATTTTGATATGCTGCAAAGGCAGCTTACTAAATGTTTAAAGTACCGAAGTAATTGTTCATTTATGGTTTTGTAAATTTATTTTATTTAATTACTTAACGCATTGCTAATCAACAGTATTATATATTAATGAAAAATGTTTTTCTTAAAGTATTAATATATTGTTGATTTTGTACACGAGATTTATTTGTTCTATAAGATCTTAAGCCTTGTTAATTAATGTAACTACCCTATACCTTAACGCTGTATCAAAGGTACTGTACGCAAATAAAATTAATCAATTAAATGCATTTAAAAGGTAATTAAAACCGAGCGCTTTTATTACCGTGATCTTGCACGGTAATAAATTCTCTTGAAATATTTCAGTGCATGTTAAATATGGTTAAATATAGTTTTTTGGTGCGTTGTATTATAATTTCAACTAAACTTTGCAGCAAAAATTTTGTATTGATAAAAGTGTAGGTGAATTGTACGATCACGATTAGTTTATAATTGTTAACGATAAAGTTCATATTGTTTCTCGAGTTATATCGACAGATATGCTAAGGATAAATGTTCTTTGAAATATAATATCTTCGTATAATATGATACTGTCTTTTATTTAAACCCTTATAAAAAATTGATATTCCCCGGAAAGCAACTTATTGAATTTGTTTTTAATTTAATTTAATTGTAGGGGGGAAAATAAATATTAAATCACATTTTAAGTGAGAGGCAATTATTGTATTACATATTATTAGTGTAGTACACCGCCATCTAGAAGCATAAAAACGAAACGCTCTAAATTCTAGCTGCTGCTACCCGCCGCTAGATGGGAGTAAAAGTGTGTAAAAAGTGCCAATGAAAATATTTTATACCAGGTACCGTATTATTATTTATATAAAGTTTAAATTTTCTAATCATTTGACACGACAAGAGTATTTGTTATTTTTTTCTTTAGTCTTTCGTCTTCTTTGAGAAAAGTATTTTTGCACAAATTAGCAACTCTTTTAAATAACTTACAAAGAAAAAAACATAGTCCATATGGAATACGCAGGCATATCAAACAAGGTTTTTATTAAAAACGAAAGTTGAAGAAAAAGCTGGCAACCCCAATAGCGTGAGTTTGTCGGGCGGAACTCTTGCGCACCTGCTTCCGGTGACGTCACGACACATTTGCGAGCGAAGACTGTCAAAATTGTTAATTTTTAGACCTAATTTATGAATTTTATAGTTAAATACAATGATATGCCACCATGTGAACTTGAAATTATAGTTAAACAGATAGGTGTGTACCACAAGTGAAAATAATTTGATACCAAACGTCTTAGCTTCCTATCTTACAGTTATACCTACCGTGTAAGACATTTATGTATTTCAAATATTAAAACCCCAAGAAGAATGTCGAAAACGATAAAACAGCACTGGAATCTTAATGTATAACTTTAATGTATCGAATTAATTCGGGTTCAAAAATTGGTGGCTAACACGGGCTGGTCGAATGCATCCCGAACTATTTTTGTTTTTGTCTGCGGTTGCCAGTTATCCTAATTGGTGTAATGGTTCCACGCAGACGTAGCCTGGAGGCACTTTGGACTTTGCAGGAGCCGAGGTGTATTCAAAGTAAGGTTATGTTATTTGACACAAATCACAAGTGTTTTCTATTTAAACACAAAATGGTAAAAACTATGCTACAAATTCCTTTAAAAGCGTTTTACTTATATGATAACTTTTTAGTATCTTACTTAACTAGTGTTTTTATTTATCAGCTACTGAAAGACCAGCTTTTTGCAGTAATAGGATGAAGATTCTATGACTGAATTCTTGAGACCCCCTAATGGATAGGTTTAAATAAAATTATATCTTGTCCGTTTGGAAACGTCAGGCGGCAGTTACAATAAATTTAAATTTACCTACCTAATATATTTCGCGTTTTAAACCGTTAAAAGAGTTTTATTTACGCTCTTAACTACAGACAATACTATAATTTTAATCTAATAACATTGGCATCCATATTTAGTTTAGCCATAAATACTATGCGTAAATCAATGTTTTAACACTTTGTGGTAAACAGGAGAGGTTCTAGAGTCGATCTCGGTGTACTAAAGGACCCACAAATATGTCTGTTTAGCTAATGCACACCGCTTAACGAGAATGCCATAACTGAGTAAGGATAAAAATGATTATAGTAATTTAATTTTCTTAGATTTACAATGTAGAACTTAAAAGGGATTTTGTAATAGTGGGTTGGATTATATCTCACCAGACACGCTTTGCCGAGTTAACACTCTGTTTAAAGTTTTTTAAAGCAAGTCTAAACATGAACGTTTAGAGATATAACGCGTAATGTTTTGACAACTGTGTTTGTAAAATATCAACTGTGGTTATTTCGTCAAAAAATTTACTATGTTAGTAAATAAATAAATTAATAAAGCTATCTTAGAACGGAACATACCTATAACTTAGCAATGTTGTCGTAAATGCGCTTAACAACTTAAAAAGAAATTTATCAGTAAAATCAACACAAAAATACTGGACTTTATCTCGCAATCACGAGAACTCAATATGAAAACATACTTTTCATACATTATTTATTCAAAAATTAAATTAACTACGACCACACGTTTCAGTTGCTTTGCAGCAGCCGTGGTCGCGGGGGAATCTAAATTGTAAATAAACTAAATTTAAAATTATGTTTCATGTAAAATTGATTTTTTACTTATTTAACGCCATCATGTGCAAAAATTTGTTAACAAGGTAACTAATACATTTCGCGTTTTAAACCATCAAAAGTGGTTTAATAAAATAAGTACTGCTCACGTAAAATACAGACAATAAAATGGAAATTATTTTAAACATATTCTACCCCACACATTGAGAAAAAATTATTTACTTTTTTATATGATGTGGATACTAGGATACCTAGCGCAAGTACCAGGAGTGCATATCAATAGTGGATCTAGAGGGAAAAGATAAAAGAATTTTGTAAACAGTGAATTGCGTAACATATTTACACACAGCCAAACACGCTGTCATTGAATAGTATTATGTACGGTTTTATCTGTAAATAGTATATAAACATATTTTAATTATATGTACTGTAGGCGTGTGTGCGATAATGCACTTAAGGCCCCTCCATACGACGTCTGATTTTTAACACAACTTACGCCATTAGGATTGTAAAGAATGAAATACTGGATCGTAGGTTCGAGTCCCGGTGTAAAGAAAGCGAACGTCCCCTAAATAAACTCAAAGGGCAGGTTCTTTTCATCCAAATATATCCATTTGAAGTAGACAGAATCCAAATATATCCATCAGAAGAAGACACCTTCAGGTGATGTGTATTCGGGTTGTATTAGAGGGGTACAAAATTGTATCAATTATATTTCTAGCTCCACCTATGAAAGAAGTTAAATAAGTATAGTAAGTAAGGAGATGGTTAAAGAGTTTTAATAGGAGTCGCCAACTATCCCAGCGTATTGAATGATGGGTTGTTGACCTATGTGTGCATAAATTCAACAGCCACGTTAAAACAATACAATCTAGACTACTTTTATATATCTGCAAATGGTATCTAAAACTAATCATAATTGATAAATAGACCACAAGACACGATAACTTTTTTAATGATATTCTCGTAGATAGAAATTGTTTAAATGAATTAATTTGAACGAAAAAAAATGTGAAATATTGAAGATAACAAACATATTTGTAATTTAATTCACCTACGGCCTGACGTTAAAACAAGTTACTAATGTAATACGCGTTTTAAACCGTTAACAGTATTTTAATTAAATGTTCACTATTTGCATAAGCATACAATGGCATTATTTCAAGATATCTACTTAATACCCACTCATTTATGTAAGTACAAAAATGTCCTTAATTTTCGTATGAAGTACCTTTAATGAAGATCTCGTAAATATATACCTAGTATACAACAGCTGAGCAAAGAGCTTTCAAAACGATTGAATATTTCGTTTGTAGTATTATAAGCCTTAAAACAACATAATAGGGGTTTTAATGGCCTGTTCTTAAAATGCTATTCAAAAAGCCCGGACAAATAATGAGATGGACTGCGGATACTTTGTACTATGAGCACGCGATTTTGATATTTAGTATATACCTTAAAGTATAGGTTACTTTAAGGTAACTGTACGCTTTGAAAGCAAAATGGGGGGCTGCTTTTAGGTCTTTCCCCCTAAATTGCTTTTTTGTTTTCTGTTTTGCAGATAAGAGGTCCATCTTGGCCTCAGTAACTGTAATAATTTTGCTAATATAAAACTTGAACAACTCATATCAAAAAACCAGGATTTTTACGTGGAAGAGATCGCTCGAAAGAGATAAGGTCGCCCACTATTACTCGTGGAAAGTAAAATGCGTCCCAAAATCAGTCTGCATCATAAAAACGAATTATTAACTTAAAGTCATTTTAAAAAAATCCACTTAGTAGTTATGTAAGTTCGTGTAAATATTATTTTATAATTATTGTACCTATAATATATATAAATATGTATAAAATAAACTTTAACTACAACTATTCAATTTTCAAAAAGTATCAAAACTGTGAAATCGCTGTATAGCTCGAAGCATGCGCATTTAATTCAAGTATTAAAATATATTCTAGAAGTATATTAATATATTAGTAGTTACGTAATTTCAATAATATGTAAATTAATTATCAGTATTTCTTGCAAATTTAATTAATTTTAAAAACAGTAACGCTATCAATGTTAAGTTATGAATATTGTGTAGGAAATTAATAATTATTATCAATTTTATATCTTCAGAAAAAACTTAATTATAATTTATTATACTAATATGACCTTTCCTCAAAAAAGTCCTTGAAAATGTATCGAAAAAATATAACTGAATACATATTGGTAGGACCTAACCTATAGATGCCTCTTAAGTCGTAAATCTATGGTTTGCATAGGAGCTTATTAATATTTGACCTTTATATATAAATATTAATTATTTTTCCTTTATTAAAATTTAACCCACCACGCCATTACAGTGCAGTTAGTGGGCTTTAACGAATAGCGCCACGTTATTATTGGTGATTACCGGGTGTAACGTGATGTTGAAACAAGAAAGAATTAGATTAGGACTACCAAATACCCAAGTTACCTTTCGTCAGACCTAAGATTCGAACCCGCGACCCCGATTAACCATTTGAGTCCACCACTAGACCAAAGCAGTTGAAATAGTTTCACATACAAAAATCTACGATTAAAGTAAAAAGTTATACGTAGGTACTTACTACCTACATAATTGTCATACAATTCCATCGTAATCGTATGTTAATACATTCCATATTTAAAATAATCAACGGCCACTTCCAAATTCAAACTTTCGGAACTCGATCCAGAAAAAACAAACCGTATATACCTAACTGTATAGTCCGTATACATTATAATATAGGGCCGTACGAAAGTTACTGTTATCTTGGCATATCCTCTCTAGGCAATGCGCCTATAAAGTACCGCATTTATTATCTCAACGCTCGCGTAGAAGGAAACAGCGTACTTGATGCGCGCGCCTCTCTCCCCGCACTGCTATTGTTACGAACCGCGCATAAAGTACCGAGTTAGAGGCGAAGAATTATTCTACCTCTGGTATAGATTTCCAACGTCAATTACTCGGGAACTAAAGAACGTTAGAAAGTACTTCAAACACAGAAATAACGAGGAAAAAATCCGCGATTTTTCGATACGCATTCTGCTTAGTAACAACCAACGCGTCTAGAGTAATAAGGCAAGTCTAAATAAATTCCTTATCTCTCTGGCATGGATTTTAAATGCGGTACTTTATGTGCGCGCGCATCCATGTTCAACCGAGTTTGTTGGTAGCGAGAGAGAGGCACGGAAACTCGATACTTGCCTGGTCTCAGAGCAACCCTTCGTCTTATTCTCCGTCCTTGTCTTGCGCGACGCTCGACTGTGCTCCTCTACGTAAGAACACGTTTTCACTGGAAGCTATACGATAGTTAGAGATTAAGCAAATACTTGAAAATAACGAGTATAAAAATATTATGTCGGAGATTCAAGTAATTATTTTAACGATAATATTTAATATAATAGAGTTTAGCTTATTGTAAATTTTAACATCGGAGGTCTATTGAACATTGCAATATAACAATTGCATAATTTTTAACTAATAAGTTAAAAATTATGTTAAAATATTAAATAATGCCCTCAATATTAAATAATGTTACTTAGTAAAAGATTAGGTACAGAAAAAAACAAATAAATTTTTTATCTATCACTGGAGCGGAGCATTTAAGCCTGCGTCCCGGTCGCAGCGCCTACGTAGTTATAGCGCGAATGTACTTTTGCCCACTTTGAAATATCTCGCTGCTCGTGTAGAAATACGTAACTAGTATATTTCTATATTATTAATAATTTCCGTTATTAGCATTGGCATTTGGAAAACAAGCCCCAAAATGTTAAGCGTATTCTCGGAATACTAAATAATGTTTATTATTATATCTAAGGTCTGTCTGTTTTTGATAGAAAATACATAACAAAATAATAGTCAGAAAGCGACTCAGTACACAATTACTATTATATAAGCGATATTAGGAGGCAATTGTAACGATGTACTAGTAAATATTCTGCTTTAAGAATTCTGTCTTTTAGAAAAGACTCCAGAAATTATGTTTTTGCTTTACAGTAATAGAGAATAAAATCATATCATTTTCACGATCTACTTGTAATGAGATTTATGTCTAACACCATTAGACTTTTATAGTGCTATAAAAAGCTGACTTTACGATTTATAGCCATCTTATAGGTGCCAACTTCGCATACATACTAAATTATAATATTATATCAATGATCATTTGTTTCTAAACGTAATATTTAGTTAATAAACAATATAATATTATATTCACTTAATGATGTCAATTTGTTGCTTTTAAGAATAAATATGCCGCGTAAACTTACTTGTGTTCTTTGAAAACTTTATTTTTTTTACATGTTGCTGCATATGAAGGCACTATTTAATGTAAAAATCGAAAATAAATTGGTGATACCGGTTTAAGTCCTGCTCGAGTAGAATTTTTTTTTCAATTTATTTACGATATTTAAATTACTTGTGTTCTTTTTGCTTGAAATGAAAATTTTATAAATTATTCTTTTTTTTTATTTCTAATAAAAAGAAAAGAATAATTTATAAAATTTTCAGTTGCACAGTTTGTCACAGCGAAGGTCAGCTGTCTAGAAGCGGGCGCTTTTTATACATCGAGAGCCCATCCGCGAAGGAAACAAAAAGACTGGATTTATATTTTTTTATTATTTTATTTATTCGCCTGTATTCTCTTATTTTATTTTCGTGAAATTTTCGCATATCGCACTTTACCCGTTATTGTTTTTGTAAACGGTTCGCGCGCTTTCCTCCGGACCCGTCAATGTCAACTGTCATCACAAAAATGTGGCAACGGAAACTTGATCGAGAGCCGACACGCTTGAAATAAAACCTCTTTTTTGTGAATCGAAATTGTTTGGCATTCTGTGCGAGCGGTCGAGGTTATCAATAACTATATTTGTGGTGTTTCAAATGCCCTTTTTTAAGTAGGTTACTTTCGATACTTTTCCTTATTTTCAAATAATTTACCTAAAATCTGGCAATGTATTTGTACTAATAAAAAACAGGTTACCAAAACGCTGCTAAACAATAATTTAATAAAAGGACATTTGAAGGAAATAATTTTGATAATTTTTACTATTGTTACTTTTTATTTAGCGTTTGCATTCCCAAGTTTTAATAGTATTATATCCATGGGTTATTGGAACAGCTGCAATCGACAAAACCTATTTTTACCGTAAAAAATGATTATTAATTACTATACTACAGGGCATATCGTTATAATAATATTTTAGAAGTGTATCTTTCAAATACTATACCATCTTGTATAATACGAAATCTTTAGCACGTAGATTGGGGATATTGGTTGGTTTCAATTTGTTTATAAACGTTTGAACTACAAATTAACTAAACATCATTGAAATCACTCACGTGTGTTCTCTAGTTTTTATTTAAAATTCATACCAAGAACTGCTCTGAACATTATGGAACCAGTATAGGTACGCAATGTTTGCGCGCATGTCGATGGTACAGTGGCGCACAAAAGACAATAAAATCCTATAATTCACAATTAGCTATTCATTTCTAAGGTCTTGTACCCAGCGAGATGTACGTCGATATATGTCGTTATTGTACTAAACTAGGGGTAATGATCAGGACCAACAGATTAAGGTGGCTCCAAGGTACAGGGATTATGAAAACTCACCTACTTCCATACCCCGAGCAGGTATCAGAATCGGATCCTCGTATTCTGCAGCCTAATAGAGTTACCAATAATAGACAGTTTTAGTCCGATCTAAGTGGTATCTTATACATGAAATGTTGTTAAAAAGAACACGAAGTTCCAAACTAAGATTTTAAAACTTTATTATCTATCACATATTGTGTAAGATGGAATAACACATGTTAATAACAAAAACTTTTTTGGTATTAAAAAAAAAATTGTCGACAGACGGGGATTGGAATCGACATCCACAGCGTTTCGCGAGAGGTGCTAGAGTAAATTGTTGAAGACAAGCGAGACATGGTAGCTCAATGGGTGAGACAGCACCATGAATGCTATTGATACTAGTTTAAATCCCGGCAGTGTGTCCTTTTTTTAATCCAATTTTTTTTTAATTTACTTAATTAACATTAATGTGCGCTGTAGATTAATTTATCGTAAAGATATATCAGACATCACGTACTTCAGGTCCTTATGACATATCTATCTTTAAAAAGTAAAGAAAACACGATTTAAAACTTTAATATTTTCCACGTGTTATTGCACATGAAGGCACTATGTAATTTAAAAATCGAAAATAAATTGAAAAATTGAGATTCGTAGAGCAACAGCACGGAACGCTGACGATGCCGGTTCAAGTACTGCCCGAGTCGAAAAGTTTTTCAATTTATTTTCGCTTTTTAGAAGACACGATTTCTATATTGATCTCTAAAATTAAATAATTACCGTTAACATCACAATAACACATAGTTAATGATTATTATTATATTGCTTGTATGATCTGAAACGAAAACAAAAAACGAGGCTTATGTCTTTCCTAATCCCCAGAGTATTTATTATATATATGGCAAGCATGTTAAAAAGTATTCATCATTCGTAATTTCTTAGCGAAATGCGTTGTGCACAGGACTGTACATTATACATTAACAAGGTAGGCTTGGGGAGCGATGAACAAACAGACCGGAGGCGGTGTATATGCATTATGTATATTTATGTATTGTTAGCTCCTGCCTTCCAAACGGTCGTCCGAAATGGTTTACTGTTACACAACCTCTTTCTTGGTGGTTGCTGGGAAAATGTAGTGGCTAAAAAAATTTTACCACAGATTATATGAATAGAAATTGAATCGCCAACAAGCGAGAAAATAATGTAAAATGATCATTTTTTTTATGATATGAGATGATTTAATTACTTTTAGCTAAGTTACTTGACGTCACCTATAATCAAATCCCGTTATATCCCACCTGTACATGCACGCCATCTATTGTACACAGGTATTATTAATAATATCTGTTTAAAAATATGTATTATTAAATGAAGTAAAGTGGAGAGTATTGGAAATTCAACTAATTAATCCAAAAAAACATGTAGAAATAATTACATCCGAAACGAAGTTTGTGTAATTGGTTTGAGTTTAGGAGGACAATTGGTCGTTTCAGTTAGGCAGGGAATAAGTCTGAACGGACACGGAATTGTGTACGCTACACTTCTTACAGGGGAAAACAAGGTTTCACTTTTATTCTTAACTATATTACGGATTTTTAGAATCAATGAACACTTTTCCTAAGCGTTGCAATTGTCGTAATGGCGAAAATGCGAAATTATTACCTATAGAAGAGCGGCAGCCAGCCAGCGGCACTTCGCTATGATTCTAGTAAATTATACGTTTTATTTGCGCCGTATAAAACAACGTTTTCCTTCATTGGTTATGAATTAAGTAACAGTTGACTGGAAATTGTGGATGCGGTATTTTTATAAGCAAAATTATCAAAAGTATTACTCGTAACGTTTTTCACAGAAATTTTGAAAAAGCAAACCTTTATAAATATATATTACACCTTATAAAGTTAACTAAAAGATAACATATAGATATAGAGTCAAAGTCAAAAAGATTGTATTCACTGAGGTAACTAAGTACATTTGAGCATCAAACTAGTTACAGACGAAAGACTAGATACGGTCTATAGTTTACGCGTTTAGTACACATTTAAATAAAACACTTTAACGGTTTAAAACGCGATATATTAGTTAAACTTATTTGAAAATGATTTTTAACTTCGGCCCGACGTTTCGGATGCTTTGCAGCATTTTTAAATAAGTTTAACTAATATATTGCATTTTAAACCGTTAAAGTGTTTTATTTAAAAGACGAAAGACTCTTTACATTTGCGTCCAGTTTTATTTTATATGTTGTACGCTTTGTCTTTATAGACAATATTAGGTATTGAGTTAAGAAAAAGTCCAGATAAAAATCTCTTCTTTGCGTACTGGCCAATATGCCATAATAAGAAGTTTCTAGGTCAAGAAAGAGGACAGACAAGCACGAGGCTCGCTTGATGATTGAGTTGAAATACCCCAGCCAAGTAATATATAAACAAGTTGCCCTGTTGAACTATTTTGGCTCTGGATATTCAGCGATTTTTTGCGTATCCATCTTTTCAGGCTTCGTACATCCGCATCTTCGTCACGTTAAAACTTTTTTGCATCGCGTGCTTTGTGACAGACAGACGGACAGCGCAATTTATAATATGTCCCTATCGCTCGATCTTAGCACGCTAACAAACCGCCAACTTCAAAAGACCTATCTATGCACAACCGATTTCAAATTAATTCCCTGCACCGAGGGATCAGAAAAAAATGGTCGCGTTTTTTTGCGTCCATTTTGTGCTGAACCCCGAGTCACGTAACATCCTTAGCTGAGTTGTTTTTAATGAGGGTCCAATGTAAATTGGTTGTATTTTAAGGTAAATTAGATGTAAAATTGATACTAGGTTAAAATTTATCAATAATTACAGTCGAAGGAGGGGTTTGTTCCGCGATAAATACGGTTTTTAGATTTTGTGTTTTTGTCTGATTTCGATCAGTGAATCATCGTGGTCCGTTATAACAGAAGTAACAAAATATGGACAATGCTTTTTTGATCCTTGTCGGGCTTTATCCGGGTTTCAAATTAATATTTCATTCGCCGAAACATTTTAGATTTAGTCTGGAAAGCAAAATATTAAAATAGGTGGTAGGAATGTCGAAAATAATTCTGTGGCCAGCCAAACTAATAAGGCGAAGTTAAATATTATTTTGGTTTTACAGTTTAACGGTTAGAACTAGTGTATAATTCTTAAGGTGAATAAAGTACTGATAACAGGTTATACTTATAGGAAATTCAGTAACAAGTAGATGTGCCGTATAGATTTCATGTAGAGTATACTTACGCAGGGAACGCCCGTGCCAGGCCATTTTTCATTGTTCTCATTACGTAGTGCAACCCTTTACGATTCTACCCCAGTACTGGGTGCAAAAAACGTATTTAAAATTAAGTTATTATGAGGCCGCTAGAGGCAGAGTAGCCTAACTGCAATTTTATGACTTGACTTATTTTTTATACTCTAAAAATGTGACAAGACAATCGACAAGAGCACATTAACCGAAAATTATTAACTTAATTGCGCATTTTTATTTTCCTCCTTATTGAAAATCATGTTTTTTGTTTTCGAGTTAGTTATTATTACGGCTACGTATATCTCCAAAAGCACGAAAAATGGTGAGTCTTCACAGTGAAATCCTTGGAAATCAGACACCATAAAATAGATTATAGTGTATGTAATGTCAAATACTACACTATTAGATATATAATGTACTACGTGTGTCAGCGGCTTCGTTTGCGTAGAAGTTAGTAGTTGCGTAGTAGTAGAGTTGCGTAGTAGTAGAGTTTTTAAGCATCCAAATTTGTTTTCGCAAACGTCTACATCTTTATAAATTTAAGCTGTCCACGATATCGTTCGCCTCCCGAAGCTCTTGCAAGTTAATCTCAAAAGATAGATTTTCGCACCGTACTCATTTGAAACCCACCGAGAAAATTTTCTCCCGTTTTGTTCACATTTCCCGCTGTATCTTAGCTTCAGTCACAGAGCGATGTTTATAGTCTATTGCCTTCCTCGATAAATGCTCTAACCAACACAAAAATAATTTTTCAATTCGAACCCGTAGTTCCCCAGATTAGCGCGTTCAAACAAAATGACATCTGTATTTTTCCTCCTACATAAGTAAAAGTGAACATTTTTTAAATGTTTCCCGTGAAAGTCAATTGAGTTAACCAAATGTCATAGTTGAAATCTTAGTAAAGAAGTCCATATTATCCACAAAATTTCTCTTCGTCGGGTTATGAACCAGGATACAGCATACAGGAGGGCGTCATCATACCTATATGTTTGCATATTCAAAATATCTACCCAAAGGTTTACAGCCTTTTCAATTGGTAAGTTGAATAGAAAATAAAAGAAATGAGAACTTTTATGCGGACGGTACACAAATTTCCCCAGTGGTAGGGGCCCGCAGGCATTTTTCATTGCGACTTGATTAAATCCTCGCCCGGCCGTTAATATACAACCTGCATATTGCAACTTGCACTCATTTTATACAGAAATTGATATTAACCCAGCCAATGTAAGTACCTACGAGAGAGATATTTCAAATTCTGGCGAACATTTCTAGTTATTTTTATTCGATGTATCGAGCATTTCTTACCACTCACCTATACTGCGTTTAATACAATCACTTCGAATAATATTAGTGGAATGGCTAAGCAGATTTTGATAAAATGACAATAGGTAAGGTAAGTCTTCGAGGTTTTCTCTAAAAACCTCAAAATTAGCTAAAGTATAATAAATAGTATACTTTGACAAAATTGGATTTTCAGAAAAAATACTAAAATTTAAATGAAACAGTTTAACGGTTTAAAACGCGAAATATGTTAGTTAAACTTATTTGAAGGACGACCCACAGACTTGACTAAAAGGGTGTCTTCCGGTTTCTTTTGCCGGTAAGCTGTTTTTTTTTTGGGAATCTAGAGGTTTTTTAACTACTAAGAGACTAATATTTCGTAACAGAGGCTTTGTTTCTATTTTTGTTTGAAAATTTATTTCAAACATAACTCAGTCCACAATTCATAAATGCAAAAAAAAACAAATAAAAAAACTACATAATTCTTAATATTTGGACGGTTTCATGATATATTTTTCATGAAAACTATTTTTCATGGGATATCCAGACCACCGACTGTTTTATTAAGAGGGACGATAAGTTCGAAAAGCAGTATTATTCTGGAAGTTATTTATTATATTATGATTTTTTTTTCATATTATGTAAGCTATTAATAAACAATCAGAATAGAATACTGTCTATAGTTTACGCGAGTAGTACACTTTTAAATAAAACACTTTAACGGTTTAAAACGCGGTATATTAGTTAAACTTATTTGAAAATGATTTTTAACTTCGGCCCGACGTTTCGGATGCTTTGCAGCAGCCGTGGTCACGGGGAGACTAAGTCAAATAAGTTTAACTAATATATCGCGTTTTAAACCGTTAAAGTGTTTTATTTAATCAGAATAGAAATAAGTTGAAAGTTTGATCCTTAACATATTTGCAATATTTTAATGCACTCTGTAAGCCGACAATTTTTTTCAGGATATGCAATATGTCTATCTATATAGTATACATATGTTCATTTTTAATAAATACAATGCTTTCTAATTGAATATTATTTGTTTTTTTTTTCAATGATAGAGAAGGACAGACGACCTTGGGATCCACTTGATGGTAGATGAAACACCAGCTCCAGCATTTGAACACGATGCGCTGTTGACCGCGTTGCGCTGTATTTCGGCTTTGGATATTCGAAAATCCAATGACTGCAACTGAAACGTGATTAAAATACACGGCTTTTTTCAGTTGTGGAGGCGGATTTTTGATATTCCAACCAACAAGTTTCATATAAATCATAAATTGATTAGAAAAAAATAGATCTGCTGGGATCGAACCCGTGACACGTTGATATTGCTTCCATTACACCAAGGAGCCTATTTTTAAAAAGAAAAAGTCTTTTAAGTTGAAAATAAATTGAAAAATAATTCGACTCGGGCAGGACTTGAACCGGCATCGTCAGCGTTCCGTGCCGTCGCTCTGCCAATTGAGCTACCGAGAGAAGTCTTGAGATCTGGTAATACATTTAAACTTAATGTTTTATTTAAAACTGAATTGTATTGAAATGATTGAATCGCAACTGTATTCATTTATCTATGTACATTAATACATCATTATTTGACTTTTTTTAATAGTTGTTAAACGACTAAAACATTTCATCCATCTTAGTCAAGTGTACTTCTTTTTTATCGAAATTCAAAAAAGTACACCAACCTATATAGGTACTGTTATTAAATGTAAAATTTTACTGCTACTTATGAACCATATTTTTTTCACGACACTCAACGTAAACTCGTTTACGACTTATTTTTGGGGCAAGCTGATTTATATGTAGGTGTCGTTCGAAGGGGCAAAGACAAAAGATATTTTTCCAGAATACGTCCACTCATATGTCGCTGTTGCTATTAAACTATATTCATATATTTTCGTGACCACATCTAATATATAGCTTAGTGACACATATATTTCGCCCGGGACAGATAAATGGGTGTTTCTTTCATATTTATTTTGCGAGAATATTTTATTGGACGGCTTTCCTGAAGTTATGAGAATGCTTTGTTTATTTTAGATGGTTCGAAAAGAAATTATAATAATTTTAAATACAGGCGTACCTTATATTATATTATTTTTACCGGTGTTTTCGCAAAATGTTATAGGCTAAAGCTAATTAAAGACATACGATATTAACTCCGGTAGCTCTACCCCAATTGATGTTTGAAAAAAGAAATAAGTATGTAGGTAAGTACTTGCTGTAGTTTATGCGAAGAGTAGACAAACGAAAACAACTTTAAACATTTAAAAGGCGACATCCTGAACATTATTTAGTTATCTAATTTACTATAACTACTTTACACTGACGCGATACTTTACGCTTCGCAATTTATATCGTTAAGGTTTTTAAAAAATAACTTTGTAAGGTTTCAAAGGTAATGCAATTCGTTATTACTTGGTGGGCTAAAAAGGTTTCAATTAAATTAATACTACTACATATCTTCATGCCTATTGTAAAATATGTTTATTTTTAATATATTTAAATATGACATGTCGTCGGCAGTACATAATAATAACTTTTACCTTTAGAGGCTTCATAGTGGTTTTTTGGCCATCCCTACCACTAATCCAACGCGCATAGAATCAGTAATATATTATCAGCTCAAGATGCCGGGGCAGCTAACTCGGTCATAATCTCCAAGTAACACGCAACGACACAAAAGGACCGCTCAAAGGATGCCGAAGACTAAAATAGACTTATCCTTAACTGGACTTCATCTAAGCTGTAGCTGGCTTCAGCTTGTTGATTTATCCCAACGTGTACCTCCCTTATACATGAACTCAACTTTTAAAAGAATTCAAGAACCGGTTGTGTTCTTTTGAAATTATTTATAAAGTAAATTATCTCAGAATTTATAGAAATGTATTATTAATTTAAAATATTGATATAGACGAATATTAACTTCACTTTCATGGAAGGTAAAATACCCCACCCATATTAAATCTCAACAAGATGTGCTGACGACCCATTACGGCTTTGGATACTCGGAAAACCACAACCTAAAATGGTAACACGATTAAACTTCACTCCTGTTTCATCTGTAGACAATGTTTGGTGAGCCGGACGGAATTTTAGATATTCCTACTACGCATTGAATATCCAGATTTCCAAGCGAAGTTCAACATGTTTTAGAAAATTTTTAATTTGATTACAAACATGTGATCAACCAAGGATCTCTTCAGAAATAAGAGACAAATATTGCCAATTAATATATATTTGTATGAATAAGCTGTTAAACTCATAAGAAGAGCTTAGGAGAACTAATTGTAACGTATCGAAAGTCCAAAATCCTTTTCGAAAATAAAACAAGTTTCAAAATCGGTTTCACATCCTTTATATACAATACAGCAAAATACATTAATAGTTCTTAAAAATAATTAACATTTACCACATTTACATATTTATTGAACATATAGCGAGGCTATATTAAAATAACTTACATGAGACTTACACGAAAAACAACAATTCTACATTTTCAAAGGGTTCCACAAAATAGCGAGATATATATATCCAGCAATTAATAATTATGAAAACAAAATGTTTATAACAAATGTGAATGTTCAGAATGTATTAAACAAAAGTAACCAGTGTTCTTCGTTTTCCTAAGCACTAGGCGATCTACTTTTTCTTTTTTGTATAAAAATATTGTGATAATCTTCATGGCAAACTAAGTAGGTTACGACATCGTATCAATTGAGGACATACACCTACGGACTACATATTTCTGCGTAATTTTCACATAATTGCCAATGATTAAGCTTTAGTATTTTTTAAATGTAGTATAATAAAAGTATAATACAACATTCCTAATAAAAATACATTGATATTTTACGAAACCGAAAGTAAATTAAAGCCGACTTCAAGTTTTATTCGAATTTCGAAATACGAATATGGAAGTGAAATTACGCTACAATAAATACTTATTTAACACAAACACGTAATATAAAAGTTAGCGCTCTGGTAACTAAAATAAAACTACGCTTAGGTAATAGTCTAAAATTATCGTATCAATAATTACAACATAGTAAAACGTATTGTTATCGTCATAAATAAAAAATGAGAAGCTTAAAAGATGATTTAAAATAATGAGAACCACTTAACATTTTTCACAATGGCCATGTTTTGTGCGATCAACTGGACTTTTTTATTTCATCCACTTATTCGAGTATTGGATTGTGATGAATCAAACGGTTTCGTTTTGCTGTGTTATTTTATTCCTGATATATCTTTATAATTTTGCATGCACTCCCTAAACAGAAAAAGAACTAAACAATTGGTTATTAATTATTCTCACGGTATATACATCTCTCCCTTTTCAATTTCCCATCCATCCATTGACGTTTCTTCATAATAATTATCTCCTAATCAGAATCTCAATAATTTATTCTTTCAGCTATATACAGCATCAACTTGGCAGTGACCCGCTGGTCCGTTCCGTATATACAATCTCTTACAGATTAAAAACGCTCCCCAACTCGCAATACATGGCAACATTTTAATAATTACGCGTCTATACAAAAACGTTATTTCAAATTCAATTCAAACGGCGTGATCCTATTTCAAACATGTGTATTCGAAATGTCATTTACAAAACTGACATTTTGGAATGTATGCTGGAGACATTTGCGAATTCGAAGTTCAAAGTAGATTAATGCGGTCTAATCCAACGGCCCTCTTGTGCTTACAAGTTTAAAATCTGGTCTTACTGTGCCTATTTCTACTATGGATCTGATACACCATCTTCTGTTACGGTTTATTGCTAAAAAAACGTACTTTTTAACAGATCAATCGTGAAACTATCTCAAACCATCCTTAGTATAACTACAATTTACACCAATTTTAAATAAGGCATGTTTTTCAGCGTATGCGAGAGACACTCTTTTTTTAGACACGCGTCGAACGGTGAAAATGTTGTGATTAATATCTAAGGGACAATTCTTAAAGTGATGTATGATTTTGCTCTGATCACTAATTTCATACAAATTTAACATAGTTCGTGACTTACATTGGCCTACATTATAGAGTCCATTTCCATAGTTTCATTCCATTCTAAATTGTTATTTATTTATTAAAATTGTCACATTGTAAATACTATAAATAAGACGTGTGCTACCGTAAAACGTAGCTATATTCCAACCGAGTTTCATCAAAACTGTAGCAAAACTCTAAAAATCCTACAAATATCACCTAAATTAAATTGTGGTGCTAAATTACTTAGTCTTTTATCGGCATAAATATTTCATATGATTATTAAAATAAATTAAAGCTTAAATTAATTATTGTAGACATTGTAGTTAATCACAAGCACAAATTTAACTTCATATTTAAACCTTTATATAGTCGTCAGAAATACGTTAATTTAAATAAAGTAAGTCACGCCTGCGTATGCCTTAATCTTAAAAACTACGCAACGAATTCTCTAGAGTTTTTTTTAAAGAGATAGAATGAATTAAGAGGAAGTTATCTTCCTTAATATTTTAGAGAAACACTGATACGTTAAGAGGTTTCTAATAAGTTTTATTTTATGTTTCAGGAGGACAGCTTGTTTGTCCTCCTAAACATTCACATTACCAACCTTCACCTATTTTGCTAGGATATCCGGAAATGATGGCGTAAATCTTATTTATTTGCGTTTACACTCAAACACAGACCCCACGCGATCATAATGTCTACCATTAAAAATCTGAGATGGTCATACCATTTTTGCTTTTTTTTATTGAAAATAAATATATCCTTTTTTACGAAGTGTTTAAAAGCTTGTGTCTAATTAAGTGTGTTAAATACATTATCCACTTGATATAGACCAAACTACCCTTTATAGCATAAATTTAAATAAATATTTCTGCAGATATTAGAGATTTTAATTTTTTACGAATTAATGCATATATTTGCCCGGAGCCTCCAAAACTAGCTGGACATTTTGAAGCTAGACCGAGGGTGCCCCGAGGAGGGCATTGGCCTTAACTTGGACCACCGCAATGTGGGTGGGGGCTTGGGAAGCTCACCCGAGTGAGACGTACGCGGAACAAGGGAATGTAAAAGCTGTTTGATACTATATCGGCATTATACACGTGCAAAGCCGGATGGGTCGCTAGTGTAGTATAAATGTCGAATACTATGAAAACGACACATCTCTACAATTCACCACCTACATAGAAAGTCTATTAAGGTATTATATCAATGAAGTTTGGACAATAAAATTTAAATATGCAAATATTGCTCTACATACCATCGATCGACAGTTACAAAACAATATTGCCAACTGCTATTCAATACGTATACCTGACGACGTCATACAAAAAGGTATTTTACCTACAATTTCATACTCTTTGGCGATTCTCTGTGCTTGTGAGGGCTACAACGTAAAGTCATATTATGTTTTGCATTTCGTAACCCTACCTTAATTGTTCTCACTCTCAATCTTCGTCTCTTCCTAGTCGCCTAAGGGTCTGTATAAAATGCAAAACACTTGCCTTAGAGATAATTTAAACGAGATCACGGCCGTGCATCGTTGGATGATTCGACGTCGCTCGAACTGCTGGAAACTGACTTCTTAGGTTTATACTCTGTTATAACCACTGTCACCCCGCTTACGGTTACCTGCGAGGGAAAAGCGTATGAAAATCTGCACTTATACGTATTTATACATATATTTGAGGCTGCTAGAAGCAGAGTGGCCTAATAACAAAAAACATGAGTTTCAATAACGAGTAAAGTAAAAATGTACAATTGACTTAGGCAAAAATGAATTTGTACTATTATTGGTGTAAGAAATATGTTAACAATTTTCGGTCACTGCGTTTTGGGAGATTATCATTTTTAGACTCTAAATAACTGAAGTCAAAAAATTGTAGTTAGGCTACTCTGCCTCTAGCGGCCTTATTTGTGACAGACGTTTTCATTTTCCGTAATTGGAACCTGCGTGAACCTGTAACGAGTTAAACGTAAAAAAATATAATATGCTTAAAAAGGTAGATTTTTTTGTCAATATAGAAACAGGCCTTACAATAGGTAATTTTGCAGTGAAAAAAAAACAACAAAATATTTATGTTGCTACCAACACATCACGCGAAATAAAAATGCAAGCCATTTATATTTAAGTCACCCAAGTAATAAATTAAATCAGTATTTCGTTCGGGACTAGAATAAAATATTATAGACAAATTCAAATGTAATTCGTTAGCTTAAACATTAAAATAAACTTCACGTAGTAATTACTATAAGAATTCGGTTATTGTTATCATATCAATTCCTCACCTCCCGCGTCTGCGCAGAACTCCTATCGACGTTGTTGAGTCTGGGTTGCCGCCTTTTCTTCTTGAGTGAATTGGCAGACCTGGGTCTTTTTTGGGAGCTAGTCGGCGCAGTGCCCGCTGCTTGAGCAGCAACGAGCGCCGGGTTAATACGGGGCTTTCGAGTGGACGTCCCTTTGACAAACCACACTTACATTATTTATCACAAATCAGCTGGTCTAGCATCGCGCCTAGACATAATTTTGTCGGTTTTTTACTATTCTCATTAGAATAAATTAAAAGTATTTAATTTATTATACACAATATTTCATACAAAGTCTAATCTAAAATACAAATCTAGAAAGACAATTCCCATTAAGGATTTTTAAGACCCAACTTATGATCTGCAGAGACCACCTTGAAAGATGACGAAAATAAATAATATAAAACCGTATACAAATAGAAAAAATAAATAATTCAAGCATTTTTTATGACCTGAGTAACATTGCGTTAAGCATGAGAGGTCCTTGGTTCCGAACCAGTAAGTAAGTATAGTGTAGTAGTAAACTATAGTGTTTCGGTTGGACAGAGCAAATTCTGTTTAACTACATGCTTGCAAATAAAAAGGAATAAGTTAAACAATCTGATGTCGCAAATAAAAACATGCTTCTGTCCTCGGAACTATTTCAGGGACAAAATGATTTCTTTCGGTTTGAATTCAATTCGGTTCTTAAAATAGCGGGCCTCCGTTCCAATTAATATAGTCTATACTCCATAAACATAGTTATATAACCAAGACAAGTTCGTGGGTTAATGCGAAAACTGTGTAGCCGAACCGAGGTCTCGGCAAATTGAATTGTAAGATGTTTCAGATTGCCTCCAGCCAGGTCTGAGTGGCAATTTCTCTGAATTTACAGCTGTGTTACGTATATAGCCTCGTCAACAAGCCCAAAGCGGCTTAATGGGAAATGCGGATATCTCAACAATTTCGTACTATACAAGTTGTATTTGAGTGTTAATTAGGTGTCGCTTAATTAACGATAGTAGTGTATTTATTTTGAGAGTTTGTGTCAAGAAACCCATTTCTGATTATAAAGGATAATTGAATAATAAGTATTATTCACCTCAAAGGCGTAAGCGGCGTAAACTAAAACAACAAACATGACTTTGATATGAAGATTTATTTAATGGTTTAAAATAATTAAGACATGTCACATTGTTTATCTTCATAACATTTCAACTTAACATTGTTGCTTATGCAAACAAACAATGATAGTGACTTGTGAATAGCCAAAAACTATTCTTTGCATCGGTAACTTTTATGACCAAAGACTCTTATTAGATTAAATGTAATCTTTATACGTATTGAGAGCGCAAAGGAAGCAGTTTCAAGCTGGGCTCTAAAAAAAGAATAATATCGGAAGGGTCAATGATATTAAACCGAACAAATCTAGATGTATACGTTAGTCAATGGCTTTGTAATAATGTGCAATATTCGTATTTCGTCGGGTTATACATGCGACACTAGCGCCAAACGGAGAGCGAGAGAAATATGAATTAAGCTAGGTATGTAAATAATGACAAAAATATGTACCGTTTTCGTTTATAGGAACTAATTAATTAACACCAAGTACTGTAAATGCCATTACAAAACGGTTAATAATCGCTATTAACAAGCGATTATTTTATTAAGCAAATTATTTGCAAATAAAAACTTAACTTTATTTTGAACACAGGTTTGATTATTTCGTCTTTAAATAATAATATGTATTATTCGGTTTTAATAATTAGTTAAAAACACAAAGATAGTGAACAAATGTTAAACTGCAGACTTATGTTGGATCAATAATTTTAGTCTAGCCAATTTTGAAGGTTATAACTAAACTTTGATAGGGAACCATAAAGTAATGAATACAGGGAGTGTTATATATTATAACTTATCTGTCTGTAGAAGAAAGTTGTATGTTATCAGATTTAAAGACGTGCAAAAGATGTGCATTCGTCGTTAATGTGTTTGAGTAAAAGTTGATGACCTATTTTCCGATTGAAAAAGAACCTGTACTTACAGTTACTTTATAAGATAAATACCTTTTCTAACATCACACATTGAACATTTGAAGGCTTCAGCATTATTCCTGTATGTGCATACACTACAATCCCAATAATTTTCTTCGAGCACTTTAGAGGGACGTTTGCCTCTACGAATTGCATTTTTCTTGTCCATTTTAATGCTGACGAAGTTTTGATTGTATGTCACACATTAATCATGATATTTTCGAAGAAACACAATGATTTATATTGTCTTTTAATCGTTTATTCCTTTTTATAATCATTATTTTTGTTAAAATAAACACAGTACAGTGCAATACTTTACGCCATGACAGAAACCCGATGAAACGTCGGTAAAACAGAGTCGAAGCGGTTGCCTTGCTACAGACTAGCAGTGCGCATAAAAGCGTTATCGACATTTGTCACAGATACAAAATGATATAGTTAAGTGTTTTAAAAAGGATAATTCTGTGTTATGTATATCATGTAAGTTTATTATATTACACAAGAACTACGTAATTATTAAAGAAAAAGTATCCCTTCGTATAAAATAATACATAGTCATGTCATATAAGCAACTTAAGTATGAACTTTAAAAATTTAAATTAAATAATACTTAAAACACATGCAACACATTTTTTGCTTTAATATTATATAGTTAACCTTTATCAAACTGGATCAACAATGCGAATTATATTTTTCGGATACTTTTCGCGAATGAAGTGAAAGGTGTTGTTACTAGTACCTTGGCATTTAAAAGAAATATCAGCAGGCGTTGTATTAAAAGTAGGTATTATTTTAATTACAATAATATAAACGGAAATAATGAAGTTAACAACAAATATTAACATCATTTTATTAAATCGTTATTGAATCTTCAAAATTAAAGCTAAATATTCCAAAAAAAGGTTTTATTACTAAAATTGTATGTAGATTGACGTTTCAAAGAATATTCCTAATCCATCATTGCATGTCTTTATCTGAATTGAAACATCGTCCTTTTTATCCCTTTATGTACTTACATGTCGTTTGTTGTAAGTAATATTTGCCCATACCGTAATTCTACGGAAACGACAGTTAAAAAGAATTCATCTCTTTCGACTTACAATTTTGTTATAGTTACGAAAAGCACGAAACAGCCTAGAATTATAAAAAAAAATACAAAAGGGTCTTTTAATAAAAGGTTTACAAATTCGAAGAAAAGAATCGATGTGAAATTTTAGTCTCTACCTGCTTCGTTTTTGTGATGCCCTATGCGTTGTGAGAGTTTATTTCCAGAAGAACGCTGCTTGAAGCTACTAAATTATATACCCGTCTATGCCCTTAATTTGTAAAAATTCAGGAATTTTGTGTATTATAACCCCTGTATACAACCTTTTAAAATTAATTTAATTGAATTGGCTTTAAACGTGACAATGGAAGTTAATTTATTGCTTGATTTAATTTGGCTGGTGTTCATGGCACGACTAGAAGATTTCGCGTTTTATACCGTTAAAAGCGTTTCATTCATTATTTACCACATGCATAACAATCTCTATCTGCCATCTTATACATACCACCCATTTAATCCAGATTTCTTCAGAAAAATAACACACTGATTAGAAAAATATTGGATCCCGTGGGGATCGACGCCATAACCTATTGATTATTATTATTAGCCATACATTGCTAGCATTACGCCAACGAGCTCATCGACAAAAATTTAGCTTAATAGTTTATATCTATATATAATATATATCTTTATATAATATATATTATTTTATATATATTTATTTTATTAAATTGACTTTTCCCTCAATTTCTACGATAACAATACGTTTAAATAATGCGTAAGCTATACACAATACGTAATAACAATACGATCGAAATATGTATTGTCATAAAATCGATGTGACACTTTATTTATACGTTATATCTGTGGTCGGCCCATATTAAAGTTCAAATAAGAATGGCGTCGTGTCGTGTTGCTTTTCCCGCGCTTTCCCGACCGCGCGAAACTGCCAGTTTTTGTTTTGTCGCACTGCCATGAATCTTGTTGGGAGGTACAATTCGAGCCTTGCATTTTTCTCGGAAGCTATCAAGATGTTTTTTTGCTTCGCTTTCCATAAAGTATCGTAATATAAAGAAATGTATGTGAGCGCGGTACTAATAATATAATTGCGTAATTTATTTTAAAACGTATTTACTTTAATAAATGGACTTATTGTTAATGTTAAACAACATAAAATAGCATCAGTCTTTGTTTTATTTTATTTTTCATTTAAATTTAAATGAAGGAGAAAAAACCATGACAAGTCTTCAGTTAATATCGTGTTTGTAAACAACAGAATCTTGATGAATACTTGTTTTCTAATCAAAAGTCAGTCAAATTAATTTTAATTTATCAATAAAAGTTAAATGTCTATTGTGTGAGTATTGTTTCGTTAGCAAGTCTGAGGAACATACAGTACCAATTATAAAGATTCATAGATGTCGTAATTCAAGCAATAATTCGTTAACACAAAGCACGCATAAAACTCTCGGGTCACAGTTGAACATCCCTCGCACCCTTACCACCTGTTGCGCGGAGACATTGTGGTTTTATTGTGGGGATAGTGACTCCCGACTTACTGGCACAGATAATAAATGTATCTCGCTTTTCGAAACGAATCCGGGGATCAGAGATCTCGATTTTTCGTTAATATTTTATAATCTACATTGCTGTGACTTTAAATTAGGAATAATATATTCGATACGCGGATTATAAAATAATATACTTAAACAGTTATTTAGTAGTTCCGGGATACATTATATCACCATTTTTAACTAAAATGGAAAAAATATATCCTTATATATAAACAATAATAAGTACAATAAACTATCTTAGCCACTGTTGTAAGGTATGCGCAATATTGTCCAACTTCTTTGCAAATTATAATGAGTATTATATATACATACATACCTACATGTTTAATCTTCACGAGTTTTTTTGTCATATTTAAAAATATACATAGATAGAGTTTTAAATATAGATAGATAATTTTTTTAGCGTTATAACGCTAAAAAAATTATCTGCCGAATAAAAATACCTATAGGTATTTTTATGATAGAGGAGGGCATGGAGTTCATTTGATGGTAGATGAAATACCCCAGCCACATGACATATAAACGAGTTGCGCTGGCGACCTATTTTAGCTTTGGATTTTCAGAAATGTACAGACTGAAACTGGATGGAATTTCGATATTCCTACCACCCATTTAATATCCAGATTGTAAATTATTGCAAGAATTACAAATTGATTATAAAAATGTTGGACCCAGTGGAAATCGACCTCCGACTCCTTGATTATTCGCCATACATTGCTATCATTAGACCAATAAGCCCGAGGTACATCTAAATGTCATAATATCATACGTCATGAGTAAAAGCTTAATTTACCTAACGCTAAATAGTGAAAACAGAAAATTAGTCACACTTTCTATACGAATAGAGTGTCAAAATATTTATCAACTTGGACCGCTTCATATTTCAAACTGCGCCGTGTGAAATTCTAAAAGCACGTTAGACAATGTTGCCACAACAAAAAAGTTGCACTGAATCATACAGGCCACAGCGTCCAACTTGTTGCGCGCAATAAAAGAAAAAGAATAGGGTTGCCAGCCCGGAAATGCCGACCACCGATGGCCGTGAACAACCGAAAAAAGACACTGGCTGATTTATTTCCTATAGGTGGAATTAAAAAGAATCGGTGTTCAGAGAGATAGCTTACTTTTGCATACGCATTAAATATCTTGCAAAATTATAGCGATAGTTTGTTTTATTGCTATTACAGCTTTAATTTGCAAGCTGGAACAAAGTGGTTATGGGAATTTCGTAAAATAAAATTCGTTGTTAATGTGACAGCAAAGTTCTTGCCAGATCTTTTTCTTCCTTCTATAATCCAACGAGCTTTTGTTTTACAGTGTATCAACGCTCACAAGTATACTCAAATATACTATTAATAAAAAATTGTAGTTACAACTATTTTTCTTAATAGGCTTATATTTTATCTGCAGAGGCTTCTATAGTCTAACCATGTTACTTATAACGACGATAGTGCAGCATTCTTTTATTTTGACTAAAAAAACTAGTTTAAAATGTAATTATTTAATTTATCCAACACTACCAACAGTGTAATACACACATTCTATTAGTTGTGTCGAGTACGATTTAAATATTTAAATTACATTTAATTAGTACGAGGTGAACTGTAGATTGTTTTCAGTAGGGCAAAGTACGACCAAGCTGTGCTGAGAATCTGGAATAACAAGAAAAAACTGATATCTCGTTTTTCTTCACATTACATAACGCTAAAATTATTTATGTTTTTGTTTAATTGATCGATTTCTTTCGATATCTGATGAACCTTTGCTGCTCTGCTCAACCTAAAAATCAAGTTTCCCGTTACGGTTTTCCGGGTTTTAAACCAAGGACCTCCCCGTCGGTACTAAGCTTTCATAGAGGAAACAACAATCACGAAATCTTCAGACACTTAAAATCATGTTTTAACAATCAAGATCTTATTCGTGTTTAAAGATTTTTTTAGAAATTTTCTACTTAGTAGGATAAGTAGGTGTCTCATGTTATTTTTCGTCCATGTACTTAAATATAAATTAAAGCTACATTACAATTCTAAGTTAAAGCAAATCCTAATTAGTACTTACGCTCATAAAAGCTCCCAAATTCACGTCAGTAAATCCAAACGCTGTTAGCTTGCAAGGCTTTTGAGCTCTACAATAAAATATTAAAACCTTTAATGAACTTATAAATTGCAAACGTAATTATAATTTAAATATTTTTTTTCGTATAATGCTAAATAAGACATAATATTATGTAAGTGTAGGGCAAAATGATTTACTAAATTATAGATTATTTTAAAATAAAATATAATACGGGCGGGGCTCGAACCCCCGAACCAAGCTATGTGGCCATTAGTCATGGTCGCATTTCTTCAATCTTTTTATACTTGCACCTCTCGCGAGCTTGTGGTTCAATATTTTCCAGAGTAAGTAATATTTAAAGAACCAGTCTTTAAAAAAATTTAAAGAAAATTGTAATAACTTCACTTTACTTGTTGTTGTTGTTAACTTGTATTAATGTTTGCTATTTACTAAAATACAAAATAGTGTTTTTATATGTAAAATATATTTTAAACTTTTATAAAGCCATCACGAGCAATTACATCTAAAATAATATTTCAAGTTAAACAATCTGTGCAAAGGTGCTGTGCCTTGCGGCGGATCTGTGGCGAGTCTTGTCATACTGCGCTTTCAAGATACTAAGATGTCTTACCTCATCTGAACAATATGCAAATTCTTTCCCGCGCCGGGAGCGTGGTACCATTTGCTCGCGTATATAGCGTCGCTAACACCGGAACTCTGTAGAAATTATACTTATTTATATTAGGTTAGAATTATGTTTCTAACTCTTCTGGGGTATTCTATATTAATTACATTTTAGCTTTAATCTAGGTACTAAACGAATTGTCAAATTTTTTGCGCGGGTATTATAAAAGATTTTATAAAAATACTCATACAGACTATGCCATGTAAATATGATTAAACGAAAAAAAAAACACATTTTAAATAAGCATAATAAATTACAGCATTATTTTAGGAATATATCAAAACTAAGTGACCCGAAAAATTTTGTTTTGCCATATACCTTATTTGTAGATAATAATGTGTATAGGAAACATAGCAAGGGCGTGGTACATAATATAATATGAGTGCAAGATCCATGGAGCGTTGACGGAAAATAAAATTATATATATATTTTTTTTAATTTATGCTCCTTTCATTGTGAAAATAATATTTTATATAAGTAATTTATTTACCGACTGCATTAACAAATCTCCAAAGAAACACAAGAAGAATATTTGCACCAAAGTCGACGACAAGAAGATCACGAACATGTTGGAAAACGCCTTGTTTTCTATAGCCTAAATAAGTAATTAATATGTATTAACACCTACACAATAAAATAAATTGTTATATCTACATTCATTTGTTTATAGATTAGTAATAATTTTACGTTATTAAGTAAATAATATTAAGAGATTTTGCAGTTCATTGATGATAAGATAATCTTTCTTACTGTAACGTTAAATCCAGTGAGGCAAATTAATATTGAACTAGATATGAAGTTGTAGAGTGTTGACTTTGAGTAGACCTGCTCAAGAAGATTAGAAGCCCTGTAAGGGGGATAACCATAAACACCCTTCTTATAAATTCTTGATAATATTTATATATACTGTCTATAGTTTACGCGAGTAGTACACATTTAAATAAAACACTTTAACGGTTTAAAACGCGATATATTAGTTAAACTTATTTGAAAATGATTTTTAACTTCGGCCCGACGTTTCGGATGCTTTGCAGCATTTGGAATCATTTTCAAATAAGTTTAACTAATATATCGCGTTTTAAACCGTTAAAATGTTTTATTTTAATATTTATATAGCTACGGAGTTTAATTATATAACATATTAACTATGTATTTAAAATTTGACGGATACCTAAGTCTAATGGTAGTAATGTAGGTATAGCTAATAAGGGGTCATCCATAAAGTACGTCACACGTAAAGGGGGACAAATTGTGATATGTTTGTCCCCGATTACGGATAATATACTATTACCGTATCAACTCCTGATGCCATTTTACTAATTGTGTGAAGTCTCGTTCAAACATTTCTCCATTGGACAACGAATCCAGCTTCGCAAACTCACATTGTATCAGACGAAACTGTATACGAATAAATGTACAACAGATGTACAAGAGAAAGTCTATGAAACATATTTCAAGACACACAATGGTTTCTGAAAAATCAAAATTAATTTTATTCGATGTTACTTATTTTTTTTAGAACTCGTAAATTTATTTTACGTTTAGTCTTAGTAAAGGGGGGCGGATAGGTATTTCTCTGTGTCGTCATTCTGATTTATTAACAGCTGAGTAGTTTACATTTGACTGCCATAAAACGGTTCTTGCTAGTTAATCGTAAGATAGAAAGGTGACATTCTTTCTTACTATATTTATGATTTCTTGATCTATGCATAAATAGTCAATCTACCTCACGAAAAATTCTTCAAAAAAAGATCAGCGCATCCAGGTAAACAAACTCTTTACGAGTATACAGTTTGTTCCTGTCCACTTTATATAAAACGAAAATATTACCTTTATTTTTATGAGTGTTAAACATCTAAATGATGTTTAACACTCATAAAAATATAGGTAGTGATAGATGTTTTTACCAGTTTTAATGTTTCACATTTTCTATAACAATTTTCATCACATATAAATATCTTACCCGACCAGAACTGATGCAAATACACAAACGGCCAGTACTTTATGTCGTGCGAATCAAACGGATAAATAATCAGGAACGGCAATATAAGATCCAATTTCTTCGTCCTAAAATATTTGTACACAATAAAAACTAACGGACTTATGAGAAACGTTAAGATGAGTATGACATTTTGAATCTTAGTCACGCGTATGACTCTGTGCAGGAACTTCGTCTCTTTCCTGTATATTTTTAATCTATCTTCAGCCTGTGTTATAGATTTTGTATTCTCTTCCAGCCGTTTTAAAGACCTAATTAAATCGCTCATCTGCTCCTCGTAATGGATCAATGCATACGATCGCGTATTCGCCAAAAAGCTAAACGCAATGCACGGAGCTATGTACGTTAGTTCTACGAACGGAGTCCCGTTTTCGATTCCATTGAAGAACCAAACGATCGCTCCTAAGACATCTGTGTTAAGCCATAGACAATTAATAATATAAACGCAACGTCTTTGTAGTTTCTCTCGTCTAGTCAAATCATTAATATCATAGGATACACCCAAAATCATGTACACAGTACTTAACTTTTGCAGAGAACGATTGATATAGGAATCGGCCATTTTGTTTTTGATTCGGTAAGGTCTGGCTGAGGTGCTTAAATACTTGTATTAATTACGGGTTTACGTTGTGCATATTAAGCGTTATACAGGCTGTGTAAATTTTGAAAACATCTTAAACCTAAACTAATGTACATCTAAAACTATCTAAAATCTTACACGTCTATCAAAAGAAGGTATCAATAATATTATTTTCAAAATATCGATTACTGGTAATGTTACAAGACATGTCTATCGGTTATAATGTAATTGGTAATCTTTAAAAACTGTGTCACTAAATGAATCACTCTGTATGTAGATAGAAAACTGTTGTTTCTATTTTATTTTTTAATCATAGCACTTAAAGAAAATAAGAAACACGTTATTAAATTTACATAG
Source organism: Leptosia nina (assembly GCA_963661955.1). Lineage (NCBI taxonomy): Eukaryota > Metazoa > Arthropoda > Insecta > Lepidoptera > Pieridae > Leptosia > Leptosia nina. The sequence continues at coordinate 12,295,475 of CAVLEF010000009.1, read as the reverse complement.
ATTTAAAAGTAGTTGGTTTAGAACAGACTTTGTGGTTCCTTACTATTAAACCGTGGGTAGAGAACAAAGGAATGTATTCAGTAGCTGGATTTGTCTATATTAAGAAAAAAGATAAAACAGATAATATATAATATCTATAGATAAACCACGACAAAAGTTTTCTCACCTCAGCATAAACTGATAAGTGTTCTTGCACGGAGAAGGCAACTCTTCAAATATGTTTTTAATGAATAATAATACAAAAAATAACCTAAGCTTAAATAAAACAATTAAACGGTTTAAAACGCGAAAATGAGAAATATATTCGCTCAAATTATTTGAATAATTAATATATCAAATTAAATTACATCAAATACAGTTGCTGTGGTTACGGGGCTGGTGCGAAGCATCCGCAACGTAGACAGTAGTTAAAATATTTTTTTTTGTTTAACAAATATTCGTCGTGTTTTAAACCGTTAAAGTGGTTTATTTAAATATGTACTACGCGGGTAACTACAGTCTGCCAAATTTTGCCGAAATCAAGTTGGCAGTGACGTACTAAAAAGCCAGATATTATGTACTTTCTATGAATGGCTTTCATTACGGAACCCTAAATATTATGCTAAGAAGCTATCGCTTATATAATTACGCGGCAACTAACATGAATTTAGTTTTCATGAATTATTAAAAAGTGCTGTTTATTTTTTATTCAAAGTTTCTTAGATAACACACAGTTTATTTATTAAAATGCCTCTTTAATATTATACATATAATTCAAGGCGAAACTGCTTATTTTAAAGAAAGTATAAAACTTTACTTTACTTAACGGTTACATATTTGCTAATTCCATTATTTAACACTACAATTACGATTAATTCAGTTTCTGTATATTTCTGTAAATATGAATTCACTATATGTAGGTACTAGAACTCTTTAATGTCGGTTGTCCTTGGTGTGCATTGTGGGGAAAATAAAAATCGACCATCGAGCAGGTCTGTTTGAAGTGTGTGTTTAAAATCCCGTTCGCGGGGGGCATGGGGCGAACACATTTCTGTGTCTGTTTCACTGATCCCTTCTTTTAACGGGCAAGTAGTTGATCCGACTTCTGTGCCCTGCCCGACCGAAACAATTTTTTGTTTCCCTGGGATTCGAACCTAGGAACTCTCGCGCTCAACGCAATGCTAGACAATACGTTTAACCATTTGGCTACAGAGGCGGTCTGTTTGAAGTAGGTATTCTATATTTGCCCAAAATTGCCAAATTATAAAGACTAGACTAGACTGAAACCTGACTATAGCGCATAATTACACACACACTATCGTACCTACATTAAAGCTTGGATGTGTGCGTGTGGGGTGTCGTATGAAATGCCCCGCTGTGCCAGACGGTAGACGGGTGTATAGCTATTTCGTGTTAGGGCTGTCACTTTCACGGGTATATTAGATGTCCCGCAACCCTTACAAGCGGCAGGCATTACTAAACCTTTGCTTGAATTATTGTTCAGTTGTTCCACAATCTTGATTGCCCTAATAATAATATAAAGAAGACAACTCAGGAGGTGGCATGATCGAAAATAAGATTTTTTTTACAGGTGTAATACTATGTAGTTAATAATCTCAGCTTAAGCTAATCTTATAAGTAGCCACTGTGTGATTTAAAATTCTCATTTTTGTTATGTTTCCATTATTTAAAAAAAACGTACAGTTACTGCTTTTTAGCATTCTTATGATTATACTAGTGAGGAACGAATAAAAAATGCAATTAGTAAGTAATACCTTCGTAATAGCAGTATAAGATATTATCTCAATTTAATAAGTATAAAATTACATGTTGGCAACCCTTTTAATTTTCTATCCCACCCCTCGCATAGCCCCCGTTGTGTTTGGCAAGTGCACACGCGGGTACATGTAAAAAATGACAGGCAATAAATTTGAAAAAAGAACCTGTTCTATGCCACTCTATGGGCATGGCATTGTCACAGACTCATTTATTATTTTCACTACTGGAATTTGAAATTAGAATCTGGGAAACTAAATCATATGTGATTCAAATTTCAAAATGGTGAAGAAATATGTATTGTTTTAGACTTACGTTCAATTATCTTCAAATATTACTTACTTTTTTAATTTGAAGTTCGCTGTGCGAACTGTAATATGTAGTACGTACCTAAACCGCCTTAAACGCTTAATTACCTAATCGTCAATCCACCGGAAAAATAAGTAGATAGATCCATTAAAAATGAATAATATCGGATCAATGATACATTACCATTTTGATTTTGTAAGATTTGTTTATTTTCATGCAAAAGGCGACATAAGACACTCCCGTGTATGTATTTAGATTAAGTATCCTTGTTAGTGGCCATATTGTACAGTTTACTTTATATATTTACATTTCATTTCATATAAATATTTCGATCATATCCTTGTTTTCCTAGTAGTGTCCTTACTACTTTCTACTAGCGTTTGAACATTTCAATAAATGCTAAATTAGTTTTGGTGATTCGTTTCTTCTACGTGGGATTCTGTCTGTTTTACATTGAATTTACGCACAGGCATTTAGGTGATGAGAATTGCTGTATCTTTATTAAAATCGAAATCAGAACCTCTTGCTCAGAAGGCAACACTTAAAACCGTGGCGTCACATTGGGTGGCTAGTAAGACTTGTGTGTGTAAAATGGCCTAAGCTCTGATAATCATAACATCAACAAGTACTTCACTAAGAACAAACACGAATTCTAATTAAAATTCGATTTTTCCTGAAAGTCAAGGAAATGTTTTCATTCTTTAGAAATAAAGAACATAATGGTATCGTAGTTGTACAAGATATTCGTTTTACATTTCATTCCAAACCTTATGGGCATAATAATAAGGTCTATAATAAGTTATGTCGTTTTAATACGTAGTGTACAAACTCTCAATCGTTTTTTGCTTAAGGATATTAAGCTCTATTTTTATGATAATAAGAGCTCTAGGGAATGATTATCGTGTGTATGTTTATTTTTTATTCCTAGTTAGAATTGTCTCACGTCTAGATATTGGGCTGACCTAAATTGGTTCTATTCGAAATTACTAAATTGCTAGCCAAGGTCTGTTTGAAGAACCAATATTGTTAGCCGAAATTCTAAATTTAAACTTTTGTTTTTTAATATTTAATTGTGGCCAGTTATAGCTTTTTTTTCTACAGCTTATTAGTACATATATAATATGTAAATGTTATTTTTCACACTCCCAATAGGGTTAAGATGGTGGTTGTAGTATAATATGATCATTTGATTTCTATAAATAAATAGTAGGAATGAAATGAAAAGAGATCTGTTAATATCATTTTATTAAACTTCTTCCATACAATTCAATCGTACATAGTTTTAAGAAGTGCAAAATACGACCAGGACCGACTTAGAATCTGAAAAAAAATGAATATTGAAGTACGTTTTTTAAACCCATATTTTGCCCATAGCAGGCCACACGTGGACATGAAATAAGAAAAAACTAGGACTGCAAGTAATTAACCAATATTTATATACAAGCTTTAAAAAAACATAGGCGCGACCACCAGTGGAAAAGGACAAGGAGATAAGCTTAGTTTGGGGTAAGCATAGCCATAAACGATAAACGATATCAGAGCTACCACGTCCACAGTTGTTAAGGGCAACGGCTCAGAACGATGTGGTCGTGAATTCGACTTCGATGAGGACAATATTTTTAGAAACGTACCTTTGTGAAAGCGCTAAGATTGATAGTAGCAAACTTGGCTGCAGTGAGAGAGCAGGGCTTTTGAGATCTGTAGTAATAAAAAATACGTTGAAAAGCCATAACAATAAATAAATAAGAAGATTAAGCAGATAAAAATTCTAAAACGGTAGAGAAGAACGATAGAGTCGGAGTAGAGAGAAACCATTGGGCATGCTACTGTCTTTATAAAGGTGATGTTTCTGAAAGAAATGAAAAGGTGAAGAAAATTTCGTTTGACTGTAATTCGTTTAATAGTTTAAGCATTATGGTGTAAAAAACATACATTCACTTGCAAAATCATAACCCATCTAGTTGACTTCATTATAATAAAAACAAAACCTATTTTAATGAGTAAAATTTTAGCTATTTTAAACTATTAAGGTAAAATTAAATTTTAATTTTACCTCAACAAGATAATGAGAAGACTCTTTCGAATCGAAAGATCTGCGTCGTACCATCGGCTCTTAAATATGGCTTCGGCTACTCGGGAGCTCTACAAACATAAGACGTAATAATTTTAAACATTATGCAAACAAAAAATAAATAAAAGACATTACTCTATTCTTATATAAGTTAAAGATTTTTTCGTATAGAAACTAAATCAATGTAGATTCAGTATATCTTCATGAAAGCATATCGGAAATGAAGTGTAACCCGCGCTGGTCTGTCTTCGTATAACTCAGTATAACATGGTATATTCACGGGTTGTTAGTCTAATGCACAATAATCAACGGGTCGTGGCTTCGTTCCACAACGGGTCTAAAATGATTCTATTCAATATTTCCTTTTTCTGAAACATGTTGGACATTTTCCGCTGTTAATTTGTCACAGCAGTTATGCTCTAACAAAAAAGATTTTTTCAATTGGAACCAGTAGTTCCTCAGATAAGCGCGTTCAAACAAACAAACTCTTCAGCTTAATATATTAGTATAGATTTCATCAATCTTGGCTTTAGGCATTTACTCTTTACGACTTTAATCACTAGACCTGGCATTAGAGATCGGTCAGAATATCGATACTAATGCTAGAAGTGTAAATAGAATCTAAGAACAGTTAATCATGAAATAAAATAGGTAAAATAAAGTCATACATTGCTTTCATTAAGGCAATGAATCTTTATGTTCGTCTTATAATATTGTTCAGTTTAAGAAAAACTCACTGATCTTCCCAGCATGTCACCAAAGAAGCAAAGCATAAATACTTGGTACAAGCACATCACCAAAAAATTGGAGAAAGCAACTATCTGGCCGAAGTCTTTGCTGAACTAAAAAAGAATTGCGTATCATAATTTCAACAGTATTATAAATTCAAAATCTGTGTTCTAACACTTGATTATTTAAATACTGTAGTTAAAACAAGTAATACACATTTAATTAAAATACTTTAACGGTTTAAAATGCGATATATAGATACGGAGAGACATGGTCGGGTGTCTCCCTGCGACCACGGCTGCTCCCAAGCATCGGAAACGTTGCGCCGTAGTTAAAATAATTTTTAATTAAGTTTAACTAATATATATCGCGTTTTAATAACTTACACCGCGAATAATTTATACTTGTTGTCGACTTACCACTATATTAAATCCACTAAGGCAAATCAGAACAGAGCTTATGAGAAAATTGAACAGAAACGCTGTCGAATACAATTGTTCCATTTGATCCACCAATCTGTTATGGACACATTAATTCTTAAGTTTATATGTAATAATAAATATCTTTTTGAGATAAAAATCAAGTAATATATAAAAAATGACTTTACTTAAATATTGATTATATTAGGTATATACATATATGGATATGTACTTTAAAAAATATAATCGACGTTTGGAGACTAGCATTTTGCATTAGTCTTAGTCACCTTTATAGAGTAAACTGATAGGACATGTTTTAAATATTACACATAATATGCAATAAAGAGTTTCATGAAGACTTAATAAAAATAAAACAAAATCGAAATTTATACCTGCAACAACAGAAAGTAACTTATAATTTTCAACTCTACTAACTAACCCCAGGATATTTGTATAAGCGAGATCTGTTGCGGGTTCGAATCCCGTGTTTACCTCCAGTGTACTTACGCGATTAGCTCTTGATGTCGCAAAACACACGCCCGTAGACGTTTGCTAGTCTCCTCAGCGGACGCTGTCACGAAGTTCTCTATTCTGTTGCACAATATCTTAAAATGCATTCTCATGTAGATGCAGAACGCGTGGAAAAATGTATCAGCTCCGAAAAGATTTGACATTACTATTAATGCTAAAAATATTTTTTTAATGGCAGAGGTCAGAGGATAGACTTGAGGAATGGGGAAGCGTGGGGTTAACTTCATGGATGGACCATATAATATCTAAACAAGATGTGCGTTCAACTAGCCGCTTGCTGGCATTTGGACATTCGGACATCCAGACTGACCGAAACACGAATTCACACATATCCCGTGGCGGAAAAAGAAAATTGACATAGAAACTTAAATACTGTCTATAGTTTACGCGAGTAGTACACATTTAAATAAAACACTTTAACGGTTTAAAACGCGATATATTAGTTAAACTTATTTGAAGTTTTCTCTCTCTATTAGTTAAACTTATTTGAAAATGGTCTCCCCGTGACCACGGCTGCTGCAAAGCATCCGAAACGTCGGGCCAAAGTTAAAAATCATTTTCAAATAAGTTTAACTAATATATCGCGTTTTAAACCGTTAAAGTGTTTTATTTAAATAAAGAAACTTCGTCTGCGTCATGAACGGTGTTGGATGGTCCATAGGTCATGGTCCATGTCCATAGATAGAAAAGCCCTGAAGTGATAATCTACGTTTCGGTTTCAGTCTGTGGATTACTGGCTGTCTAAAATCTAAAATCCCATTTTTTCAGAAGCGTTTAAGAAAGATCAAGGATAACTCTGAAAAATGGTGGACAGCTGAACAGCAACACGGGGTCAAACCAACGATATCTTATCATTGTTAATATTCCCGCATTTTTTTTATATGTGACAAATTATGCTTACAACACCTAACATAAATTCATCTTCTCTTCTCGAAGCCCAAAATATACAATTACTTACGAGAGAAAAAATGATGCAAATAAACGAGCGGCCATGTCACAGGCGTATAGGGATCGAAGAAATATTTAACCAGAAACGGCAGCTTATATTTCACCTCACCAGTTTTCCTGTAGTCCAAACCCATGATCAACAGAGGCAGAAGACAGAAAGCAAGTAAGACGGACGTATTTGCCGTAACCATGAAGTGTACAATGTTAGAAAACCACTTTACTGAGTGTGATACTATTTTGACTTCTGTATCGTTCTCTTTATCTTCTATTTCAGATTCGTTCTTTGGTTGTAGTTCACGCAATTTATTCCAAACTGCTAGAAGATTAGATCTATAAAAGAACAGTGGCGCACTTCTGATTGTGCCCAAGAAGCAAATAACGCAACACGGAACGATAATAGACAGTTCTTCGAAACCTTTGCCCATCATCACTCCATCATATAACCAGTAGAATTCTCCCAGGACATCAGTATACAGCCATATAATGTTGAAATAGTATATGGACTTTATATAGAACCTTTCTTTGTTTGCAACATCGATTCCTGATACTAGAAAAGACAGCTTTGTTAGTTTAAAGGAATTTTCGAAGTTCATATTGAACTAGGTTCACAGAAATTAACAAACTGATGGAAGTTAGCTGATAAATTCTTATTTATAAGATTAATTATAGACCTGGATGTCAAAGGGATATGTGTGTATTTAATATTCTCTTTCGTCAATAAAACGAAAGAACTGTCTTCTTGAATGGCTATTAATTAGAAGGTTCTGAGAGAGTCGTAATTAAATTGTCTCTTTATTGTTTAATAGAATGACTTTCAAAGAAATAACGCATCTTTTCCGTTTGAAAACTTAATCATATATTATAAATTGATGCATATTTGGAAACCTAATCATATATTATAAAAATAAAACACTTTTAATGGTTTAGTACGCCGCAGTTTTCTGTGCCCCTTCCGACCGAAACTATTAGGTGGAACATTTCTACACGCAATAGAGGTGGTTAATGTAACAAACTCTTCGGCTTTACAATACTATTATAGATCGATGAATCATTATAAAACGTTTTTCCAATTATTCGTGGTATTTAGCAAACGTGGAAAATTTTTGGTTGCCTCATTATTGTAACTTTATTACATTTAATTGGTTGAAAACATAATTACTCAATTTACTAGCGTCAGTTTTAATTTCATGATAATTAATTGCTATTATTTATGTATCATTATACCTCTCTTTTTGATTCAAATAATCTATCGGACGCATCAACTGCGCTTACTGGAAGAAACGGGGAAACTCGTTTACCTTAACTTTCCAAAACGGTTTAAGAAACTAAAAATATATGTATGTATATATATATATATATATATATGTCGTGAGTAACATAATAGCTAGTCTTTTATAAAGCTTGTTTGCAAAATAAATAATATGATGCCCAAAATAATTATTCCACGCAAGCACAGGTGTATTAGACAATGAGTTTTGAAATTGGCATTAATTAAAACATTTTTATGGTTAAAAATTGACTTTGTAAGACGTGTTGGATCTTTTCAGATACCGCTGTCACCATGATTCTCCATTGTTTTCACAAGAATACATATAAATAGTGCATATATTAAAAAAAACTAGCTGTGCCCGCGACTTCGTCCGCGTGTAATAGTAACTTGGGGTAGAATTTATAATAATTGAGACTGTTTATTAATTTATGTAACGGCACATTTAAGGCAGCCAATCTATGGTAAATGCTCCTTTGACGCAACACTCGCACCTCATATCACTCCTACTCTAACTACCATTCTCATTCCTACACTCACTCCCACGCCCACCCCTACTCCTACTCCCACTCCTATTCCCAAAAATCCAAAGAAGAAAGTATCATTGTTCTAGCTTCAAAAACCACGAATTTCCATACAAACTTTCATCCCCCTTTTAACCCCTTACGACCCCCTTTTTGCAATAAACAGTAGCTTATGTCCTTTCTCAGGGTCTAGACCATCTGTATACCAAATTTCATTCAAATCCGTTCAGTAGTTTTGGCGTGAAACAACAGACAGGCAGAGTTACTTTCGCATTTATAATATTAGTAAGGATACACATTTGGGCTCGTTGGTGTACCGAATCACAGATGAAAAAGCTGTGAAGTTTAATCACGTTTCGGTTTCAGTCTGTGGATTTCCGAATATCCAAAGCCAAAATAGGTCGACAGCTTGGTTAAATGCTATAGGCTGGTACCATGAGTACCATGTTTGTCTGTCCTCCTTTATATTAGTATTTTCCAATTATTTTTCAGTTTGTCGGTGTATTCTTGTTGTATTAAAGTGTGTTGGTCAGATATCTGCCCTGCTTGACTGAAGCAGACATGTTTTCACGAGATTCGCTCCTGTGTTAAATAGAAGAATATCTATTATAATGAAAATACGCCGAATAAAATGCTCTCCCATTTTGTTAAACTTGAATACTTATTATAATAATCAATAGATGAAAAAAATGGTTTCCAATTATATTAAGTACTTAATTGGGAGGAAATTGCTGCTAATTCGGGTGTAATTTACTGTTTATATAGTTAACGTTTTGGCCTATGAAAGATGTGATATAAAAATATATTATTCAAAAAGCAAAGACAAAAAATTACTTTTTTCTCTGTTATAAAGTTCCGATAGAATGTTCTAGGTTAAGCTGCAAAGGCAAGCCGCCAATAAGACAAAAATGATTATATTTTCCTAAGCTACAATTCATTCAAATTGTCAAGCCGGCAACTCTTTGATCCCAACGACGGAATGCCGACAAAAATTTCTATAATATTTGCGTGAGGCAAAAACTGTCGGTAGATTTGAAGGCCCCAAAGTGTGGGCCTTTTACCGTTAAGGGTCTCTGACAAAAAACTTCATTGTATAAATAATCCTAAAATTATAAATATGCCCTCTATATATTAGTGTTTGGTATATTATATGTCTATACTAATATATAAAGCTGAAGAGTTTGTTTGTACGTGCTAATCTCAGCAACTTAAAAAAAAAATATTTTTTTTTGTGTTGGTTAGTGTATTTATCGAGGAAGGCTATAAAACATCGCGATGCGACTTATAGGAGCGAATAAACGGCGGCAAAAGTGAAAAAACACGGGGAAAATTATTTATCCTTTTAAGAAGTCTCCTTTGCGTACGCTGCAAAAATGGTTCAAGATACCCAAATAGTATGTATGTAATAAAGATTGACTCCTCCTTAAATTATCTAAAAAAAAAGCGACAGAATATCTGTTACTTATTGTGGAGGTTTGCTGAACCAAATTTTAATGCCCAATATAATTTTTCTACGCGAAAGAAGTCGCTTACACAGCTAGTTATTTAATAAAGGTACAGCGTGGCATTATCAGTACCAGTAGAATAAAACCTAGACTTGCAACGAAAAGTATACCCCGCCGGACACCCAAACCCCAAAACCCCGCGAGACCCCCCCCCCAAAAGCCCCAAAAAGGGGAAAAAAAGGCCGGGGGGGGGGGCCCCCCCAAAACCCCCCCGGGGGGGGGGGGGGCCCCCCCCCCCCCCTGCGCCCCCCCCCCCCCCCCCAAAACCCCCCCCCCCCCCCCCCCCCTATTTTTTTTTTTTTTCCCCCCCCCCAAAAAAAAAAAAAAAAAAACCCCCCCCCCCCCCCCCCCCCCCCCCCCCCCCCCCCCCCCCCCCCCCCCCCCCCCCCCCCCCCAACAACCCCCCCCCCCAAAAAGGGGGCCCCCCCCCCCCCCCCCCCAAAAAAAAAAACCCCCCCCCCCCCCCCCCCCCCCCGGCCCCCCCCCCCCCCCCCCCCGGCCCCCCCCGGGGGCGGGGGGGGGGGGGGGGGGGGGGGGGGGGGGGGGGGGGGGGGCGGGGGCCCGGGGGGGGGGGGGGGGCGCCCCCCCCCGGCGCCCCCCGGGGGCCCCCCCCCCCCCCCCGCCCCCCCCCCCCCCCCCCCCCCCCCCCCCCCCCCCCCCCCCCCCCCCCCCCCCCCCCCCCCCCCCCCCCCCCCCCCCCCCCCCCCCCCCCCCCCCCCCCCCCCCCCCCCCCCCCCCCCCCCCCCCCCCCCCCCCCCCCCCCCCCCCCCCCCCGGGAGGGGGGGGGGGGGGGGCCCTCCGGCCCGGGGCGGGGCCCCCCCCCCCCCCCCCCCCCCCCCCCCCCCCCCCCCCCCCCCCCCCCCCCCCCCCCCCCCCCCCCCCCCCCCCCCCCCCCCCCCCCCCCCCCCCCCCCTTTCCAAAAAAAAAAAAAAAAAAAAACATTCCCATCCCCCCCCCCCCCCCCCCCCCCCCCCCCCCCCCCCCCCCCCCCCCCCCCCCCCTCTTTTTCCTCCCTCCTCCCCCCTCCCCCCCCCCCCTTTTTTTCCCCCCCCCCCCCCCCCCCCCCCCCCCCCCCCCCCCCCCCCCCCCCCCCCCCCCCCCCCCCACCCCACTTTGTGAATAAAAACATGTTTACAATTATTTACTCTGTAGTTTGTTTACATAATATACAATGACAACTCTATAATAAAGGAAATCAAGTGGTGTTTTTAACATTTTTATATTAAGACTTTAAATAGATTTGTTTTTTTTGATTTGTGAATCAATAAGTGAATATATTATTACTTATATTAAAATAGCAGTACAGTGTTTTACATAACCTATCGACCGAGAAGAAGCAAGGAATGGTGATTTAAAATAAATCACTAAATCATCGATATGTTTCGCGAATTTCGGAATACTGATCAAAATCATCTAAAAAAAGTAATAAAAACGAGTTTTCATGTAATATTGAACTTTAAAACTGCGTCATGACTAAACGCTTTATTTAAAAATTATTAATTTCCAATTTCTTTGGCAAATTTTGTCTTTTTCCCTCATTTTCATAAAAGTTTTAATATTATGGAATACAATGGAAACTCGATGACACGTGTAGCAAGGTTACCTTTCAAGTTATTAATTTCCTTAAAAGTTCCTACGTTATTAGAATAGGGTGTGATTAGGTCTAAAGAAAAGTGTAGCTCCGCTCTGTTATCTATTGTTCTGTCTGGCTTCATTGTTACCTAGAATGTACATACACACAGACAATAGCCTTTGTTTTAGGAAATGATTATTTTTTACCGTTTGTAGTGATCGTTTTCATTACTTGAACATTTTCAATTATTTTCTATGAACAAACAATAAACTAACCTACATGGATTTATAATATAAAAAAAAAAAAAATATACATAATTGGCCAACTTTGTTGGTCATGTTTTCATAAATATAAGAGAATCTTGTCTTTGTCTAATCCTTATTTAAAAATTAGATTCTTGGCGGGAATTTGAAAAAGGGCGGTCGACTATTTTTCTTTAGCACAAATTAATTTAATGTTTTAGTATTTCTTTGTTCAATATAGCATAAATACATTATTCATATAGAGTGTTATCAGTAAAAATGGAGGAGGGCGTGGATAGCCCGCCCACCTCCAAAAAAAGACCACGACGGCCTGATGATCACCAGAACGGATCTGGTCTTGGCGGCGGAGGTGGTGAGAAAGACTTTTTGCCATATTTTAAACCAAACTATAAAAGACTTTATTCTGAAAATAGTATAAACACAGAATTCAAAGTTTTTATTGAAAACAAAAACGGACAAGATAAAATAGGAAATAAAAGTCCAGTTTATTTGAACCATATATTTTCGAATATAAAAGGAGTTGTAGCGATCAGACGAATCAATGCAAACAAAATTGTAGTGATATTTAAACAACACAATACGGCAAATAATTTTTTAAACAATAACAGCTTCCTTGAAAGCCACGACTTGAAAGCATACATACCAGCAGCCCAAATAGAGAAAACAGGTATTATAAGATTTGTTCCTGCAACCATATCAAACAAAGAGTTATTTAGTAAATTGACATCTACATTTGAAATAATAGCAGTCAGGAGATTCATGAAAAAAGTTGGTCATGAATTGATAGCAACTCAAACTGTTAGCATCACATTTTTATCTAACTTTTTACCAGAAAGTGTGCAGTACGATTTATTTTCATACAGAGTTTTCGATTATGTCCCCCCTCTCCAACAATGTTACAAATGTTTTAAATTCAACCATCATGCAAAAATTTGTAATGGCAAACAGCGGTGCTCTATTTGTTCCCAAGAACATTTTTATAAGGAATGTCCTAAACCAAATGAGATTTGCTGCGTAAACTGCAGTGGACCTCATTTGGCTATCTCGAAACTATGTCCCATTAAAATGAAAAAAATTGTGGATAAGAAAAATAAAATTACATATGCAAGTGTTGCCAATTCAAAATTAAATATTGATTTTCCCCCTCTGCCAGTATGCTCCATACCTGTAAATAAAAATGATAATACTATTACTGTAAATAATACTGTATCTAAGAATATAAATAATTCTCTATCTAAAAATGTTAATAAATCTATAATAAGTAAGCCAGTTTCACAGGCTAGTAACATTAAGTCTCAAATAATTGAGAACAGTGAAGTACTTATGGCCCTGGTACATACACTTGTTCAAATTGGAAATAAAACAGACGACACTCCTATAACAACAACATTTATCAAAGATATACTTATTAAAAATTTGCCAAGTTAATGGAGAACCAATCTTGCATGTCATCCTCTTTGCGCCTTGCGCAATTTAATGTTCAAGGCGCAAACAACAAAAAACCTTTACTTACTAAATTTTTAAATGAAAATGATATTGATATTTGTTTACTAAATGAGACGTGGTTAAAGGACAATCAGTCTTTTTACATTTCGGGTTATAACTTTTACAATAAAAATTCTAAAAACCCTCGAAATGGTGTTGGAATTTTAATAAAACCAAATATAAAGCATAGTATTTTAAATACTGTGTTTTTAGAAGATATACAAACAATAGCTTTAAGTGTCAGTACCGGTAATACCTCTTTGTCAATTCTTTGTGTATATTGTCCTCCTTCTAATGGACACATAAGAATGCATAGATTACATAATATTTTAAGAGATTTGCCAAAACCGATTTTTATAAGTGGTGATTTTAATGCACACCACATTGCCTTTGGATGTTTATCCACTAAAAGTCGAGGTCAAAACTTATATGACATTATAGATGATTGTGGTTTATGCATTTTAAACGATGGTAGCTCTACAACAGTTAATTATCCTAGACATAATCCCTCAGCAATAGATGTAAGTTTTATAAGTCCCCAGTTGGCTCCATTCTGTGAATGGTCAGTATATGATGATGCTATGGGTAGTTATCACTACCCAACTATCACAAATATTACTATAAACCCTGAAAGATATACAGTAATATATGGTACAGAAAAATTTTTGTATAATAAAACAGATTGGAATAAGTATGCAGAAGTCTCTAATAATGTCTTTCAAGACATGATAGTTAGTAAAGAGAATCCAGTTGCCTCTTATGAGGAGTTTTGTAACAGACTTAATAAGCTTAAACAAATGTGTGTTCCTAAATTTACTAAAACCAACTTTAGAGGCAGACCACCAGCGCCCTGGTGGAATAGTACATGTGAAGAGGCTGTTATAAAATCTTACAACGCACTTAAACTTTATAGAAACGATCCCACGGTAGATAATTATATAAATTATAAAAGACTAGACGCGCTAAAGAAACGCACTATAAAGGAGCAAAAACGAATTAGTTGGAATAGTTACTGTAACAGCTTTAATAGAACTACTCCCATTAGTCAAATTTGGAATCTCATTAAAAAGTTTAAGGGTGTCAGAACTGGTAATAAGTCGTATAGGGATGATTTTGTGCAACCATTCTTAGACAAACTATCTGATAATACAAATTTAGTAAACTCCAATTCATTAAATGATTATTTTATATCTAACAATGAAAACCCTCAATCAAGATTTCTTTTAGAACCTTTTTCATGGTCCGAATTTATAATGAGTTTACAATCCCGTAAAAATACTAGTCCCGGTTTAGATGACTTTCCCTATTTATTAATAACATATTTACCTGAATCCATAAAATTAATATTTTTAAATGTACTTAACAGTCTCTGGCATAAGAAATTAATTCCAACATCATGGAAGACTCAATGTGTTATTCCAATTCTTAAACCAGATAAATCACCAGAAAATGCAAGTTCTTATCGTCCAATCTCACTATCATCGTGTCTTGGTAAGATATTTGAAAACATGTTGAAGACTCGCCTCGACTGGTATGCGGAATCAAATACTATCATCCCTCACATTCAATATGGATTTCGTAAAGGAAGAAGCTGTGCAGACAGCTTTATTTCTCTAACAAATGATCTGAAAAATGCGAAAAATAATAAGATACATACAGTTTGCGTATTTTTAGATGTCCAAGGGGCCTTTGATAGTGTAGATCCTGGCATACTGGTCAAGGTACTAAGTAATGCTGGGATACCAGGACAGTTGTGTAAATGGATCTATGATTTTCTAAGTAATAGAGTTCTATATGTTAGGCATAACAATGTTCTACATGGACCCAGAATTGCCTCAAAAGGTACCATGCAAGGTGCAACTTTGTCACCATTGTTATATAACTTGTACACATGTGAAATATGTAAATATGTAGATACCAAAAATGTAAATATACTTCAGTTTGCTGATGATTTAGTTTTATACAGTTCGGATTTAAACTTAACATTAGCTGTAGAAAAAGTAAATACTGGATTAAGACAATTGAATAACTATTACCAGCACAGACTAAACTTAAAAGTAAATACTATGAAAAGTAATGTCATGATATTTGGAAAAGACCTACCAATGATAAATGTTACTTATAATGGTGATGTTATACAACAAGTAAGGTCACATAAATTTTTAGGTGTTATCATTGACCAAAGACTTACCTTTGAAGAACAAATTAAATATATATCTAAACATGCATTAAATGGTCTTAATATTTTGAAATGCTTAGCAGGTGTTACATGGGGTGCAGATCCTAAAATACTTTCAGTCTTATATAAATCTATTGTTAGGAGTCATTTTGACTATAGTTATTTAGTCTATTTAAATAGTACTCATATCCAAAAATTAGATGTAATACAGAACAGAGCTTTAAGGATCATATCAGGGGCTATGTGTTCAACTCCCATAAGGGCCATGGAAGTTGAAACAAATATTATGCCTTTGGTTTTGAGAAGATTTATGCTTGCACAAAGATATTGCCTTAAATTATGCTCATCAAACAATTTACAAATTATAAATAAAATTAAACCTCACCCAATGACTACTGATAGTCCTCTTTTTTCTGCTATAAATCTTCTTAGAAACATATCTCCAACTTTATGCCAAATTTTGTTAGACATACAGTCTCAATATTCAAACATTTGTAGGTACTCCCACTGGCCATGTTACACTCATTCATACGCCAGTATAATGCATCCAATAGTAGTTTTTTCAATGATAATCAATAATAACACAGACTTTATTTCCTTCCTAGAAGAAAATAATAGTTATTATACAATGTATACTGATGGCAGCAAAGGTAATACTTATGTTAGATGTGCAATATATGATCCGCAAAAAAAATACACTCAGAGCTTTGTACTTAATGAACATTGTTCCATATATACGGCAGAGGCATATGCAGTTTTTGAGGCTTTAAAATTCATCACACATATTGATACTTGTAAACATTTTTTAATTTTAACAGATTCTTTGAGTCTTATAGAAAGCCTCAAACATATAAATCTTAATTTTAAAACCAACTATATAATTTATTATATCAAAGATTATGTGTGGCAGTTACATAATAAAGGAATAACAGTTGCCTTTATGTGGGTTCCTTCCCATAAGGGTATTTCTGGTAATGAAATAGCTGACAAGACTGCATATGAAGGAATCAATGCTAAGAACGTTAGAAATGTGGTGTCCGTTCCTATGACTGACTATTATAACGATGTAAATATCTCCTTAAAAGATATGTGGCTAAAGTTCTGGAAAGAAGATCAAAAATGTAAAGGAAAATGGTATGGAACTATACAAGAGAATTTACCAAACAAACCCTGGTATGACGAGCTCGATGTAGCTAGTCGTGAATTTATCACTACAATTAACAGATTGAGATTTGGTCACAATGCCGCACCCGCACATCTTGCGAGGTTCAATATAATAAATAGCAATATTTGCAACTACTGTGACGAAGAAGGAGACATCGAACACATATTTTTTAAGTGTCAACACCCTATGTTTATCTTTCATAGACTTATATTGGCAAGTGATATTATAGAAGCTAGTGAAACCTCCCGCCGCCAGTTGTGTAATTTACTTAAAAACAAAAAGTGTTATAGTGCGTTATACAAATACATTAAAAACACTATAGGGTCCATATAAGAAGAAAAGTGTGAAGTGAAAATAAGACTTGGCTTAAAGGTCTCGTTACCAGGCCATTAAATATTATTAAAAAAAAAAAAAATTTAAAAATTATACATTGTTCTTCCTAATTTACAGTCTAATTGTGTAACACAATGAATAATATATAAGTTATTTTATTTCGTGTTTAAAATTATAAGTATTTTGATTTTTAATCTTACCACATATTTTATTGTAAATAAATTAACTTTATAGATTAGAGTAATAGTTATAAATTATTTATAACTATTAATCTAAATGTATACGTATATGTTATTGATATATTTTTTATACTGTGTATTATTAGTGATTGTGTCCCAAGACACAGGTAGGTACAAAAAATTCTGATTTATCAATAAAAAATCATGAGAATACACAGGCTAACCTAAATAAAATCTTCTAATTACTTACGATGATTTGACAGATTATATTAATTAATAAGTCATTAACAATAATTAGTGATTTGATTTATAAGAATAACAAATGTGTATGTCTCAGCATTCTTGTCTATGTCAGGGAAAAGATGGCCGAATCAATTGAAAAGAAAGAATTTGACAACTCTTTAAAACCAATGAAAATTGCTCTCTGGATATCCGGAATAGATTTATTCGTTCGAAATGAAAAACCGTTAACGAGATCGTTGTGTAGTCGGTTTATATTCTATTTCAACTTTATCTGGTTGCATTCAGACGTCTGTGGTGAATTTTACTGCTTCTTTTATTACTTGACAACCAAGAAAAGTTTAGAAAAACCACTACTGATCGCGCCCTTTATTTTTATGTCAGTACTAGGAACTCTGAAGGTGGCAGCGATCTTTTACAATAAGCAAACCGCTGTGGGCGTATTGCAGAAGCTACGAGACTTACATCCTCAAAGGGAGGAACCGAGAGATCGTAGCAGCAATAGAAAAGAAAGGGCAAAAAGAGAAGAAAGCATAAGTTACGAGTTCAAGTTAAAGAAAAAAACAGTGAAGTTGTTGTACACATACAGTATATTTATATGCCTCGGTTATGTTGTTGCTGCGTCGTTGTTTGAGTTTTCTCCGTTAATTCTAATGGCTCGAAATCTTCACAAGTATGGACGGACGGATTTGAAACTACCTTATTTGGTTAAGTTCTTTTTCGATCCCTACGCTGCTCCGTGGTGGCAGCTGGAATACGTACATCAACTAATTTCTTGTGAGTTTTTGTCCTTCTGGCAACACAGTTAATATAAACAGTAGTCCCTGGAAGATGTAACTTCAACTTGCGAAGAATACTAGTCTTTTACCAAATACCTCGTAAAAGGCGGCCACATCCAGAGAAAAACCAAAAATCCATAAGAATTGTTTGTTGTTTACGCGAGTATTACCCACACAGATAAATAAAGCACTGAAATGTAGGAATTAATTTATTTTTAAATTATAAAAAGACTCGGTATTAAAAATAAAATTAAGGATGCGTTAACTTATGTATTTTAAACCGTTTTAAGTGTTTTATCTATTATTACAGGCGTTTTTTTAAATATCAATATACCCAAATAACCAAATTTAATAAAAAATAAAGTAAAAAATCAATGGTAGAAAAAGTTGCCTTTACCATATCTATCTGTACTAATATATAAAGCTGAAGAGTTTGTTTGTTTGAACGCACTAATCTCAGGAACTAAGGGTTCAAATTGAAAAGTTATTTTTGAGTTGGTTAGAGCATTTATTGGGGAAGGCTAAAAGCTATTAAACATCGCCCTGTGTCTACAAGCGAAGATACAGCAAAACATGTGAAAAAAATTAGGAAAATTATTCATCATTATGGGTTTCCGAGGCGTACGCTGCAAATACCCAAAAAATATGTATGAAAAAATGATTTCTGTTTAAATTATCTTTAAAAAAAAGTCCGCAACGCTATATGTCTATCTTTTAAGATTAACTTGCAAGAACAACGGAAAGGGACGCGACCGACGTCGTGGAACAGGTGAAGTTTATTAAGATGAAGGGGTTTGCAAAAACGAATTTGGATGCCGAAAATAATGATTCTAGCGGACGAATTCGCTGACACAGCTAGTATTTGATATACTGAGCTGCCTAGAATAGAAGTGAACCACTTTTATTTTCAGCTGTAATCGTGATCACAAACACTTTCGCCGCTGACTCTCTTTTCTACGCGTTCTGCCTGTACGTAAAGATGCACTTTGAAATATTGTGCCAACGGCTAGAAAAACTAACAGTTACCAAAACCAAAGACGCTTCTAATGAATTCAAAGACCTAATTAATAGGCACAGAGAGTTGATTGAGTAAGTTTATAGTAATTTTTGTTATCCACATAAATGTTGATTTAATAATTCTGCCATATTATGTTTATTACTACCTATGCATATTCTTATTATTTAAATAGAACACTTTAAGGTTTCAAAACGTGAAACCACCGCTGTTGCAAAGCAGTCGAAACGTCGGGCCGTAGTTAAAATAATTTTCAAACAAGTAACTAATATATATAGCGTTTTAACCGTTAAAGTGATTTATTTAAATGTGATGTGCTCGCGTAAACTACAGACAGTATTTTATTCTTATTATGATAAATGTACTGTCTTGTTGTATCACGACGAATTAGCATAGACAAATTGGAAATAATATTTTCACGCATGTTAAATGTTATGAATCAGTTTTTTTAAGAAAAAAAATTGAATAAGTTTAATATGTATTCGAATTATTAAATAAGAAAGACAAGCTTAATACTTTCTAGTATGTATAATTTTTAAAGAAACAAACAATATCTTGTGTTTAATTCGGCAATCCCGGGATACTTGTGTCAAAGTTCTTAAATTTAAAATACTTTTTCAAATAAGCTAATACATTTTTTTCCAGCATAGTGAATCAAATTCAGGCAATTTTTTCGTCCTCAATGCTGTTTAACATCATCCATAGCTCGTTCACAATATGTTTGTGTGGATTCAACATAACGGTAATTACGGAGTTTTAATTATGACTGTTTGAGCTGGGTTAAAAGCATCTTCCCTGTTTCAGTTCATTAAAGACATCGGTGCACTACTTGGATTCTTCAATTTTTTGTTGATTAACATGTATCAAATATTTATGATATGCTATTTTGGCGATATGATCAGGGATTCGGTAAGTTTGTAAACTTTAATCTTTTCGACATGCTCATAATGGCAAATGAAGGCACTTCTTTATTTAACTACGCAATTATTATAAGCGAAACGCATTGTAATAATGTTTTCGATAGAATAGGTTTCTATAGTCTAGTACACCTGTAAATAAAATTGATTGGTGCAACGGACACAGAAAAATGTCTGCCTTAAGCCATAAGGGAACTGGTACAAACACCGCAATGTTTTCTTTAGAGACCTAATTTTAGGTATCATTATCTGATACATCTTGACTTTCAGAGTACGAAAATTTCTGAAGCCATTTACAATACCAAGTGGTACGAAGAAGATGCAACATTGAAAAATAATGTCTTGATTTTAATTACAAGGTACCTTTTAACCTCATCACAGTTTGAAAAAATAAAACATTAAGAATGTAATAAAAAATTATCTTTTCTTTTTATTTATAGATCTCAAAAACCGTGCTCTTTATCTGCAGCTAAATTTGTCACACTTGATCTTAGAGCTTTTACAACGGTAATCATACTCATAAATAATAAGTTTACGATTTACCTATGTCTTTTTGTTTGTTATTATTTCACACAAAAACTACCTAAGTAATGCTTTTAACATGGAATTGTATCTGGTAAATCCAGGGACCATTTTTATCTTTAATTAATTGCTTTCTACAGATTCTTGGGCGATCGTGGTCCTACTTTGCTCTTTTGAGAACTATCTACCGCTGAAGTAGGCGTTTTTAATCATCATCGGATCAATAGAACTCAATTAAAGTATCGAAACAGTTAAAATATTTTTGTTAAATCACACTCTCTTTTATTTTTTATCTGTGGATTACATATTTATGCTTATCTTTTTAAATGGTAAAAAAGAAGATTCAATATTTATTGTCATCTAAGATATCACTGGTTTCACAGATTATCCTACTGCACAAAGAAAGTATAATGAGTAAGATAATCTATCAACTTTAAAACTTTAAGCTATTTTAAGTCTTACTTATTCTGTGGAACTACATTTTCATTAAGAATTAAATCCCTAATGCATCAATAAGTGTCGGCATTTAAAAGTAAATAAAACAATGCTCTTAAGAACTGTAATTAAATAAAATTACGCAGATATTGTCTTAACTAGTTTTTCGGAGAACTGTTTATTGTTTTACGATTTTGAATGAAGTTATTATGTTGTAAAAGTGAAAACGGGTAATGTCAGATAGTAAAATTGGAATTTGAGTTACAGTTAAAGATGTCTTTGTACTTACTTAAGTATCTAAAGCTTTGTCCTTTATAGTGACCATTAAGAAGTATTGAATAAATATATATATAATGTGCCCAGGTAAGTTTGTCATGTTATATTTTAATACATTATTTATATATCTATCATTTTCCTGGATAATTAGAAAATAAAAGTTCAGTTTATTAAGTTTGTAAACATAAAATTGTATATTTAGATAATTAAGGTATATGGGCATGGGGTAGATTCCAGGCGTATCTGAAAATGGAAACATGGAGCCAAGTTAGGCTATAATATGAAGCTGCTAGAGGCAGAGTGGCCTAATAACAAAAAACATGACTTTTAATAAGGAGGAAAATCACAACGCGCAATTAACTTTGGCGAAAAATGAATTTGTACTGTTATTTGTGTAAGAATTATGTTAACAATTTCCGGTCACTGTGCTGTTGTTGACATTTTCAGACTATACAAATATAAATAAGTCAAGTCATAAAGTTGCAGTTAGGCTACTCTGTCTTTAGCGGCCACATATTTCGTTATTGTTTCATATTGTCCTTTTTTATATATTTACGATCGGTTTTTCAATATATACTAATTTTGGCATAAGAATTGTGCGGCTATGATTTTTAACGGTTAAACAGCGAGAGGTCTTGGGTTCGATCTCTAGTATAACATTATAAGTAAACTACTTATAGCTTAATTTATAAGTATAATAAAATACAAAATGTCTGTCCTAGATAGGCGAAATGGCACAATTTTTAAGAAACATTTGTCTTTTAAATGTTAAGTGAGCATTTTAAATTCGGTGAAATAGATTAAACTAATACATTAGAATCAAAATAGAGAAATTGAAAACTTGTGAATAATCTTTATGATCAGGTAGACAATAATATTTATTTTTATCTGCAATTTTATTACCTCCGTGCATGTCTCCCACGACAATTTCCACAGATAATAATACCGTCTTAGTAGTTAGTTATAGTAATCTGTTAACGAGAATAACGGGATGAGCCCCATTGTTAATGTTATAACTGTAGTCTTTCGTAATACATATCTTTGTGTTATTTTATTATTTTCAGCCATTTTTTAGTGGATGTAATTTTCTATTATCTGTGGATAATTTCACCGCAAATTTGTTGAGGTATCTTTTTTAAATATCTTAATTATAACTTCATCATTGTAATTTTTGAGTCACAGTGAAAAATATTATTGATTTTCATAATACTACACCGCTGAATCATTTGTCATCCATTATATTACTAGTTACAATAACGATAATGAACGAGTAAATATCTTAGATTGTATAATTTTATTAAAGTTTCATTTAATGTCAAATGTTTGAAATTTAATATTCAAGGGTATAATAAATAGACGTTTTAATTGGCAACTTAAACGATGATTTTAATAAATTTTATCTATATTACATGAGTTTTGTACAAAACAACTTTTATTATACTTACAACAAGTTAAGATTCGAACTTTTGCGATAAAACAATAAAAATCTTACGTATTACTAGAGATCATTGTCTATTTTGTTCAAAAAAATATGAAATATAAAATAATTTTGAAATCCGGACTAGTATGTTATGTCACTATGTCACGAATTTCATTATCATCGTGTGTGGTTATAAAATAGTCAAAATTTATTAAGTACTTATTAAGTGCAATAATCACTACAACTTAGGTATTTGTTCATTATACAAAAAATAATTTTAAGGAAAACATATTTCTTAGGTAATTTTCTTCAAAGGTAAGTTAAACTGCAAACAATTTGGATTTGATTGTATTTAAGTTAAATAATACAAACAATATAGTCTGCTGAGTTTAGTAATAACCCGTAGCGACGAAATACAAAAGCAATTCAACTAACAGTTCGATAACATCCTTTCAACATTACACAAACTGGAAAAGGTTTCGCAAAAATTCGAATTAAAACTAGAAATTTGAATAATGCCTAAATATCTAACTAATGGAGCAATTAATCGGAAAACCAGACCTTTTTGCAACCACAACATTAAAATTACGTTACATTTACAATACGTATTAATGTTACAGATAAGAGTATACGCAGATAACGCGAAAAGGTCTAGTTGACACAGCGACTAGGTTATGGGGCGTCTTTCTTGAAACTTAACCGAACTAAACAGACAATTTAAATCACAGTTACAGCAAATAATCAGTCAACAAACTTATAACAATGTAATGACAAACAGAACACGAAGAAAGCGACCCCGTCTCCTAACGTTAATTCGATATCTTATAATTGGTTAATTTTATAAGTCCAGTACAACCTTGGCGGTTCCAACATGGCCGTCGCACTCACACACGCATTCGCGGCACAGATATACACTAGTTTGAGTGTGGTCACCGCACATGCCACAGACCTAAGTTGAGTACACTAAGACGGGGGAGTTTTACGATATGGTCTAAACCCTGGGGCGTTATGCACGTGCATCCATATAAGTCTATAGCCTTCAAGTTCAATAAGCCGTCGCCAAGAGCGCGCAGTCCTCTATCCGTGACGCGGGTACATTGGCCTATATTCAGGGTCTCCAGTTGCGATAGCCTAGCGACTCTTTCCAGGCCCTCGTCGCTCAGTCGGCAAGCGCTAAGCGACAATGATCGCAGACCAGAAAGACCGAGCGTAGCGTGAGATAACGCCTCATCTCCTACTTTATCACAGAACGAAACATCTAATGCTCTCAATCTACCACTCTCAGCTAAATAAGCTACTCCGGCGTCCGAAACTCCATCGCATGCCCTCAAATTAACATCCTCTAAATGCGATAGCTTCGCCAGATGCCTTAATCCAGCGTCAGTGACCGCAACACAGAAGGAGAGGTTGATAGATTTGAGCTGGGGAAGACCAGCCGCGGCATGCTTAAGAGCTTCGTCTGTTAACCTTTGGCAATCTTGTAAACCTAAATGCTCTAGCTCCGGAGTACCTCTCGCTTCTCCGCCACCGCACAGATGTGCTATACCGTCATCGCTAACATGCCAGCATGATCTGAGGTTCAGCTTACGCAGTTTTCTCAAACCCCAAGCGATTAATAACAGTCCTGTATCGGTTACATTACAGCATCCGCCGAGTTCTAATTCTTCTAAGTTCTTCAACGATTGGGCTATACGTCCGAGCGAGGAGTCGGTAACTTGCTTACATAGAGACAGATCCAGTCTTCGTAACGGTGGGAGTTCGGTTGCGAAAGCGCTCGCGAGTGCCGTGTCAGTCACGCTATAGCAACCGCTAAGGGAAAGCGACTCCAAACCTGGTAGAGAAGCAACGGCATCTCTCAGTCCACGCCGCAGCGATAGAACCTGAAGTTTGCGTACACCGCGTCTCGCCAGCGACGCGAATAACACGGGGGCCGGTCTTCGCAGATGTAGAGCTGCCTCGACACCTCTCCACACTGACCTCCTGTCTGCGGCATCACGCCAAGAGCGGCAAACTTGCGCCGCTCGACCTCTATCCCTCACTGGCAACCTTTCAAATATCAGCGCGAGTATCTCCGGGTATAGCCTCGAGATGTGCGTGCCGTGGGCCTCCGGTACCGGTTCGGGCACGTGAGCGGTCGACAAATGCGGCCTGTGCAGTCTGTACGGCGCGGTCCGGTTTTTCCTTCGGTTCACTGTGGGCAATTCGGTTAGACCGAGCCGGTCGTCGCGCCAGGACAGCACTTCCTCGGTCCACGCACTCATCACTGCACTGATAACATAACACGGGCGAACATCGGCACGATTCGAGTGCGAATGCCGGAGGTGACGTGCGTCCCGTGTGGTGTCTGAACGCGAACTGACGGTCGGGGGGGAAGCGGCCCCCGCCTGCCGCTGGGCGCGCGGCGATTGGTCGCGCTCGACGGCACGTGACGCGCGTCGTATCGATTCGGAGGCTCTGCGGCGGCATTTTTAAGTTGGCGGCCGGAGTGCCCGCCTTCGCCCCGCACAGCTCGCGACGCCCGCTACATAGATCAGGCACACTGCAGATGCGTTAGATCTAGATCAGACGGGTTTAAACAAGAGAACTAAATGTTATCTGATAAAAAAGTCAGACGTTGACAGTGGATATTCTTATCACCGTGGGAACTATATTTATTTCACTTCTTTTCTTCCTTGAATTAAAAGTAGAATTATTAGGTGATACTGACGTGATAGCTTACGTTTTGTTAGTTGGAAAAGCGAAATTGGAAACGTCATTGATCACGTTTTGAGTGCAAGTTAAATATTTTAATAAGATAAAGCTCGTACTTGCCTAATACTTTTCATCGATTATTAATAGTAAGATGTAAAATAGTAATATGCGTAATACACTATTATTTTCTTTATACTAATTGTCTTTAAGAAATCATTGTAATCGTACTATAAAAATATGGTTAATAAAGAATAAATTTAAATATAAATAATAAAATCTAGTTTTTTGCTTTTAATATGCATATTTTATATAATTTTGCTAACTCTCTGAGTCAAATGCAAAAGATGAACAATAATACTTCGCCCATTCACATAATCTGTGAACAGAACACAGTGATAAGGCGGCAAAACAACTCAGCGCGCCGTATATTTTCGTTCGCTGCACTTGCCGACCGTTTACAACCAATCCTCTGAGAGCCCTATGACGCCCGAAGACAGTTCCTATTGCTTTGAATTAGGGAAACCGCAGTACTGTGACAGGGGTCTTATAGACCGGTCGCTTGATATCAGACAACTATTACAAGGGCAACCGGTTGGGACCGCTCCGAATATGATATTCGAATTTCGAATTGAAACGTAGACGGTTTAGGAATTAACATTTTAGTGCAGTTAATATTTAAGATACTGGCCGCTTAGAAAGTGGGAATTTCGGAATAACTTATTGGCTATGACGATAAGTATAATATTTATTTCCCCGTATTGGTTGCAGCGATAATGTTCAATTAATTATGTTAATGTTAAATTAATGTAAACGATGTTTGAAATAGAAGAATAGATAACATAGATAACAAATATAACAGTTGTGCTATCCACTTTCTACGTCATACACGTCATGAACTGTTTAATACTATTTTAACGGTTTCGTCTGATGTATTAAGTACATTTTACTTGTTTAAAAACTACCTACGTTGTGATAAAGTTATTGTTTATTCTAACATACTAAAGATCTACAGCGATAAGAAATTTATATCTAGTCAATTTATTGATAATATTTTTAATAATACAATATATTCCACATATTACAAAAGAACGAAAACATACCGAATTAATATAATACACCCACATTGTTGGAACATATTGAAATGGCACAGCCATATTCAAAATTGCATTTACTGTTATAAATGGATCTCCTTTTTAATTATACACTGGCAACATACAGAGTTACAGCAACATAATGATCAATATTAATTAATCAATAAAAAATCACTAGAACGGCATTCCTAATTCGAAAAAAACACATTTTATATTCAAAAAGCGAAGAACGAGTCAAGTGGAACACTGGAGTCCACGCTTTCACGCACACATGGACAACAGCTGATTTACATTACGTATTTGTCCCGTTCGCGTTTAGTTCAATATGGACTTTGTGTTACGAAGTATAAGAGCTATTTTGCCTTTTGCAAAATTACGTAACTTATATGGGAAGTGCGATGTCATTAAAGCATTTTGATTCTTAATACGTAACAACAATGTACAATTTCGCTTACGTATGTTAATGAAAACTCGATATAAACTCTATCGCTTTATAACTAAAGTTGAATTCCATTTGTAACTATCTTTCGTACTAAAGGCATCTGCTTAGTATCGTTTGACCGAAGTTTTACCTGTGTTATTTTTAAACATTATTGTAATTACGTATTAGGTACTAATCTTTGAATTACAATGTGTGTAATTTTGAAATTAGTTTAGATTGTGATTTGATTGATTGAAATAAGTAGCTTCCTATACAAATGGCATGAGTCATGCTATTTTTTACATGTAATTGAATAATATTTTATGATAATACAACGACTATGTTAACCAAAAATAATATACGGTCAGATGTTTGAAATTGTTTATTATAAATTAGATAAAATCGGTATTTAATATTTATGAAACCCCATACGATCGATAAAATATTACCTATGTTAATAAATTTTATTGTAACTCACTCTCATGTTGGAATGATTAAAGTAAGTAGTGTAAGAAAAATCCCGTTAAATTAGAAATTCCTACAATATTAATTGTAAAGTAAAATAGCGTACTGAATAAATAAAAATGTAAAGTTATATCCGGCACACGCTTGGCCACGGCTAACCCACGATCGTGGGGACTGCAATCGCATGATTCACATTTCACGTCACGTTTTTTTTTGCTGTCAGCCGGAGGCTTTTTGTTCGAGTACCTGAGCGAGCCATATGGCCCGACGCGGTAGGTACACAATATAAACGCAGTGCTTAGTGCACTATGAGAAAACATCCTGTTAAAATAAACCTTAAGCGAGGTATTTTAAAATATGTAGATATAGTACATGAAACGCGGTGTTTCGATTTTTTATTATTTACATTTCAAGGACAACGTAAAGATAAAAAATAGAGTTTCCACTATTAGTTATAATAAGTACTTTAAAAAATAAAAACAAAGCGACTATTAAAAACATTATTATGTTCTGTCAAAATTACTTTAAGCGTCTACGTACTATTTTTAAGATTTTAAAAGCGAGAGTTTTTTGTTTAGTTTGAAATGCATTTCAAAGTATGAGATCTTTGCATTTTTTTTGTCTTTACGCCGAGTTACCCTTTTTTAATTCAAAGATTTCTTTGAAATAGAAAAAAAAATGATTGTACACTGGTTTTGTAATAATGCAAGAATAATATTATATTCAAATCGACTTACTACCATGGCTCAATGTCAAAAGTCTCGAATATTATATTCTTTATAATATATACATAAACTTATTTATTATACAGGAAATTAAAGATTTTTCATCTGTCGATTTTAATGCAGCTATTTAGTTTGATACAAATTTGACTAATGCCATCTATTGTACAGTAGGTGCAACAAATTTACATGTCATGTATGGAAAGTAATTTGATGATTCCGTAAAAGTGCCCTCTAGCGGTGAATAGAATAAACTTGACCGTGGTTATGTTAGTATAGTATTAATATAAGAGATGTCACTAAAACCAATAAATAAACGAATAAATCCGTTTTATTTGAAAAAATAAACCTTGACCAATTTTCTTCATTTCATTTCTTATTAAAGTTTCTGTATATCTGAAGTCAATCCTAAACTCGCATGATTTTAATTCTCTTACCCATAGTAAGTACATACAATTGTTAAAAAATATTAAGTACATAATTTAGTCACACTTAGAAACATTTTCCTAAGTATGTACTTTTAGGTATGTTATTGTCTTAGGACTTATATTGTAACTACTAGGGAGGTCGTCATGTATAAAATAGGCCAAGCGTGAGTCGTTCATGCGTAACAATGGTCCCATACAATGTAATAACGCGAAGAACGCGAAAATCATTTGACTAAAACCGTTTAATTTTGTAGTTGTTGTTATAACAGCAATAGAAATATTTGCATCTTCTGCGTAAAAATAACAGCCTAACAAGGTACTGTCTGTAGTTTACGCGCCGTGGTCACGCGTTTCAAACCGTTAAAGTGTTTTATTGAAACCTAACAAGGTAGATGACAAATAAACGTCATAAGATGAGATCGGTAGAATCTATTTACCATGAGAAAGAAAATTAACCAAGACGAGAAAAGGGCAATATAGACCCTCTTTTACTTTTAGTATTCACGGAACACTAAAAATGTTGGTTTATTTGCTAACTTCAGGTCGGTAATGTTGAGTACACTGCGCTTGCGTGTAGAGTGAAAATCAGGTACGGCTTGATTTCTTGAATTATAATAAGTTGCGCTGTCGACCAATTTGGCTTTGGAAATTCAGAAATCCACAGACTGACACCGAAGCGCGATTAAGCTTCACGGCTTTTTCATATGTGGAATTTTCGATGTTCCTACCACCTCTTGACATTCACATTTCCAGACCAAGTCCAATATGTTTGAGAAAAATTAGATATGAAAAAAATTTAAATATGTCGAACCCCGTGGATTGCTGCCGACGAACTAACCCGTAGAATATAATGATAATTGTTATAAAATTAGAACTGAACATTATACTTTTATATAATCAGCTAAAACCCGAGCTTTTGAAGAATCTATAAAATTGCCTTTTCATAACTTTTTTTGTTTCAATTAATGCATAATAAAAATTTGTTACCGTTGGTGATTTAAAGCGTAAACTTACGGTCATGCGTTAAATAGATTATTTTAAAAATTTATGAAACCTAGAAATTAATTTTCATTCTTGGAATTGTATAATCTTCTCCCGATTCCGTCTCTGGCGGACATATACTTAACAATAAAACGATTAGACTGGACAGAGGAACACAGCAACAATATTTATCGAATGCTTAGCACTGTTCTTATGATAACACTAATCCAATTATAATTTGTGATCCATTTTTTAGCAGTTCACTTAACGTTAATCCGTCAGACAAGTTTATTTATAAAGTTATGCCATATGTAAAAATTCAATAAAGGTTTAAATTTAAATAAAACAATTTCGACGGTTTAAAACGTGAAATATATTGGATAACTTATTTTTAATTTACTTTAACAACGGCCCGACGTTTCAGATGTTTTAATAAATTAAAAATAATTCAACTAATATATGTCGCTATACAACTATGACGTAAACTTTGTACATACCTGATATTCAATTTTAAATTAAAAAAAGATTTAATACTAATATATAAAGCTGAAGAGTTTGTTTGTTGTTTGAACTAATCTCAAGAATTAGAATTGAAATTTTCCTTTTGGTGTTGAGCATTTATCGAAGAAGGATTTCGGGTATAAAACATTAGGCTGTGACCAAAAGGAGAGAAGAAACAGTAGGAATTGAAGAAGAAACGGGGAAAATCTTTAAGGGTTTCCGTAGCGTTCGCTGCGAAAACGGTTCAAGATACCCAAAATAATATATACGCAACAATATGTCATATATTGTTGCGTATATATTATTTTGGGTATATATTTTATTTGGGTATATATATTAGTTTTCCCCTTTAATGGATCTAAAAATGTCCGCGATATTATATGTCTAATTCATTATAAAAAACAAACAAAAGAAAAAAACAAATTTTGTTGCAAAAAGTATGCGTAATAAATATTCCGCGCGGACTGAGTCGCTAGGCACAGCACAGCAATTTTATCGGATAATTTTCTGGTTAAAAAGTGGTTTAACAATAATAATTTGATGATCTTATTTACAGTTTTTTTTTCATAAGCTCAACAATTTTAATGGCTCGTTGGAGTAATGGTAGCAATGTAAGGCTAGTAATCACTCTTCATCTGGAAGTCTGGATATTAAATCACGAACTACCGTCCACAGATGAAAAAGCCGTGAAGTTTATTCACGTTTCGATTTCGGTCTGTGGATTTCCGAAGGTCGACAACTGAGGTATGTTACGTACCGAGTACATACCGTTAAAACCTTTGCTAATCTATCCTCCTCTATCATAAAAAAAATCAAAACAAAGTAGGTATAAGAAATAGTGCATAATTTCGATCAACTTTCTTCGTGGCGTACCGAGGTTCGATTCCTAAGTAAATCCAGACGCACTGCCTTTTTTATACTTGTGGTGGTTCGCAATTTGAACGAGGCTTTCGGGCTATAAATATTTCTGTCACACTCTATGTAACAACATTCCTGGACTGGAACTAGATCTATAGTAATTGCCATACTGTACATATTTATTAATATTAACCCTACATATATTTTTTTTATCTCTCTGTATCTTATTATTTTTAGGAAAAGCGTCTTCGGTATTTATATTATTCGACATAGGGTTTCGTCCACAATTTTATTTAAATGTATATGTCATGAACATAACAAGTAATAATTATAATTATAGCAGATACTTAAAAATTGAATATTAACATTTCAAGTAAGTAAATATGAGCTTTTTCAATGTTTGCGAAAAAAAAGTATTTAGTAAAAAATGTGTACTACGCCGCTGCTCTATCGACGTATCGCAGGTTTGATTCCAGGAAATGTCATTGATATTTCCTTTCTAAAAACTTTTGAAGAATATATTTCTAATTATTTTCCTAGGAACATTTTACTTATGTGACGATCGTTCAAAACTGTAGTAGTTCATTAATTTTTCAGTCCAATCAAACGAGTTGAACTTACAATAAAACAAACTCTCGGAATTCAAGAATCAAGTTCTGAATCAGTTCAATGGCGACCTTGCGCGGGAACGGTCCACAGATTATATTGTTTACGATTCAAACGATATCGGTAAATTGTGCGAATGTGGTGCAAAAATTGTGTTAGCTTTCGAGTGAAATTAGTTCCGATTGCCAACCAAAAAGTCATTTTAGCTGTCAATTCAATTTAAAATAACTTCAAGTGCGATTTCAACAATAGACAATTTTAACAATAGAAATTAACTTTGACAATATAAATATAACAAACAACTAAAAATAGATCGAGGTAAACTTACACGCGAGATTTTTACAATAACACAAGTCTGCTAATATGAAAATTAACACAAATACGCTCGTTGTATATATCTTATACCATACTATAAAAGATAATAAAGAGTGAAAACATTACAATCAAGTAAAAAAGAAATTTCAGTCTTATTAGCTAATCAAAAAAAAACAATATCGGTGAGTTAAATATAGGAAAATATCGTGCAAGTCTCCACCATTCGTGATTTTTTTTTATTATTATTTATTGTCCTCGTGAGTTACAATAGTTATACAGCTATAAAAGGTGTACTGAATAACTTTATTACACTTTAGGGATTAGGATTAGACCACAACCCTGTTTGACCTGAGAAGACACGAAAAAATTTGTTATTGAGGTAACAAATTTTTTCGTCATCCTAAACACAATTAAAAAAAACCAGAACAAAAATACAATCTTATAATTGTAATAATTTTGATACAGGATTGTTACATGTTATTTCGATAGTTCGAGTGGATATATAAGCAAAGACTAACAATAAAACATATAAAAAGGATATTCTGAGATTAATGCGTAACATGAAAGAATAAGGGTCCTATTATTATAATAACAGAAGAAGAGCGTCTTTCTGGCGACAGGAGTCAATTTAGTTCCTACGATACGACATTTTTTATATTAAATGGTTTAGTTAATGTCGTACTGACTTTCATAGAAGGGCGAATATGTCTAAAGTTAGAGTAAAATCTTTAAAATTGAAATAAAATTTCGAGTATTTGTATAATATTACAATGTTACCTAATATTTAATTCGTACGTACTATTTTGGTGTACTATAATTTCGTATAATAGTAGGTAGAACCGTATCGATGTCGTGTCGTGTGAAGTAAAGTACGAAATATTTTTTCCCATGTTGAGATTAGTTACGCCTTTGCTTTTCTATTGTAAATCGAATTGAAATTATTAGGGTCGCTTGACTTCGTTCATCATAAAAGCTCGACATTCGACATTTTTTACATAACTGGCTGGAAAACAAGTCGCATAATATAAAAATATAGACGTACCAGGTTTACATACAATCAAAGATATTCTAATCTGTATTATTCAAAGACAATAGAGTTATTAATATTATCTAAGAATAATTTACGGGTCAATCAAACTTGTTGGCGGTGACTGACCTTTTAAACAATAAAACCGTTTCATACTAATCTAATTGGTATTTGATTATTTTTTTAACGATAGCATATTAAGTGATTACCAATATCGTCTTCAAATATTATAGAAACCACAAGTAACTATCAAAATAATATTTTATGTCTACGCATAACAATTTATTCGTGAAACATCTTGGAAGGTGTTTCTTTAATTAAGCGTATCTTAGAATAAAAATATACTTTATATGACCATAGAATATTCTTCATCAAAGATCGCATCAGATAATTAATAACTTGAGATAATAACACAGCCTAGTAATTACATATCGCGACTAGAGGTTATCTTAAATCTTTTAAGTAATTTCTCTTAGAGACAAATACATAATATATATACTTCACTCTCATAATTACTTTAAGATTGTTTCCTAATCTGTAATTATGTATTGTCTATTAATTTCCTATATGTCAAAAGAGGCCGAATTAAAATGTAAAATAGAATTCGAAATATGACTTGTTCGAATATACTCTGTGGCAAGATGTGTTAAAAAAAAAATATTATGGCTACGCGTCTGTTTTGTTTCCTGATTATTTTGGCGGCACTCATTTGGATCCTTAATGCTAGCACTGTCAGGAAAAGAAGAGAACCTTGGACGAATGGAAGCTGGTTGTAAGTAATCATATTTATTATATAAAGATATCTCCAAAGTATAGATTGTTTTAAGTCGTTTGCTATATATTTAGACATTTTGTATCACATGTTTATTATTAACCAGCGACTATAATATTTATTTTGGGTATCCATTTTCGTTTTTGTAAACTTCTTCATTATAAACTGTTACCCATGACGTCGGTCGATTCCCTTCCCGTCGTTCTTGCAAGTTAATCTCAAAAGATAGACATATACCGTCACAGACTTTTTTGATATCATTTAAAGAGGAATCAATCTCTCATACATTTTAGGTATCTTGAACCGCTTTTGCAGCCTTCGCTTTGGAAACACATAATAATTAGTAATTTTCCGAAAATTCTTCACATTTCCCGCTGTATTTTCGCTTGCATTAGTCACAGGGCGATCTTTTATAGCCTATAAGCCTTCCTCGAGCCTTCCAGCCTAAAACTCTCTAACCAACAAAAAAATATTTTTTTTTAATTCGAACCCGTAGTTCCTGAGATGAGCGCGTTCAAACAACAAACTATTCAGCTTTATATATAAGTATAGATAATAAACATTAAGCTTCTTAAAAAAACAATCTTGATGTGGTAGCGTTTAAGCATCTGCAAATAACTATGTTGCAAATATGATGTAACTATTCCTTATTTAAACTATTCCTATACCTTAAAACCTATTGTTAAGAAGTATCTACTAAACTAGTAATTTGTAATAAATAAAAAATTCTTATCTTTTATCGTTTAATGAAGTTTGAAAACAATGTAACTTTTGAGTAGAAGTTTGTAAACAAATTAACAATTTTGTGTTGTTAAAATATATTTGTTAGCGACTCTTGTCGCAGGCTGTACAGCGGTCTACCGTGTATGGTATTCAAGCATTCCAAATCGGTTATCCAAACTTTGCCACCTGAGCCGTCTAGACTAGCAGAATTGCCTTAAATATTACATAGAAATCTTTCGGACTTCAAACATCTGTTTTTTATCTAAAACTCGTGAATTTAAAGTGATATTATTATTTGGTGTACGATTATTGTTCGATGATACTTTTTCTCCTTTTGATTACTCGAAGTATTTCTGAATGAATGCTATTTACAAAACTCGCTGAGTGATGAGGGCATATTGTCATCAATGTTACTTTTGTGTACCCCGACCAGCCAAAACTGATAAGCCAAGCGTGATGTTCTGCTCACAGTGAATGTCATATCTACATGGTCCTGAAAACATATTTATTATTGATAAAACCATTTTAATAATTAAATAGAGACCTTTTTATCTAAAGCTGTATGTTCCAAACATGACGCCGCCGAATCAGTTTGCGATTACGAAATTTTCTATTTTGTATATTTAAAATTCAGTTCAGTTGACCTAGTCGTTTTTTAAATAAAACACTTTAACGGTTTAAAACGCGATATATTAGTTTAACTTATTTGAAAATGATTTTTATCTTCGGCCCGACGTTTCGGATGCTTTGCAGCAGCCGTGGTCACGGGGAGACTAAAGTTTAGTCTCCTGTGACTACTTTTTCAAATAAGTTTTACTAATATATCGCGTTTTAAACCGTTAAAGTGTTTTATTTAAATGTGTACTACTCGCGTAAATCGCTATAGACAGTATTTGACCTAGTCGTTGTTAAATTGTAGCCAAAAACGCCTTGTAATATATTTTCCTGTCGCGCATGTCCTTTTAACGTTTCGAAACGATCTTACCCCTTACGGCCGATAAAGTGTGCTATTAATTTATTTTTTACTCACTTGCATTATCCCACCTCTATTGATAAATCCCTTACTCTTCGTGCCGTCTATATGTAAAATAACTGTCAAACTCGTTATTAGGAAATCTGATTGAACATTTACCTGTAAGATAATAATCGTCTTAAACAATAATTAGCATATTAGATCAAAAGCCATTTATGCAATCCGTTCATACGAAAAAGCCAAAAGATAATCAAATAAGTTAATGATAAAACCTTTTTAATATAAACTTTCTTACCATTGGATATTTTAAACTGAGATCGACATCTTGCACAGGAAACGTCCAAGCTTTAGTGCCGTACAATAATAACTTTGAATCTGCAATGAAGGCATAATTAAAATAAAGAAAATATTTACAACAAAGTTTGCTCATAACGACATCTAGTAACTAGCATAGCTGATTCCAGATTTTACTAAAATCCAAATTATATGTAAAATTTATTACGACTAAAGTTTTTCTTAAAAATGTGACTAGCATACTCTGTGGTTAGTACTTATGTATATTGGCGCGAATCGCATCTATCACTTGCTATAAATAAAACTAGTACCTACCGGGTGGATTAAAAGTTGCTTTACATTCGTACTTCTTTGACACGCTATGAAAAGTGCCGTTCAACGGTCTATTGTCAACAAAAATAGGGCCGAAATTATTTTCATTGTCGATATCTAATGGCACCTCAGGTATGGCCTCAATATAACATTTCACACTACACTGGCACAAAAGAAAAGAAAAAAGAAAAAAAATTTTAATCTGAGACATTTATATTTCGAATCCGTGAATTGTACGCGGCCATTATTGGAATGGTAATTAATGACGATTAATTATGCCTAAAATTGAAACCCGATAAGACGTTTATAATCATTGATAAAATGCGAACGGAGATAAACGGTTTTTATCATTTCCTGCAAGAGCGTGAGCGTGTATTTTTTTAAGAACTAAATATATAAACAGACCACCGTACACATTTATTCAATGTTCAATTCAATTAAAAAGTATTTTTAAAACAGCTGTAGTGAAAATGAAAATGTATTTATTTTTATTTTTTACAGCTTTACACATTATTGTAAAACATACCAAAAAGCAAAAAAATATTAGAGAAAAACGTTCTTACTATATATAGGATTTAACCAGAATTGACAGATAGTTTTCCTTTAAAAGGACAGTCAACATATAATTGTAAGAATTAATGATTAAAAATTCGGAACCCCTTAATTTTATCTATTTGAATAGAATTAAATGATTTATAAATTTTTAAATGAAGATTACTATGGCCTTCAATTATGAACAAAAATCTTCTAATGCAACCTAAATTCAGAATGTGGAAATAATTAATAATAAGGGGTTTAATAATACTGGTTGGTAAAAAGGGTTAGTGAGAGCCCTCATTAGGGCTATTTTACACTATTGTTATGGGTCATTATGTTCACGCCTGGACAATTTGAGTAGGAAATATATAGAGCTGCTACATTAGAATTGTGTCTGATCCTAATTAACTGCATGAATTTACGATTCTATCTTGTAATATTTTTGTAATTACATTGGAAATTACTTAAATAAAACCTTGCATAAAATTCCAATATAAGTCGATTAAAGCTAAGGCTAAGAGTAATCTTGCAATCTCATGATATTGTTTTAAGATAATTTGTAATTTCGATTTTTTTTATATTGTTACGTACGTTGACAGCATTTAAAGTCGTTATAAAAATCGAGATATTTATTTTTAAAATTACACAAGCATAAACAACTCTATACAAATACATAAAAAACAAAACCACAGACACTCGTACAAAACCTCTCATTCACTATCAATAGTCGTAAATATAATTCGAAACCGCGATAAATCTTTTTTACTTTACTTCACTGGACTATTCCAATTTGTTAGACCCTAGTAAAACTAGCATTAATTTATGTTGGGCTGTAAAATTTTTAATTAATTTGACTGTAATAAGCGGTAGCCCGATCTATTTATAAATCTTAAATACTTACTTATAATAATATGTCTATGGTCTTTGAAACAACAACTCAGCGTAGTGTTCTTTTAAAACATGAAACATATTCTGTTTTAATTACTGATACATCTAATTACATGAAAATTACTATGACACTAGGATCATAATTAGAAACACAATATTAATTTATTTGATGATAAGCATTGCTAACAACTTCTTGGCAGGCATTTCATAAGGATGAGACTAAAAACAATACTATGAATAGTATTGATAAAATCACGTCGTTTTATACTGCTGAAAACTCTAGTGAATACGTAAAGAATTTACACATATATGTACAGTTTATACATCGATACCATAAATATCTATAGTAAAATTAAAACCACCCCACAAAGCACTCCGTAAATGCACATTTGCATAATTAAAACCGACCCCGCCATAATCAACCTCCGCGGAGGCGCCAT
Organism: Leptosia nina; assembly: GCA_963661955.1. NCBI lineage: Eukaryota > Metazoa > Arthropoda > Insecta > Lepidoptera > Pieridae > Leptosia > Leptosia nina. The sequence continues at coordinate 12,257,591 of CAVLEF010000009.1, read as the reverse complement.
TTTGACTATTGTCTATTATCTCTATGGCCGTTATAATGTTGTCATCTGGTTCAAAATACTTTGGGAAAGCCACATCAGATGTGCGTATAAACAAAATTGGTGCTTTCACATGATCACTGTGATGCAACAATTTGTCATTTTTCAATCTTTCACCTTCAAACACACTATAGCCGTTAACACGGCATATTGTTGCTAACAAAAACACAACAGCTGTCACTGGTACCGTCATTTTAAAATTTTCCCGCCAATTTTATTAGCGAGTTAAGGTAATACCTCTCTAGAGTCGCGCCTAAACTAAAAAGATGTATAAACTTTATCAATTATTTAACTGTTTTTTGATAACTATAAACGCTGTCAGATAAGAAATATTTTGTAGTTTTATTATCACCTGAAAAAAATGTACAGTAGATTCTGATTAGATTTCTGCTATCCGCAACCTAAATATTTCACATATGAGCCAAAATATTTCTGTGAGTATTCAAACTTGGTATAAATTGTAGCAATAATGACACCATAAAGCAGAAAGAACCAGAAGAGAATTATATATGCTTTTAAACTAGATCCTTTTAAATAGATCAAATAAGTTACGCTATACTTATACATAGATAAGTTTAAAAACTGTGTACAATAATAGACACGATTAAAAAAGCGTTGAGTTTGTAACCATTACTTTATACTAGTTTTATTTTACCCCTATGAACAAAATATGGACTCGAATATAATTAGCTAAATTCAAATAACAGATAAAATTATTGTCATTTTATGATTTAAATTCTTAATAATCAATTAATAATCCATTGACCTAATAGCTAGAAGCGTCAATAAATACGAGAGAGCATCGAATTTCCCTCCAAAACGTTATAATAAGTCAACTGTCATGTCGTCGAAGGTAATTTTAATCTGTGCATCATTTTTGTTACTGGCAACTTTCGTTCAAGCAAGCGGGAGTCTTGTGCTTGGAAGTCCATATGGAGCTGACTTAATTTTTCATCGCGTATATAAAAAAATTGCGATTCCGTTTATTAAACGTGATAAAGTTGTTCAAGTGAACGCTACGGGTGGGGAATTAATAAGAGGTGTGGTGGTTCAAGATTTGTATGGGACCGGCGAGTGTTACCCTGTCGGTGGCGGTGTTGGTCAGAGGTCGATATCTTTGAAGTTAAAGAGTCCGAGGTCCAGGGGTTACAAATTTATGATCGATGTGTATGCAGCGTAAAAAAATCTCTTATTTGGTCTGTATTGATGTAAATCGATTTCTATAATATGAAACAATGTAATAAATATTATTTTGGATTATATTTATTGTTTGTATTTTTTTTGCCTAAAAGGTATCTGTCTGTCACCTAGAGTGAAGCCGAATATTATTAAACTGTAATTTATGTGAGTAGTAAATTTTCGTACGTTAAATAAAACGCATAACTACTGTATTGTTAAAACTATTGGTTTTCCTTTATATTGCATATTGTATTTTTTAATAGAGGGATTTATACTACAAAGTAATATTGGTACAATTTCGTTAAGACAATATTTGCTCTGATTTTACACTTGTGCTCAAAACAAACAAATTTCCATATTAAGGACAAACATTGGTCTTTTAATGTAATTAATTAATACAAACGTGGACTTTATTACAGTGCAATACAGTAGGAATTGGTATTTATTTCGCTTTGGTATCAAGTGACCTCCGGTCAGTCCATGTTGATACGACTAATGTGTATTAAACACTTTGCTGTCGGTTTACATGGCGACAATAGTACTAGCAGAAATATTACTATTTTTCTCATTTACTAACTGGAAATTGACGAATAGAACCTACCTGTCAGTAGTAGTAGTATTCTTGGCTTTAAACATAAAAAATATTAAAATAAAGAAATGATGCACATCCATTTATTACAAATATGTATATTTGATTAGTTCATATATAAGTAAGGTTACTTTAATAGTAAAAGTTCTCCAGTCATATAAACATCATCTTATCCATCTCCAAACAACCACTGATAACAATTATTTGACCTTTTACGTCTCTTTTGCTCCGGTTTGTTAAGTCACCCATCTCGCTCACACATTTGATAAACTATTTGGGAACCACACTAGTCACTTACAGTAGTAAATTTGACTCTGCTAAGATGTCCCTCAAATATTTTGTTTTGTTGTGCGTTTTAGTATCTGTGAATTGTAAGAGTGTTACGATAGGTCGAACACACAACGGCGTCCAAAAAGTATACGAAATGAATTTTGCAAAATCAGCCATCCCGTTATTCAAACGTTCGCAGGAGGTTTATTTCGATTATCCGATTAATGATAGAGAAATAAAAGGGATCGCCATTATCGATCTAGACGATGGCATGGCTGAGCCATCTATAACTAGCGGTGGTCTTGGATTTAGTTTTGCAAAGGTCAAGCTGAAGAGTGAAAGAGGTTCTGGATACAATTTCCGTATTGAAATTTACGCATAGACTTATTTAATGCCCGTTATTATCATGTTTCTTGCATGTTATTATTACCAGTATTTTGTTTAATTGCTCGCTGATTGTTATAAATAAATACTAAACCCTACCTAAACAAAAGTAAGGCCTTTTATTAAAATAAATAAACCTAACATAAAAATAAACAGTTAAAAACATTAATCTCTACAAACTATTTTAACGACGTGACCACGGTTGCTGCAAAGCATCCGAAACGTCGCGCCATAGTTAAAATAATTTGTGAAAAACGAAATATTAAATATTTCGCGTTAAAAGTGTACCTATTACTTAAATGTGTACCAATTGCTTAAATTACAGACAGAATTTAAGACGTTTTATTCTGTTTAGAAGATCTAAGGGTATGAGGGTCTTGTATGGTTGTAATGTGTAGGTATGTAAACCGCTGCTTATAGGAATCTGAATAAAAGAATAAGACGTAATCATCACTCTGTTGGCTTATCACCATGTAACCCCCTTCTTATCCTCAATGACCTCATGCCGTCTCGTTCTGACATTCCTCTTCAAGACCAAGCTTTATTCGTTCTAACTTGAAACGGCAACCATGTCGCTCAAAGCGTTGATTTTGATCTCAGCATTAATTGCAATAGTAAATTGTAAGAGTGTAATAGTCGGACAAGTTTACGATCATAATAATTACGTGAGGAAAGTGTTCGAGCAGACAGTTGAAACCACTGGTATACCTTTGTTGAAGCGAGAAGAGGAAGTGAAGTTCGAATACCCCAGTGCAGACCAGAAGATAAAGGGTATAGCTATCAAGGATTTGGAGAATGGCTTAGCTGAACCGTCCATAACGAGCGGTGGAATCGGATTCAATTTCGTCAGAATCAAGCTGAAGAGTGAAAGGGGTTCTGGGTTCAAGTTCGTGGTGGAAATCTTTGCTTAGTCTGTGATTTAGTGAATATGAACAAGAAGTTGATTATGTTACAGTGTTTGTTCTAAGTAGCACAAAAAATATGTCGACTTCAAATGTATGTATAATAGAGGCATGTTAATAAAAAAGTAATTAACTTTTTTTATTATTACTACTTTCTTTTGTTTGATAAGAGTAATTAATCTACGCAGTAGTTAAGTCTCTTTAATAGTTGTTCATCAACCAGATCTTGGAAAAATTTAACATATTTTCCGTAGAGCAATCGACTTATAGTTTCATTATTGATTACATTATGCTACCATTGAGTCATAATCTTGTTATCGATCAACTCGATTCTTAGAAGTAACAGCTTATCTGGTTAAATTTAAGATTTTACATATTAGGTATGTCTATTTAGGACTAATCTACAGAAACAACAAAGGGATCTAAAAATTTAATTATATGTCAGGCTAACAAAAATATCATACTAACAAGTAATTTTTAAATTATATAAGAAGGATTTTAATTATAAATATTATAGTATTAGGCGATGGGTTATTTATATAAAACTACTACGATGTGTTTGTCCCTTAAAAGTGAATGCCCGTTTTCCCCTTGTAGGGTATGGGGCGACCACATTTCTGTGTCCGTTTCACTGATCCGTTCATTTAATTCCCTCATTAAGGACCTCTCGCACTCAACACAATGCTAGGCAATACCATTTGGCTACAGAGGCAGTCAAACTAACTAAAAATTGTATTGTAAATATATTTTTCTATAAACAATAATTATTATGTATATGTTTGCTAAGATACTCAATGTTTATGTAAGAATAAATTCTCGGAATTACAAGTGAATACATACTCTTAATAAACAATGATAAAAGAAATGAGTCACTACAGTATTTTGAATACTGAGACAAATATTGTGCAATTAATCAAAAGAGGTTTAATTAAATTATTAATAATTATATAAATTCATACTGTGAGATTAAATTAAAGAAAAATTACGAATATATTTTTCATTTTATTGTGGTGAATATGCTGTTGCCTTTCCGTTCGAGAAAAGTTCATCATCGAAATGCGTAATTTCATTTTGCGTAAAAGAGTAACATACACACATACATATAAGAAACTTGCAAATAACTTATGGCAACATTTTTAATTAATATAACAGATAAACAAAAAAACCTTTAGTAGGTAACCAAAAAAAAAAACAAATTATAAACCAATAATTTAATTAACTATAGCAAAAATAATTATAAACACATTTACAGATCTTCACAAATCTTCTTCCAATGTAATTTATTTATTTACCATGCAAACCCATGAAGTAGCCGGTCTGTATCGCGTACACTTCTACCAGGAAGTTATAACCACGGAAGACACTAGGACTATCCAGCTCCAAAGTGACGAAGCTCTGTCCGATCCCCCCTCTCTTTATGTAAACTTCCCCCCATTTGTCATTACGCAAATCGAGTACTTTAATCGCGTTAATGACTTCTGTCTTCGAGCAATTCACTGTAAATGTGTCGGACCGCACCCAAATGGCTGGATTCTCTTGATGCACTTTTTGATAGATAAGTTTCGAGTTCAAATCCGGATAACCAAGTATCAAATCGTGCGCACATATACTTGTGACCGTGACTATCAAGAGGGATATTTGGACGAACATTTTTATTTTTTACGAGTTAACAATACAGCGGTGTCTATTGAAATAACAAAATATATCTTGGAATCATGAATGGTCACCGCTTGTTAATAAATAATGTCAATAGAAACAGTTTTTAGAAGTACGACTATAGGTACACAAGGTGTAGCAAAAACATCTATGGTAAAAAACTAGCTCTCTCACTCAGTGTTACTTGTGTTTTGAGATCGTTGAAATAAATATTATTCTGCTGATTGCTTCTGTTGCTGAGTGAGCTTTAATAAATTATAACTTTCTTCTTATTTAGAAATGTAAATACGTCATGTTAGCGGCCTTATTTATCCATAATTAACAGAGAAATAATTTGAACTTATGCTATCAATGTCAATAGACAATGTGTCAAAGTCGCCGTGCTATTCTGATCTATGTTCTGATCAATTGAGCTACCGTGTTGACTCTGTAGCTTATTTATTAGTTAGAGCACAGAACATATTTCAATCGAAAATCGAGTATTAATTTATATAATGCCATCAAGTGCAATAACATGTGAAAATATTACAGTTTTCAATTATTCAGTTCAACATTATCTATTCATAAAGTTAAAGTCTAAGACTAAGTTATTGCACAGCAAGCAACACCCTGTATATACCATACTAGGAAGATACAAACAAACGTAAAACGTGTTAATTAATGAATTATAGCAAACACCTTTAAAGCAACAAAGATGATCTAATACAACAACTATAAAAGCAAAAATACATCGAGATTCACCATTGTTGTTTAGCACTTGAGTCAAAATGTTGGTCAAATTGCTTTTTCTCAGTATCTACTTGATCAGTGAAGTAAGATCCAATGATATAAGACTGGGTTTTGTCGCGCCGAGTTCTAGAAAAATCTATGGTGAAATTAAGGAAGCTGATCCAGCACTCTGGAAAAGAACAGATGATATCATAATTAACACACCACACAATGAAGTTATTACTGCTGTCCTTGTCACCGACCTGCGGGATGATAAGGACGGAGAAGCCTTTATAGAGAGCGGTGGTGTTGGTTTAAAGAGTGTTACTATAGGTTTGAAGAGCCCAAGTATTTTGAGGGGGTATAAGTTTGAGATTGAGGTGTACGGATCGGATACTAACGAACGGTTGTACAGTAAAGGCGGTTTTGCACCGTATAGTGGTGATGTACAATATGCAAGGAAGTTTTAATAGCTCGTTCTTATTTTAGTCGATATTGTTTGAAATTATATGTATTAAATAGATAATAGATATTCTTTTTTCATATAACGAATTAGAGTGTTGGAGTATCGTTATAAAGACTACTGAGTAATTTTCTGATGTTTGTATTCTTTAAATTAAATTTGTAGAATAAAAATTTGCGTGCCCAGGCCTCACATTCCCCTATGTTGCAGGCAAATTTTAGTTGATTGTCCGATTTTATTTGAAAGTAAATAAAAATAATTTATTTGACAGAGAAATAACATTGTTTTTTAGACTATATACCTAACCGCCTCTGTAGCTACATGGTTAAACTTGTTGTATAACATTGTGTTTAGCGCGAGAGGTCCTGGGTTCGGATCCCGGGGAAACAGGCAGGACACAAAAATCTGTTCAACTTTTTGGCTGTAAATAAAAGAAAACTGACGAGTGAAACGGACACAGAAATGTGTTTGCGCCATGTCCCACAGAATCTTGTGTTCTTGTGTTTTGTCCAACCTAACTTAGTTTCTTAGGATTAGAACCCATGTCCTCTCACCCTTCATGCAAAGCGAGGCAACACAATAAACCTTAAGCTATAGTTGTATTAGGTGTGGTTTACTTGTTAATTAAGTTTTATTCTTAATTTTGGTAAACCTCCAGAAAGTATTACAACTCTTACAAAAGAGAAATTAAGTTATATCGATAAATTTGTATCGTCTTAACAATTTCCTACCTAAATATCGCTTTAGATCTCCTCAAAACCTATACATGCCTAGTAATATCATTGAAGCCACATAATATACATATATCGTTGTATACCCATAACAAGAGACGTATTGTGATTAAAATGAAGCAGCCTTGGTATTTTACCTGCTGACATCATCTACTAACTAACTCTACTTGAGGAAAGTATTTTTTGTATGCTAGAGAAGGACAGACAAGCTTGGTAAATGAAATACCCCAGCCATATAACATCTAAACAAGATGTCGACCTATTTTTGGCTTTGGAGATTCGGAAATCTACAGACTGAAACCGAAACGCGATTAAACTATCTGGCTTTTTAATCTGTGGTTCGGTAGTCGGACGGAATTTTGATATTCCTACCACCCATTAAATATCCAGATTTCCAGACGAAGATATTTATGATGAATTATAAATTGATTATAAAAACGTTGGACTCGATGGGGACCGAACCCACAACCCGTAGATTGTTAGCCATACATTACACCAACGAGCCTGTAAAATTTTCTTGAATTAAGAATTATTTTATCCACCGTTGTGGAAAGTATGTATTTTGTGGCTGCTAATATGATTGATCACTAGTTTTGTTTTATAAAAATACAGATGTTAAACCTCTATATGCCCTTCTTGGTGGAAAGTACCAAGGGGTATTCACCTTAAATACTATGGGGAAGCCCTGTTTAATGAACACAAGACATTAAAAACAAGCAACAGAGCCTGAACGAAAACGATCTTGGAGCAGTTTGTGTACTGATTCTAAGAATTTCCATCGACGATATGTATATGTCGTAGGACAATCAAAAAAATTGTATTTTTGCTAAAATCCTAGGACAGTTGCAAAAAAAACGAATAATTGAAATCTAAGAAATAAATTCGTAATTATCCGAGCTATTTTCGGGATTATTGCAAAAATTCGAGTTCGTTCGGTTTTGTTCTATGAGTATATATTATATTATAATATCTAGCCTAACCTATACCACAGCACAGTCTGAGGGTATAGAAAGGGGGCGCTGGGCCGATCCTGGCGTCATTCATCCCGGATTTGGACGCCATATATCCTGGGCCCGCTACTGGATTATGGATATATTTATAAAAGAAATAAAACGGTCCTTACATCCAAATATCCTTGAGATTGATAAATAATTAAATTATTTTCCTGTTTAAATACCAAAAGATAAAAATTTTCGAGATGTGGAAAGGCAGAAGGTGGACGCTCTAGAAATGTGGTGCTGGAGAAGAATGCTTGGGGTTTCGTGGACGAGTTTCGCACGAACGTCTCATACTTCAAAACTCGATTCAAAAGGTCTATTTCCTTAGTACAATCTCGCATTCTGACATTCTTCGGAATGTTTCCCGGCGTGACAACCAGTCCCGCGTCAGAACCCTTTGTCCAAGGAAAGGTGGAAGGCACTAGCCGCCAAGCACCACACTGACAGCAAGCACGTTGGAGGCCCTAAAGTCAGCCGGATGACCTCTACAGCTGGAATTAAACGATCACATCTGCAACTACATACTACACACGACCGCTCGTCAAAGGACCGGATTAAAAGAAAGAAAGAAGTGACGATTAAGCTCTATGTTTCTGAGAAAATACGATTTACAAATGTTACGTAAAACGGAATGTTCGTTTCACACCACGTTATATGTTTGTTTGTTAGCCGTGACACTGGCGCGTCATATGATGTGTCTCCATTTTGATGGATATATGATGCCTTTGTCGAATATTTACATGGATCGCGTTATGCAGAATTGTGCATTGTTGCAGTGCTTTAAGGAACATATGAAATGAGTAAATAATTGATTGCTTAAAGCGAAGTAAGGATTAATTTTTTGGCGTTCGTAAACCGTATGAAAGTAGAGACGATATAAAATATTGCAATGCTAAGAAGTTCGATAAAAATATTTGTACTTAATAGCTAATAATACCATACAGTTAATAGCTAACTAAAATTAATACATAGGTCTCCAATTAATACATACTGAATTTCAATAGCCAGTTAATATTTTTATTCGTAATATACACTAACTGCTATGAAAATTGATAAGATAAAGAGGGTGGATTGCTACTCTCTTGCATAAAACTCTTATTTTATATATAAAACAAAACCGTTTCATTAGCACATCAGTGCTAACGAACGAACGAAACAGAATGAAGTTCCTACACCTTGTTGTTGTGATCTGCTTGGCCGCTGCGGTGAGCAGCCAAAGCCACGACTTAATTGTTGGCCAAGCCACCTACGGAGACGTTATAGTATTCAAACAAAACGAGTACAAATACGGATTCCCTTTCATGGTGCGGACGAGTATTATTGAGTATCCGGAACCAGGACAGCACAACTTCGCATATATCAAGGCGATCTACGTCAAGGACAACGAGAGGGATGGTAGTGGTGGGTACCCAACAATCTCGTCGGGAGGCGTGGGACAGCGTTTCGTGAAAATTAAGCTGAAGACCCAGAGAGGCTACGGCATGAACTTCACTATAACAATCTACGGAAGATACTAGACGTTTCTGCTGCCTTGGTAGTTGTGAAAGTATTGCGTGCCATTCGTTTGACCTTTCAGTATTTTTTTTATTTATTCCTTTTATTATTAAGTAAATTAAATTATTTTTATATTTCACATGGCTGTGTTGATTAAATATGTTTCTAGAATTTAACCGTTGCCAAAACTTATTAGCCTTCAATTGAAAAAAAAATTACACGTCCTAAATAAAAACGTTTGTTTCCATAAATTTGTTTTTTTTTTTCAAATTCACCACACACAGGTCCATATTCAACTAGCAAGACAAATATTTAATGCTACTTACAATATTTTAATCGTGTGCATGTGCGCCTATTTCAGTAATAACATTCAGTAAGTCGCTTAACGGTTTCAAAAAAAATATGACCTGTCCTACTTACTTAATGATAAAAAATCTTGGCTCAAACAAACAAGTTCTAATTCCCAAGTAGGTACGTTCTTATCATTTCCTATAAAATAATTTTATGCTTCATTATAACTACATTATGGTTTTATTTTATCTTGATCACACCTAGCATGGTCACGTATTTGATACAAATGAGAAAATGTACATAAAAGTACCAACGCACATGACTAAGCACTGAAAAGTATTAGTATAAATAATCGATTTCAACTGAAAAGTAATTAATTTATTATGTATCTGTCTTGTCTGACGGAAATTGAATGTGTTTTTAACTCGTACTTCGTTATATAGAATACCTGAGTTTTTTTAAGATGCTTGCAATAATTGTATAATACAAGGACGCACTTGAATTTAATTTTTAATTATTTATTTTTGTTAACTTTATCACCAGCTATATATCGTTTATGTTACTACGCCTATTCAAACACGCAAAGCAAAAACGTCGCATTAAGGAATGGCTCCAACAACAATAGAACGTGAACATTATGAAAAATGGTGTAGCCGTTTATAAGGAACTAAACGTAAAAATTTGACAACACACAGAATGGTTGACACATATTTATACTTGTCAAGAGGTTGCTTTAACGGTTTTGAGAGCGCAAGCAACACGAGTTCTCAATTTAAGTATTTCTACACCATTTTATACTTTTTATGATACAAAAGGACAGACAAGCGCGGGGTCCACTCGATGGAAGGTAATACCACATCCACTATAACATCGCAACGAGATACATCAACCCATTTTGACTTGAGATTCAAAAAACCACAGTCTAAAACCGAAACACAATTAAACTTCACTGCTTTGATCTGCGGTTTGAGACCTGGTAATAGGAGAAGTTCTGACATTCCTACTACAGAATCAGCATCCAAATTTCTAGGCGAAGTCGAACATGTTTGAGAGAAATGATAAATGTTGAGAAACATGTATGATCCGGTGGGGATTGAGCTCGTAAACATACGCAATTTGTTTCGGCACCACTAGCGCCATCTAGCGTAAAGCGGAGAGAACTTTGTGCTAAATCGTTAGAAACGATGTGTACTCTTCTGGCTTATCGGATGCAGTGGTAGCTGAAGGCAGAAGCCACATTATACTTGAAGATACCGCCACATAAACTTAATCTATTAAATAATATGCGTAATAAAACCCAATCGAAAATCGCTGTATTATGTGTGTGTGTGTGTGGATGCTAATAGCTGTCGTTAAATGCCCTGGTATGATTTCAGTATTAAATCTTGGCGATACGTAAGTTTTTTAGAAGAAAGAAATAAATGTATATGCTATGTGTATGTTAAATTACTTATTAAAATCATACAGGTGGTTTCTATCTATTTGTGTAAGAACAAGTTCTTAATATTTGAACAAGTACACCATGAATTTTAACAGTTTAAAACGCGAAATATATACTTATATTATAAAGCTAAAGAGTTTGTTTTTTTGAACCAATCTCAGGAACTGCTGTTTTAAATTGAAAATTTGTATTTTGTGTTGGTTAGAGCATTTATCGCGGAACGCTTAAGGTTATAAAACATTACACTACGATATAATAAGAGCGAACAAAAGAACCGTTTTCACTGGAATCATACTCCGTCGATAAATTTCATACAGCAAAAAAACGTTTACCAGGTTAGCTAGTAAGTTATTATTGCCGTCCCCTCGTGACCACGGCTAATGCAAAGCAATTGTTGTAAGTAAGTTAAGTAATAAACTTCGAATTTTCAATCATTAATTTTTTTAGTGTCGAATACTCGTGTATTTAGTGCCCAGTACGGACATGACTTTAGTTCTGAGTATTATAATATACCTATGTGTATTTTTGACAAGATGTAACTAGTATAACATTTAAAATTGTAATATTTATGAATTCAAAAGTATTTGTCATTAATTCCTTTTACCAAGGAGTTGAAACACTTGATTTTTCAATGCTAGGCACTGCGATGTAAATATTTGTACTTAATAGTTAATAATACCTTACAGCCAACTAGTAACTTCAATTTAATAATCACTAAACTACAATTTCCACTAAATTTTTTCAACTCGTAATAAACACTAACTGCTATGAAAATTATCAACATAAAGACAGTTGATTGCTACGCTCTTGCATAAAACCTTTATGATGTATATAAAACAAAACCCTTTTATTAGCACATCAGTGTTATAGAACGAACGAAACAGAATGAAGTTCCTACCCCTTATTGCTGTGATCTGCTTGGCCGCTGCAGTGAGCACGATTAATTGTTGGCCAAGCCACCGACGAAGACGTTATACTATACAGTGATACCGAGTTGAAATACGCAATCCCAATGTTCGTACGGACCAGTGTTATTGAGTTTCCAGAAAAAGGACAGCAGAACTTAGTGAACATCAAGGCAATCTACGTCAAGGACAACGCGAGGAATGGAACCGGTGGGTACGCTACCATCTCCTCGGGAGGCGTGGGAGAGCGTTTCGTGGTAATTAATCTGAAGAGTAATAGAAGCTATGGCTTCAACTTCACAACCACAATTTACGGATGAAACTAGACCTTAATGCCTTGTTACTTGTAACGTTGAAAGTACTGCGTGCCATTAATTTGACCTTTCAGTGACCTTCATTTAGTTCATTTTATTATCACTTAAATCTACTACTTCACTACAAATGAGAAAGTAACTCTGTCTGTCTGTCCGGCTTTCACGCCGAAAGTACTGAACTTCTTCTTATTATGAATACCTGAATAAGCTCTTTCCAGTGGCACGCTGTATTTACACATGTCTTAATAAATTTATATAATAAATAAATAAACTTTTATCATTACCTAAAAAGTGTTGTTATAAAATGTTTCTACAATTTTAACTTTGCCATAACTAGTCTTGAATTTAATAAATTGCATTCTGAATTAAAAACTTTTATTTACATAAAATTGTTTTTTTCTAATAATAATTACTGATTGTTATAATATACCTAATAGACTTTACGGTTTAAATCTGTGCTGGGTGGTTCGAGACCCGGACGAAATAACGATATTCCTGTAACTGAATTAACGCCCAGATTTCTAGACTAAGTCCAACATTTTTCAGCAATATAAATTGATTAGAAAGGGTACAATAAAATCAATCTTTTGGTCTTTGACGGCAAAAATTCTTAAATTATTCCCATGGTTGAAAAACAATAAGGCAAATACCAACGTAAGTATATTTTGAATATCATAAATATGTTTTTTTTTAATTAACCCCTTTTTTTCTTTTTCTTTTTGTAGTTATAAAATTATTTCTAATTGTTACGTTTTATTTAAAAAAAAGTATAATTATAAAACAAAACTTTGATGAAATATTTCATGTATTGATTTAATTTAGGGTTAAAAACAACTGTATCAATACGGACGTTTACGTCAACCCATGTTTACGCGTTAACTTGACACAGCTGCAGACTATTCCAGCAAGGATGATAAAAATTCTACTAACAAAAAATGATGCGAAAGTAAAACTAAAATAACGGTAAACTGCACGAAACAGATGAGATGGCAATAGCATTGTGCATCCTTGTTAGAGCCATTACGCAATGTCGACCAGTCGCCGCCGACTAAGTCTCTCAGCCACCAAAACAGAGCAACTCGAACATCGTAAATAATAAAGAAAAAGCAACCAAAAGAGTATTGGGTACATCCCATGTTACAAATGGAATATTTAAAGTAGTTTATGAAGTCACAAATTGCTTTTCGGGATTTTTATTTTTAATATAAAATTCTTAGTATTGATGACTTAAGCCATTTTGTGCGCGACAGTTGCTCGAAGTATTAACGCTCCCATTTGAAGCTGCTGAATTGGTCGCCGGCGTCCGAGAGTCGTTGCCTGGGCGACAGACGACCGAGTGCGTAGGCACCCAATTAAACCGTATTAAGTTACAGTCGACAGCGTAACAGCGCTTATGGACGTGTCTTTGCGCACAAGTCGGTAAGGGATCTTACCCTGGCACACCACTTATTTTGCTGTTGGACTAAAGATCGTACTATCACTAGGTTTCTTATATTATAAAAGCGATCTAACGCTAACGAACAAACGTAGCTTAGTTTTTATCATTTGTAACAATGTGAAAGTGATATACATTTGCATTTACAAGAATATTAATTACATCGTGAGTCACTGAACACTTAACTTTTACGTGTTATCGCTATCGGGTGCTTAAATGAATAGAATTAGTTTCAAATGCAAAGAACGGAATGGTGTTAGTAAGAAGCATTGAACAGGTTCTGAGTATTTAAATAAAACATTTTTAACGGTTTAAAACGCGAAATATATCTAGACTAATATTATAAAGCCAAAGACTTTGTTTGTTTGTTTGAACGCAGTAATCTCAGGAACGGGTGGTTCGAATTGGATAATTATTTTGTGTTTGTTAGAGCATTTATCGAGAAAGGCTTTAGACTGCATCCAAAGGAGCGAAGAAACGAAGGGAAAATGTGGAAAATTATTTTATTTTATACCAACTAAAGGAAAACTCTAGCCCTCTTCCTCATTTATTAGTGGATACTATTTTTCCGTCTTAAAAATGTATAGGATTTGCATATATTATGCTAAATTAAAAATTAATTGTTATGAAAACCAATTGACGATAATTCGACAATGACTTGTAGATCACGGTAGCTCAGTTGGTTAGAGCAACAGCACGGAACGCTGTGTATGCCGGTTCTAATCTTGTCCGAGTCGTATTTTTTTTTCAATTCACAATTGACTTTTAATTTATATAATGCCAGTGCAATAACACGTGAAAAGTTTCGAACTAACTAAATCCAAGTATTTTCTTTTCTTTTTAGTTAATTTTTGAAGTTGTTCTTTTCTCTGTATTGTTGAAACAATCTTTTATTTAGTCATTCTGCCCTTGATTCTTGTAACTTATCTGTATTTCTTGTTCTTTTAACAACATATTGTCATAAAATTAAGTCAAATCCACTTTTGTTCTAGCAACATGGGTCTGCTCGAATTCGAAAAGTGGTCGAACCAACCCGATCTATTCTCGGAAAAGTCGCGTTTTTGCGCGAGGATACGGGGTTTGACGCCCGGCCAGAGAAGAATTTGCAGACGCAATAAGGACCACATGCCGGCTGTGAGTGCTGGAGTGCGCCAGGGTATTCAGGAGTGTCAATATCAGTTTCAAAGTAGAAGGTGGAACTGCACGGTGACAGAAGATGCTACTGTCTTTGGGCCCTTGACTTTAATAGGTAACGAGTTATTTTTTTAATATTTAACTTAAATAATAAAATGTTTAAACGTTTTTTGATTGTGTATTCTATTTTATAGATAACTAGCTGAGCCGGCATAAGTTGTTTTGCCATATAAATAATTTTACTAAAATGTCTATTAAAAAATTAGGGTTGATCGTAGAAGGGTGAAAATTGAGGATTGTATGTATTTTTGTAAGTTGTATCATAAAAATAAAAATTTTGTCTAAAAAATAAAAAAAAAATAAGGGTGAACAACCTTTATCACTTAGGGGAATGAAAAATAATATATAGATAGATAAAAAATAAATAGATGTTGTCCTATTCTCACACCTACAGAATACACATATCAAATTTGGTGAAAATCGGACGAGCCGTTTCGGAGGGGTTCAAGTTCGAACACCTCGACACGACACGAGAATTTTATATATTATTTCGTTAATATATATATATATATATATATTATATATATATATATATATATATATATTTATAGTTTAATAGTATTAAACACACACACTCATACTTAAATACAATTTCTGATAGCCTGTGTAGTTAATGTTGAGCTCGGGTGGTAATGGGTATCTTGGACGATAAATAAATAAATTTGCTGTAGTCGTGTAGTCAATGAAATGCTGATCGTAACGTGCTTGTAATTTATTGAAATATACCAACTAATTATGGGTCTAATGCCCTCAAAGACAATACGAGACTTCACTTTTGCAGGTATTCGTAAAAGAGGTTTGTTATCATCCAACATTTAAACCTCAATACCACCCAAAAGCCTTAATACCAGTTCATAAATAAATGTTATATGTATGTTTACGCCCACACACTAACATAGTATTAAAAAGCGCATTTTAATTTTTAAAAACGCTATCTGCGCAAGTGAAGCTGTAGCTTTATTGCGAAGAAGCATAAATCTCACTTAACAAACGTCGACACACTGTCGGCTCTAAGTGATTTATACTTTTGCCGGATTATTTAGTCTGGCAACACTAACGCGGTTTACCTGGCTTATTTATTAAAAGAGGTTCTATATTTATTTATATCTCGCTTAAAATAGATTGCCAGGATTGTGCGACCAAAATAAACTTTGCAAAATATTAAGACTTGCTTTATAAGAATTTTTATTTTAAAATCTCTTTCCTACTTGCTGTGTATACTTTTACGAGTATTGCCTTTTTCTTTATTAGTGCCTTATGCCTACCCACTTAATAAGTCCTTTCCTGAAGTATAGGAGAGCCTGTATTTCAGGTTACCTGGAAGAGATCGCTGCTTAGTGATAAGGCCACCTTTTTTATTAAGTTAGTAACA
Source organism: Leptosia nina (assembly GCA_963661955.1). Lineage (NCBI taxonomy): Eukaryota > Metazoa > Arthropoda > Insecta > Lepidoptera > Pieridae > Leptosia > Leptosia nina. Next base: position 12,241,229 of record CAVLEF010000009.1, on the reverse strand, counting down.
TTAAGAGTCTTTTCCTTTTTTATAGTTTGGTTTGTGGTATGGATTATAAATAATAAAGCTAATAATATAAATATACTAATAACTAAATAAAACAATTTGATATTGGCGTAGTTCACATATATTTTTTTTATTTATTATCTTACCGGGAATTGAACCATCTATTTATTAAAAAACTTTTTAGGTTTAAAAGGATATATTAGTTAAGCTTATTTGAAAATGATTTTTAATTCGGCCCGATTTAACTAATATATCGCGTTTTAAACCGTTAAAGTGTTTTATTTACTATAGACAGTGTTTCATCTATTTATTTTTTTTATTTCAATGTTGCCATATTTTTTCAGCGTCACGAGAGACAGCGTTCACGCACGCTATAACGTCAGCTGGAGTTTCTTTATCAGTGTCTAGAGCGTGTCGCGATGGTCGACTAGCCTCTTGCGGATGTAGCCGAGCAACCCGGCCGCGCCATTTGCACACGGATTGGGTATGGGGCGGATGCGGGGACAACCTGGAATATGGGTATAAGTAAGTGAATTTTACCAGGATAGCATAAATTATTTGAAGTTTTTAAGGAAGATATTTTCCAAAGAAAGTTTCTGTACAGGTACGGTCGTATTAAATAAATTAATTTAAATTTATCAATAATAAAATCGTGATTGTGTTAAACTAATAAATAATTAATTAAACCTTATATGCATAATAATAATCATTTTGTTTTAAATATGCCACAAAAGTTGTACAGAAGAAACTTACCGTAAGTCATCGAAATAATAAATAAATTTCTCCTGCTTCCCGTTACCTGGGGCCTTCGTAGGTTTCACCTGTAGTACCACCTGACGCACCTCACACCTGAGTAACAGGACAATATAAAGCGGATGAAAGTACCTGTACCTGGCTCGATTCACCATAGACCTTTTCCCCAAAGCCACACAGAGGTATATGTAGGATAACTTTGTCTATCCCGCTTTCTCACACATAAAAGCTATATTTTGTCTCAAAGCTACCCCTGTCGAGGAAGTGAGACAAAACATTGCGCCCCAACCACCTGTACTACGTAGAACTTAGTTGTGTGCGTTTACCTGAATTTCACGTAAGCTCTACGTATTTTCACGTGAAAAGGTGAGCGAAGGTATCTTTCGATTTATTATATCCTGGTCTTCAGGTGAGGTATAAGACAGGTGGAATTACCTGAGCTTCCGAGGTTTTTTTACCTGTTGGTCTGCAGGAGACGTGATAATTTGACAAAGAAATTACGGGGAATTGTTATTATCCATTAAAAAAGTTTTCTTTTATAATCAATATTGGATAAATTTTGATGTTAGTAATTTGTAAACTTGAATAATTATTAAACAACGGTTTAATCAAATTAACAATTGAATGATTTCAAATCACTGTAATGAGTGAATTCCATCGTGATTCGAATAAAGCCTGTCAGTATCGTTTCACGGATGTCAAACCATGGCAGTAGACAGATTGGGTACCAGGAAATAAGAAACATTAAAGAGGCCGTATAGAATCACCTGAATATACTTCAGGGACGTATTCCATAAGAAAGTTTCACAAAACGTGATCAAATAGAACAGTATAATTGAGATTTAAGTTACATATTTTATTGAAGATCGAAAATAAATTGAATTGAGTGCCATGTAAAAAATATTAAAGTTTTGAAGTTATTTAATTTTCGAAACAAATATATTTTAATGTTTTTATCTTTAAGGGGCATTTTACACTTTTTTGTAATGGAAAATTTTAAACTTGCGTCAGAACAGAATACCTGATCGAAAATTCATAAGATGCAGCGAAGGAGGGTAGTATACATTTAATTTGTCAAAACATTGCTTTTTACAATTTTTACAAAGTGTGAATCTGTGTTTCAATAAGTTTTAGGCATTATTTAAAAATAAAAATACGTTAATTTGGAACAACACCATATTTACAATATAATAAACTTATTTTAAAAACATAATATTGGAATTACAAATATAATATTTAATCATATAACTAAGTACAATACAAAAGTTGCCTTTGAAGAGTCCTTTAGATTTGGACCAGACACTACGAATGTATTAAGATTGTTACGTAAGTACGCTACGTAATTTTACGTCACGTAGCAATCTCTTACTCGATTCTGTATGCCTTGAACGTTTTGGCGTAGAAGGGTTAGGGACTGTCAACGACGTTCTTGTTCTTTTCTTGTATTATACATTTAACGTACCGTACCGTTTTGCGTTTAAGAACGTAAATCGGTGAAATTATTTTTTTTATTTTGTAGAAATATTTGTATGGATCTTTATTGTATATTTCTTTAATTAATAAGTAATTATTAAATATTTTCAACATTTAACAGAAGTTGCGTTTTTCTTTAATATAAAAAAATAAAAACTTAATCTTTTTTTGCAAATTCCAAACTTTCTTAAAAGCTAGAAAAATACTGTCGTGCTTCGGAGGAATGAATCAATTGCAACGCAGAGACGTCACCCACTTGAGGTTATTTCACCAGGGAGACAGAAAAACTTATAGATTCAATCCAATTCCTGAAATCGGAGGGTTGTTCGCTGAAATCCTTTCAGTACCCTGCGAACTGTTCAACGGAGAGGGGTTACGCCGATATTGTCTCAGGGTATGGAAAATACGTCAAATCACCTGAAATGCTGAAAATTTCAACCCCTGTTACTAGGAGAACATAGCGTACGAGAAAAGCCTCGGAAAACTTCCGTCTGCGTAGGGGTGGAGCTCACATTGCTTACACACACTTAGACATTTAAGCATAGTGTACATCATTGTATTAAAATTTTGTTATAAAAGATGTCGTTTCGATGAAAATAAAATTACCCAATTATAATTCAAATACATAACAAAAATTCGTTTTCTTACGAAAGAACCTAACTAAAGTATTATAATATTTAAAAAGATTAATTATTAATAAGATACCTATTAAACGAATTCCATTTATGTTATAACTTTAATTTACAAACTTTGTGGAAAAAACGGAACAGCTAGTAAATATGTTTTTATATATCATTACATACAGGCTAAATGAATTATAAATTAAATAAAGGAGCTTTCGTGTAGACACACCTTTCTAAGCAGGGAAGTTTTTTACGGCACGAGTACTTTAAAAAAGCTTTTCCAATATTTTGCCCGTTTGAATTTTCCTTCTTAGGGTGTCAGAAAACGTAGGAGCTAAAGAATGCGGTATTCGAAGAATCCGAGGAGGCTCGTGGAAAATGGGGGTTGGACATATTTCGACGGCACCGTTTACTTCATAAAGGAGATTTTCCCGCATTCGAGCATTTTTGTTACTAGGCGAGGAAAAACTGACGGAGGTTCTTAAGAATGCATCTTGAAATGCCGCTTTTACTTAAAGAAAGTTTATTTTTACATTGAAAACATAAAAAAGAGGCAGTTAAATTATATAAATTTAAAATATAAAAATTATTATATTTTGTTTAAGTTATTATATTTATATATTGTTTGTTAATTACCAATCGTTGCCCTATGTTAATTAAATTAAAATTATGTTATATCGTATAGTTTTACGAACATAGTAATTAAAATAAATTAACTAACAACATAAGAATTGTAATATTATTTATTACAAGAAACAATAAAGAAAACCTAGATTTAGGATTGTTTTAGTCTCTTTGACGTGTCAACCTGTTTACTTTACGTTCGATCCGAATGATCAGAATAAACTTCATCAAAAAATTTACGAACATATACCAGGGCACAATAAGTTCTGAAAAGATTTATTATTGTTACGATGGAAATTGTATTAGGAAATGTCGCTTACTTGCAGCAAACTCCCAATTTTACTTGCTGTTAAATCTATTATGCTCCGCCTCCCGGTTCAGATTTCCGGATAAGCTAAAAAGCTCTGCGGATTACACGGTTAAACCTTTTTAAGCGAGCTTAGATCCGTCGCTTTTACCAGGCTTTTATAGACCGCGCGAAGGTATATTATAAAAAAAAGTCTAAAATACGAGAATGTGTTATAGTATTACTTATTATTTCTACAACTAACACTAGAAAAGCACTCCTTTTATTATTAAATGCTTGATAAAATGATTATTAATAATTAAGTTTCAAAAAACTTATAACTACGAAATCGATTTCCCGCGTAGGATGTAGCCGTGTAAAGGGTGCGGGGCGTGCTAAACCAAGCCACGCCCCTAGATTTTCCATTTTCTCTCTCACGGGAAAGTTTCTGCGTTTAAAGTACCAGGGCGTTCATAACAGAGTTTACTTTGTTGTGAACTTTTGCTGAGCTTATTTTGAATACAACTTTTTTATTTCATCCTGAAGCTTTTAAATCTGATCTGATCTAGACATATTTTTATAAATATACTTTTACGGTGTTGGTGCGAAATAATATAAGAATGAATGAAGTTGTAATTTTTAACCGACTTCAAAAACGAAAGTCCTTAATTTTTTTACTTAATAATTCAAATTTTACTAACTCAAAATACTTATTACTTTGAACAGCTTAAATTTATTATTTTCATTATAGTTTACTATTTGTAACGGTTATTATTATTATATATTTAAGAGACAAACAATAAATAGATGTGTATTATAATTACGATGACGTGTGTAAAATAAGCACAATTAATAGAGAAGTAGTATAGATCGTTTAGGTTAGGTTCAAGTCCTGCCCGTGTCGAATTTATATAAAAATCATTTTCGATATTGTAAACGAATCTTATTAAAACAAAGCAGTTTATACGAGTAGTATGCGGTCCAGATACGTTAATAGTACAGGGCAGCTTATAATCAAACGCAATTTACAATTTCACAGTGACCTATAAATTTCCCTTCACGTCAAAATGGGTTGTATGTACTGTGGAGAGAGCTCATTAATGAAAAAAATTGCTAATTAAAATAATGATTGTACTAGGTTCACAGAAGGCTTCGTAGATGTCCGCGAGAGGGAGAGGAAGGTGAAACGCGGCAGCCGGGAACAGGGACGCCAGCTCATGAACAGGCATAATAACGAAGCTGGGAGGCGGGTAATTGTTTTATACTTTCTCATACGATAACACACAAGATTTATAAATACCGTTTACCGGAAAAGTGTTCTAAAAAGTAAAAATACTGTTTAAATGCTGCCTGTAGTTAACGCGAGTACTACACATTTAAATAAAACACTTTAAAGGTTTAAAACGCGACATATATTAGTTAGACTTATTTGAATTTTTTTTTAATTATGGCCCGACGTTTCAGATTTGCAGCAGCCGTGGTCACGTGTAGACTCTATTTAAATAGAACACTTTCAATTCTTTTTTTATCGCCCTTTTAAAATATTTTCAAATAAATTTAACTAATATATGTCGCGTTTTAAACTGTTGAAGTGTTAAAAGCTCCTGTGCATGAAATTTATTGCTTGTGCTCAAATTGGTTTTTCGAATTTTAGTTAGTTCGATGATAGCGTTGGTACAAACAATAACATCATGTCACTATGTACCTATTCTTAAGATGTTACTAAATGAATAAATAAATTTAAACTTATTGTATTTTAAAAAGCAATAAAATGGAAAGCGCTGCGCTTATAAAAACTTCAGCTAAAAACGAAGCAGTATGAGGTCATGATAAAATTAGCTTTGTTAACAAATACATTTTAGCTTACTATAGGTTACTAGAACGATAAATAACGAGATTGAATATTTTGATTTGTTTTTGACTTCTCCTGAATGTAATCGAGACATTTATAAGGCTTCGCGTCGACATTTCGGATTACTGTCACGGCTATTTTGCATATATTACAGGATTATTTAAGTAGCTTACGGCTGCAACATATTTAGCGGTTTCAAGTGGCATTTTATCTAGGCTACGACGATATTAGCTGAGAGCATTGCCTTCACAAGCACTTTCGTAGTAAATATACAGTTTAACTATCAGTGGACCATTTATGTTATATTTACTAGCTGTGTCTTCGTCCGCGCAGAATAGTTATTTTGCAAGGTCTATCAAGCAAGTCTTTATATATTAAAACTTTACCTACGACGTCGTTCGCGTCCCGTTGTTCTTGCAAGTTAATTTTAAAAGATAGGCATATACTGCTGCCTTACCTTCCACATATTTTTTGGGTATCTTGACAACGTTTTCGCAGCGTACACATCGGATAGCTACAGAGGTTAATTTTTTCCCCCGTTTTTTCCATATTTCTCGCTATTTTTTCATTCCTATCCGTCACAGCGCACTGTTTTATAGCCTATAACCTTCCACGTTAAATGATTTAAACATCATAAAAACAATTTCGAACCAGTAGTTCCCGAGATTAGCGCGTACAAAGTAACAAACTCTTCAGCTTTATTTATTAGTATAGATAGATTATTAACGCGAGAGGTGCATTTATCAACACGCCCGCCTAAATGGTTAGAGCAACAGCACTGAATGCTGTATATGTCGGTTCAAGTCCTGTGGTATTTTTTTTAAATCTAAACTAGTTTTTTAATTAATATTAATAACTATATATAATACTTATGCCGCCTCCGTTGTTCAAGGGTTAAATTCGTTGTCACACAAGAATATTAAGCGCGAGAGGGTTCGAATCCCATATTTGTATAGCAAGAAAATGAAAACCTTACAGCATTACGAAAAAAAACTATGTATTTCTTATAAAATTAATATAATATATATAAAATGAAGAATTGCTATTCTACTATCTACTACTTACTAACTAGTACTTATTGTACTAACAATTCTCCGATATATCTTTAGGCCGTTATAAAGAAGTCCAGGGTCACTTGCAAATGCCACGGTGTCTCAGGGTCCTGCAGCCTCATCACTTGCTGGCAACAGCTAGCGACATTTCGGGAAATCGGTAAGTAGACAGGTTTATTATCTCCTATGCAGTTAACAAACAAAGGCCTGCCGCACATACTAAATTACAGTCGTCTAAAGCAAAATTAGTTTTTCCGAAGAATTAACAAAGTCGGAAAAACCTTCGTCTAATGTCGATATCGATTACAATACCCAAAGTACCAAGGCAGCATGATCTGACAGGAGGACTAATAGCGCCCATTACTTCGTGCTATCGCCCCACAATGGACGCTCGTTCAGGACTCAATCAGCTAAATGGTAGTGTTCCAGAACGTTAGCTTTGCTTGCGTTGTGCTTCCTGAGTTATGACCTGAACGGGACTGCCATTCTCATCTATAAAATGCCTTTAATGAGGCTTAGAGGAAGTTCCGAGTCCTGTACATAATGGCTTTACTCTCAATCATCAAGTTTGAAGTCTTACACCCCGTTGTTTCTAAAATATTTTTTTATTATGATAGACAAGCATGAGCTTCATTTGGTAGTAGGTGAAATACATCTAGAGATGCGCTGTCGGCCTATTTTGGTTCTGGATATTCGGAAATCCAAAGACTGAAACCGAAAGGTTTTTCGGCTTTTTCATCCGTGGATAGTGGATCGTGACTGGTATGGAATTGAGATATTCCTATCACTCATTTAACGTCCAGATTTCCAGACGAAGTCCATCATGTTTCTGAAATATTATAAATTGTTAAGAAAATGTTACGAAACAATTTAAAAATTATGTTTAAATCTTTATCATTGTCATCAGTGGAATACATATACTATAGGAGTTAGTCATTCTTAGAAAGCAATCAGGTGTGACAAGTCAAGTATTTTGCTGTATTTATCTTGGTGAACAAATTTTGTCTGTACTAGGGGACTATCTTCGTGACAAATACGAAGAAGCGACAGAGGTGAAGGTATCGAGACGCGGCAAGTTGCGAGTTGGGAATCCAAACTTCAGTCTGCCTACGTCACAAGATCTGGTTTACTTGGAGGAATCTCCTAATTATTGCGTGAAGAATGAGACCCTGGTATTGAATTTATACAGTATCTTGTAGATAACATATAATATATTAGACTTTTCTTTAAGTAATGATTCTGTGCTTGATGCTAAATTCGCAATTATTCATACATATATTATTTAATAACTTGTATAACTTCATGAAGACACAAAAAATGACTGTATTTATATTAATAATAGATAATTTTCTGGCATAAATATTTACAAAGACCATAAGTCTTGTCTTTAAGGGCATTTATAAATGTATGTATTTTATGGTTAATATTAAACAACTGATTCCAATCTAAAATATTTACCGCAGTTTTATAACTAAAAGATTCGCATGTACGTACGGAAATAATCACCCTTTTGTTTCCAGGGTTCCTTTGGGACCGCGGGTCGAGAATGTAACAGGACATCAGCGGGTATAGATGGGTGTTCGCTCCTGTGCTGCGGAAGAGGCTACAATACCAAGCGGGCTGTGATCAAAGAGCGGTGTGGTTGTAAATTCCATTGGTGTTGCCATGTCGAATGCAACACTTGCGTTAGAACGGTTGAGATACATACGTGTAAATAAGGGCAATGAAATTTTTAAATTGTTTTTAAACTTTTTAAATTGCTGCTTCTAGCTGTTCGGTTGACTGAGAAATGTTTCTTGACGTGTTAACACAAGCGCATAAAATCCATTAGATGTTAGGCGATAAAGGGAAGATTTCTTCAAACCATTTCATAACTATTAATCAATAAAGAAGTAGCAATATAATACTTTACTTATTACCTAATAGACTTAATTTTTGACTTAGATAATAATATAATACATTCATAGATATCAAAATACGATAAATTTTCATAATTTCCTTATAGATTATATTATTCGTGTACTTAATTAAATTTTAAATTTATGAACATAAATAATCATTTACACGTAAAATTTATAAATAATCTGCCTATTTAGTAGAGGCTATAATTAATACCTATAAAATACTTAATGATATAATATTTGAAGTGATTGTATGTAAGTATTTATTTGGTGTATATGAAAAGTTTTAGTATTGTTAAATAACTTAAAATAATAAAAAACTTTGTATGTACCTATTGATTGATTTTTATTAAAATGAAACTAACACAGTGTTAATCTTAAAGTAAAGTAAATCTTAGACTTCAAATCTAACGCAGTTTATGTTACTAATATTATAGTCTGTTTTGTTACAAAGTAAATAAGTAAAAAGAAAAACATATTACTAAATCAAGATAATAAACAAGAACAAAAGGGCAAAATTTTATGACGCAGAAGTTATACTTATGTCAAAGTTTTAATAAATATCGTTGCAATATCAAATATTTTCTATGTTCCAAACTAAAATCTAGAAAAATAGAACAAATGCTTTTATCGTATTTTTTTATATATACAGAATATGACGTAACGTACCTTTCCGAACTGTAGTCTGTGAGCTTAATTGACGTAATGTCACTGTCATATTCGAAATGCCATTCATGCAAATTCGTGTGTTTTCTCCGAATGTTTTTGTCTAGTTTTCTACTTTGATTTTCTACGTTATTTAAGTTTTTCTATAGCTTAATTTAAATATCTTAACTTTCAAATACATATTAAGTGATTTGACAAATCATATAATCAATTAAATTGCTGTTTGCTGGACTACGTAATGGGTAAAAGAAAATCAAAACAGTCGATCTCGACCGTGAGTTTGTTATGATCTACTTTTATTTTGAAAACAGTTACTAATTATATTATTTCATCGAATGTTAAATATAATAATAAAATTATAATGTCAAGTATGATTTTGGTAACTGCTTACAAACAGTTTTACAGAGAGACTCTACTAACGATACAATAGACCAATCCCTAAAATACTTCATTATAATATTACAGAGCGTGTGTCCAATCAAGGTAAAACAGAAGTTATCTAAAACTGGGATACACAAGAGAACGAAGAAGAATAAAAATAAACAAAATAAAAATATAAAAAAGTTATTTGATAACCTGCGCACTGAAGCTAGTTCCTCAAACAGCAGTATTAATACTGTAATAGAGATTGTCGATAATACTCAGGAAACAAATGAAAGCACTGAAAATTTACCAATTGTAATAGAAGACGACACAATAGTAAATTCACCAAGTAAAGTTGAAACACCACGTGCCAGTTTCAATCTATGTCCTATTCAGTGCTCCACACCTAAATATAAAATTTCAAATAATAATAATAATGATTGTGATTTTAGTAATGATGTTGTTAATCTTACCAGAGAGATTAATAATGATTCTTATGTAACTATAGATTTAACAGCAGATAGCACAGGCCACACAACTAAACACAACACTGTGATCGATTTAATTAATAATTCATCATTAGATTCCAATATATCTATGAGCGGTGATTTGGATGTCACCGTTATTAATACTAAAAAGCATTCAAATAGAAATCAATTGCGCAAGTTTGTAACTGGTATAGCTAATATGGACTCATCAGAAAAAGGAAAGCTGTTAGAAATGATTGCTCAAAAGATTTTCAGCGGTTGTGATGGCCCTCATAGTCTACACAGTCTTAGAGTAAGTAGGTTTCAGTAATTATGAATAAAGTACATAAAATTTCTATCATAGATTTATTGTTAAATTATAATAAGTATTTTTCAAATGATATTCTATACTTTATAGAAACTTATTGTCTGTCTGTGGAAATAAGATATTGCTAAAATGTTTAGAATTCAAAAATACAGTTATTTCATATAAAATGCATAGAAATATAAAAAAAATATTTAAATAAAACACATGTTTGAGAATTATTTTTAACTACGGCCCGGCGTTTCGGTTGCTATGCATCGGTCACGGTCTCCCCGTATAATATATCGCCGTTAGAGGTTTTTTTTTTAATGTGTACCACTCGCGTAAACTACAGACAGTATATATCTATTTTTCTACATCTTCTAGAATGGCATCAGCAGAGCAACTGAAACCATAGAAGATGCTTTTATAAGGGAAGTAATTCTTGGACAGGCGCCTTCAAGGAATAGTATCGGAAGTAACATCTACAATCCTGAAAGGGATATTAGAAATAAGACTGGGCTCCGAATGGTTGTGATAGATGGCAGCAATGTCGCGATGCAGTAATTATATTTTGTATATTGTTCAGTTTTTGGCGTCCTTTGAACAAGTTAGGGAAAAGTAAAAATCGATTTCAGATTGAAAAAAAAAAATACAACAAGGACAGGACTTAAACTGGCACATACAGTGATTCGTGCTGTTGCTCTATCCAATTGAACCACTATGCCCTTCATTAGTATAGTGCCTGCATGTGCAGTAACATGTGGAAAATTTTATAGTTTTCAAATGAGAAGTAACATCTTTGTTTCTTGACTATCTTTACATTCATTGAAAGTTTGCATTAATTAATTACAAAGGGTCGGTTGGAAAAGTTGGTTAACAAAACCTGAATATATAATGACAGCGATTCCTACTTGGCTCGTCTAGTTAATTCTCATATGTACAAACAAGATATGACAGAGATAAGATAAGACATGTACAAAGATTATTTATGTAACAATAATTGGTGATTTTCAGACACACAAAAGGCCGGATATTCTCAGTGAAAGGATTAAAAATATGTATAGACTATTTCGTGAATCGAGGCCATGTTGTGAAAGCTTTTGTGCCACACTTTAGGTAATACATCTCATCTGCATAGTGAGAGTAGCTAGTAATATGTATTAATTTCATACAACAAAATGTATAACTCCAACCTGTTTGCAACGCCATCTATATCTTCTTAATTCCTATATAATTAATTAATACAATGTATATAATATATATTGTTTTAATGTGTGCATGTATAATATTTGCCTATTATTATTTGCAGATGTAAGTTAGGGAAGAGTACCGATGGACGGTTGCTAGATCAGTTGGAGAGACAAGGTTTAGTTGTGTACACTCCATCGAGGGAGATACAGGGTCGATTTATCACTTCGTATGATGACAGGTAAAGAAATTAAACTGTTTGATGAGGGTAGTTTACCTTCACCACATCCTGTTTCCATCATATGTATAGATGGCACCACATACGAAAATTATAAAATAATTTGTATTAATGGTTCTTTTACTATATTGCTAATTAAACTTACTTACATTACATACATTACTTTGTATTTGAAAACTATTTTTATCATATATTGAAGTAAAGACACCTGAAATACCAACATTTTTGCCTAACAGTTGGGCTAACCATAGATTCCCTTTTCAGATATATTGTACAATGTGCAGCTGAGTTTGACGGCGTAATTGTCTCTGGCGACAACTACAGAGATCTAATGGCCGAGAATCCAAGATGGCGTTACATCATAGAGAATAGACTGTTACAATTCACTTGGGTTGGGGACATGATAATGTTCCCCAGGGATCCTTTAGGAAGAGACGGGCCAACGTTAGAGCAATTTCTGCGGCATCCGTTCCCTAATGAAAGAAAATAAGCATAGACAATCATAGCTTTAGATCTTGTTACCAAATCTGTGGTGTTTATATTTCTAAGTTTTTATGTCAAACAAGGAAATTGTGACAATTTTGCAAAATACATTTATCTCCATATACGCTTATAAGAGGGAATGAGAAAGATAATGTGTATTTTTATATGGAAGCCGCAATGTCTTGGTGAAAATTAAAATGAGGCACTAGTTTGGTACATTCCTATACAAAAAATGTACTAAATAATAACGTGGCCAGTCTTGATTCTAAGAAGGTAAATTTTGGCTTAGTCAAAATTACAGTAGAGTAAATATATTGAACGAAGAGAGCGTGTATTAGTGTTCAAGAAAAGGATCTCAAGACTGAGGTTTTATATATCTAGTTAGACGTTTGCATATTTTGTATTATATTATGTGTTGTTTATAAAGAACGGGCGACAGCGTTTTGTCTCTTTCATTAAAATTATGAAGGAAATTAGAGTGATAAAGATGAAAACATTGAATGCACTTACTCATATAGAGGGTAATTTTTGATACATTTATTGATGAGAGCATTGACGATAACTAAAATTTGAATCAAAATTCTGGGAATTGTCATTGTAATGTTAAGTACATTACACTTGGCATTTAATTGTCTAGTCTTTTTGGCCTCAAATATTAGTTGTCGTGATTAGATTTCATTTCAATGATAAATTGTCACATTGATGTGTTTTTATTTTTGAAAGTCATCACAAAAATTGTATAAGGGTACACCTTGTTTAAATTAAACAGAGATGTCTTCCAATTTTATTTTGTCAACATTTTTTTTCGGGTATCATTCGGTCATAACTGTTCGTATGAAAAAAAAACGTAAATACTTGTTTATGTCGGTCTAGAGCACGTAATGAAAAATCTATAAGACTTGCTTCACGCCCTGAAGTACAAATTATAGCATAATTTCTTTGTGATAAATAATAAAGCAAGGAACTATCTGTTATAATGTAAATAGTTATCATTTTGTTCATTGCTTTAAACTTTAATAAAGAAATCCTTTGTATCTTTTATTTCCACTCAAATACTAAAGAAAAAAGATTGATATTAAAATATTTTTTCAGATAAACTTTATTCAAATTAAAAGAAACAATACAAAGCTTCGTGCGTTTGGCTTCGAACAAGCGTGTAAACAATAGCTTAGAATTACAAAAATATCTCCATGGAAAAATAATATCAGGTATGGCAAATTATTAGCCATATAACCAGCAAAGTAAATTTCGTTCAGTCATACCCCATATTATTGCACCATGGTGCATCAAAACCCTACCTAGTATCACTTTTCTTCCACAAGCTCACCCTTATTCTCTAGCAGTCTTATCCAATATCTTTCCGAACATAATTTTGGGGCACCTAAATTTTAAAAGGCCACTGAAAATTTATTTAATAATTTTTATGGTGTTGCCAACATTTGCATGAGATATTGCCAGAATTGCTTGAAAATAAACAGCAAAAATTTAATTTAAGTCTGCTATTATGGCAACACCGTACTTAGAATACACTTATACTTTAAATACTATACAAGCTAACATGTAACATAGTAATATGTATATCGATACAATTAAAAAAATTGACTAAATTTCAACGTGCATGTAACTTTATATTCAAGTTTTGAATAAATACGTGCAAATACATACTAAAGATAGGAAAAAAACAACGTTTTTGGCACTACGCTAGAAGATATTTGGCTTTTCACTACGTAAAATGGATTTCACTAATATAATGCATGCTGGAAATGCTAATGCGCCATTTTAGTACCGTGTCGCCGTGAGATTGTTCATTATTTATTGAGTTACGAAACCTAGACTTAATCTTTCCAGAACACCAAAATCTCCGCCATTTTTTAAATGTTTATTTCTTCAAAATAAAACTAACGGCTTAAAACACGATATAATATGAGTTAAACGTTTTTGTTTTCGTAAAAATTATTTTACGGCCCGATGTTTCGAATGCTTGTCACAGGTAGACCTGCGACTAGGGCTACTGCATCTAAAATATATAACGCGTTTTAAACCGTTAAAGAGTTTTATTTTAAATGTGTACTACTCGATAACTACAAACAGTATTTGTTTATATCTTCATAATTCTATTATTTCTATTGTGCTATTTAATTAATGTTAGAATTATACATTTCGACAGTTTAAACTTGCTATAACATACAATTCTTTATTGGCTAATGCAATTAACAAAACTCACTATTTGTAATTGTTATTTTCTCAATTATTAATAAGATAACGCATTAGCAATATTGGTTTCTAAGTAAAATGGGAGTCCCAATATTAAGAAAAAGTCCTAATACTAGCAAGCATAATATTCTCTTTGCAAGTAGGAAATATACGCTAAGAGTATAAGATGGTATAAGTATAGTAAGAAAAGAAGATTTAGAAACTATAGGATTCAAGATTAATAATTACACATCGTTCTGATTGGCTATTAACTTTGGACGCTTTTAAAACGAATAAAAAGTGCCTTAAAAGTAAGCGTGTTTGTACATAACGTAATTAAAAAATCTTCAAAGAAACATCATTAATAACGAATAATTAAAATTTGTGAATTCAGTAAACAATAGTTATCCATCGCTCAATGAAATTTTGACGTCATCAAAATTCCTGAACGATAAAACGAACATGCTTTATTAAATTACTTATTTTAATTGCGCTTAAAATTATGTAATAAAGTATTAGTCATAGGCAAAATATATTTGGTATTTAATACTCGCAAATATTAAATAATTGAATGATTACGGACGGTTATAATTTTTCAATAAACATACATGGCTTATAGAATTCTACGGAAGGTTTTTAATTCCAAGGCGCTTTCACCAAAACAAGTCCATAGAATGTTGTCTCTTTTCCTCATTTACAAGGATAGAACATAGTATTGTGATCTAAAGAAAAAAAGGCATTGTTGCCATCTATTGCTTATCTAAAGACTTGTATTAGCAAATTAGTATTTGTTACCTACCCTCTATATGTATATAGATTGCAATTAAGATTGTCTTAATAATGAGTACGGTGTCTTGCAACAAAATTTATCTCAACACGTTTTACGTCCAAAACTATACATCGCTCTGTTTAAGCTTATCCAATTTCATTTGTTCGAGCTGCAGTTGGCGACGAATCGAACCCAACTGCGTCAAAATATTTATATTTCTACCCTCACTGTGCAAACTCTTCAAAATATTCTTCTGGACTGCGGGTACTTTCCATTTATTGTCGACCAGTTGCATTTCTTGGCTTAAGTCTTCATTGCTTTTGTATACATTCTCTTGATGCTCATCAACATTGTGTTTTGGAGAATGCCTTAAAACCGGTATGGGTAGAGCGTCGAACTTTTCATTCCTTCCATAGTCGTCTTTATACGTCTCGTGCCTCTCCGTGTTTTCATTAAAGTCGCCTCTATCGTACATTTTCATACCTTCTAGTTTGTTTTCAGTTTCATACCTGTCGTATGGCATTTTTTCGTGGATGTCATCGTGTATTTGCCTTTTTTCATACCAGTCTGACTTCTCGTTACCTCTTTCGTGCCAGCTTTTGCTCATATCGGGTTTCGTGTCCTGTCTACTGTGATATTTGCGAAAATTTAAAAGGCTTTCCTTGCTAGGGTTCAGGTTTTTCCGTAGATAGCTGTCTAGGTCGTAGTTTGGTGAGAAAATCGACGATTCCGGAACGTTCGTACTGTATGGCTTTTCCGAATAGTAATTATCGCTTTGCGGTGTGTGTGATAATTTTGAAGTCGTGAGTTTTCTCTGCTCTGTATCTATCTCTCGTTGTAAAGAGGTTCGTTTCATGTCATACTCTGCGGAGTTCCGTTTTATCTAGAAAAAGAGATATAAATAAGAACTTACAGTACACGTAATTTAACAATTGAACACGCACCTAGAGTCTCATTTGTTATTTATCATAACTGAAATAATTATTGATGTAGAATTCTATGTTTTGTTTAAATTAATCTTTACGATTTTATAGATTATAAGATGATATATTTTTTAGACTGAAAGTTGAGGAACAGTAATCTAATATAACTCTCACACAATATACCTGAGCGGAAAAATCCCTATGTCTGTCTAATTCAGTTTCTTGCGCCACCTTCAACGACCGCAGTTGTTGTTCTAGCCGTCTCATCTCCGCTTGTTCTAGCATTCTGAAAGAATTATTTTTTATATCATGTAACATGTTTTTAGATGTCTAATCCAGCGCCAGCGCATCACTATTAGATGTAATACGGTTGGGGTCATTATACAATCGATTGTATTAACCCAGCTTTCATTTTTAAAAACATATCTATAGGTGAACATATACATATATTGCACATACGATAGGAGAAAAAATTTAACTACTATAGAGTCCAATAGCCGTTAATTTTTCCAGACAAGCAAGACCAAGCATATAGGATTTAACCAACATTTATTATTGATTGAAGCGACCGTTATAAAGCAGTGATCTTTTTGTACGCCATGACGTAAAATGAACTAAGAAATAATCACTTTTACTTGAAAACACTGTAACACAAAATTTGTTTTATGTCTGGTATTATACATTATATTATGATTGTTACTAGATATATGATAAATATAAATCTTACTTCTCCCTATTTTTCCTCTCCTCTCTTATCCTCTGCTGCTCTTCTATTTGGTTACGTAATTCCTGCTGATAGAATTGTCGTCGTGCTGCTGCTTCCTGCGAAAGAATACGATTGTAATATTTTATGATACGTTCCTTTCTATAGAGGTAATTAACAAACGACGGGTTCGTCGATCTAATGGTAGCAATTAATGGCGAATGATGTCGTGGGTTCGATCCCCACCAGGTCCAACATGTTTCTGATAATGAAAAAAGCCGTGAAGCTTAATCGCCTAACTGTTCTAGCCTGTGGATTTCCGAATATCCAAAGCCAAAATAGGTCGACAACGCACCTTGTTTATATGCTATAGGTATAGATATATTACACAAATTTTACCTTTTCTGCTTGGAGGTTCCTCAAGGATATGACGTCAGCATCGAGTATAGAAGGCCTGTACGTTTGTTTGTTGTCTCTCGATATTGAGGAGGTGCGAGCTGTAATTTAAATTAATAATACATTTGTAATATATAAATATTAAAGTTAATTTTATAAGAGTTATAACTAATATATTTCGCGTTTTAAACCGTTAAAGTGTTTTATTTAAATGTGTGCTAAACTACAGACAGTATTTAACTACGGCAGTACTAATATATAAAATAAAACTGGATGCATATTGGAAAATGTATTGTAGATAGCTCTAAAAGTTACCATCGAAATCTCCATAGCTACGTCTGCGCCCTCTATCTTCGTGGACTGGCTCCTTATATGGCCAGTGCCAAGTGGCGGGCTTCACATCGGCCACAGTGCGAGGCGAAAGCTCTCGTTCAGCTTGAGTGAGAAGCTGCTTTGAGTGTAGCTGCAAATTGTATTCCGTATTTAAGAAATTAAGAATAAAGATTATAATATTTAAAAAAAACACATGCTTGGCTCAAAAAATTCTATAAAGATTATTAATATACTCTGTGAAATATAGAAAAATAATATGTTTAGCCCTCTACCACGACTGCCGTTACGTATGTGTTACGGCAGTCGTGCAGTGAAGTAATAGTGTAAAATTCATTAAATATCCTTCGTGTTTTGAACGGTTTATATTTTTTTTAATGTGTTACATAACTTATCGAACTATAGACAATACAATAGTTCTATTTAATTATCAAACCTGACAGATAATGACATATACTCTGTGCTTAGATTTCCGTCGCGTGAAATCCAAATTAATCAATTAAATAAAAACTACTCAAGATACCTACAGAGACCCGATTCCGCATAGAAAACAAATCGTTCTCGTCCGTCTGTACAGCGACTGATAGTGGTGTATGTCTGTCGTCGACTTGCACACCTGTATCCACTTTGCTGAGGAAAAAAGCAATTTAATTAATGTTAGGTTATCTTATCTGTATTATTATTTTAAAATAATTTTATGGACTGAGAACAAATCTATCGTACTCGACAAGTGTTTGCATTGCAGTTTGCATATACCTTTTATGATGGGTCTTCTGTTATAAATTTTATCACAATTCGACATTATTTTCCTTTACATTCTTAAACATTTTGAACAATTATTCGCACGACTTGCTGATAGGCAATGCGAATAGATGGAGAGGGCACGCAAGCGCAGGGTTCAATTGATGGAAAGTGATGTCCGTTCGTGTCCCGGACGGAATTTCAATATTACTACCACCCATTTAATTTCCAGATTTTCAGACGAAGTCCATCATGTTTCACACAAAAAGTTTTTTTTTTTAATTTGAAACTGTTAAGAAACATATTGTATCCACGACCCCTTTTTATCATTGCTGCCATTGGACCAATTTTGTTGTATGATTGTATCATTTTCATTTAGATTTAATAAAACGGTTACAATGAATCATTATTTGGTTCTTCAGCTTTCTAATAAAGTACAGAGGAAAGAAAGAAAAGGAAAGCTTACGTCGTATACGCATTATTAGCACCAGAAACAGTAGGATGAGTAAAACTAGCGCGACGTCTTTCTGGACTGCGTCTGTCTAACTCGAGTCGCTCACGCTCTCTTACTCGTTCCTCCGCTAGCCTCTCCTTCTCCTCTCGCTCTTTTCTCTCCCGTTCGGCCTTCTCGCGTTCTTCTTGCTTTATTTTCGCTTGCTAAAAGTTGTTGAAACTGCTTTGTATTTTTGAAAGCAAGTATTGCAAATAAACTAAAATGGAAAACTTCTTATATCTTTTTTTATAATACAAGCGGAGGAGGAGCCATATCTCAACAAGATGCGCTCTCGGAAATTTCAGTCGTAACAAACTGTAACCGAAATGCGGGTAAACTTTAAAGGTTTCATCTATTGACGGTTTAATATCTAGATTTTCAGAACCCAATGTCTTTTAGAAAATTATAAATTTATGAATCATGTGCGACCGGTGGGGTCCAAACCCATATTTACTTCCATTGGACTATCTAGCCCGTCAAATTATAGCATCTCATAGCTTGAAATGTTTATCAAGCATCACCTGATCGAGATATTCTTTGTACTGCTTTTGTCGAATCTTGCGCAGCGTGTTCCGTCGTCTCTCGTACTCGCCAAGTCCGAGAAGGACATCACCGCTTGGTCTTTCGCCGCGGATCAGAGGATTGTTCGGGGAATATTCACCCGCCTTCAACATCACTGGCAAGCCCAGGTAGCGCTGATTAATATATAAGAAAACTTAAATTGGCGGAAATAATCTTAATGAAGATAAACATTGTACGTATTTTTCTAACAAAGAAATGTACATTTGAACAATATCAGGAGCTTCCAGTTCTTTTCAGTATTGTCAAGGACATGTGATATAATGAGTATTGGAAAATTTATGAAACACCTCGTACCCATATAAGGCAGCATGTAATTCGACTTCGTCTCCCCGTGACCACGGCTGCTGCAAAGCATCCGAAACGTCGGGCCGAAGTTAAAAATCATTTTCAAATAAGATTAACTAATATAGCGTTTTAAACCGTTAAAGTCTTTTATTTAAAAGATCAGAGATTGTTGTATGTTCGCAACTTCAAGTTCTGCCGAAGTTTAGGCGAGTAGTTAAATAAAATAGGCATGTACACATCGAGACCATGGTTCGTTACTGTTTAGTTCATTGTGTAAATGATTTAATCATAAATTTCTCGTTTAAACTATTAAAAGTTTTCTTTGAATTTTATTTTATCGTTGAATTCATTTTTCTTTCTAAGCAGGTATCCAAGGGTAGTTCAAATTCGATAAGTAAAACTACCCTCTTTTAATTGCAATAATCGTCGATTGGAATGTTCATCCAATTTCACGCCCATTTCTTACTGTAGCATGTTCATTGGCCATCAATCACGTGATGAAATGGCATTAAGACCTACGCTAACCACAAAATGTTTTTTCATGCGCATTTTTTAAGCAAACATGCCTGTTTAATCAGTGCTCGTTTATTAATTAAAGATGTTTTTAAAATGATTAAGCTCAATAGGAAAATAACGGTTTAAAATAAAAACCAATTTCTTACTTTTAAGGAGGCATAACAAAAAGATGCTTAAAAGTATGTTTATTTAAATGATAAAGTGCTTGGGGTACGGAGGAACCCGTAGTTTTTCTCGTTCATTCTACGCCCTTAACTTGGGAACTGGTAGTAACTGTAAATTTAGAGTTAAAACTCTTTTTAACTTTTGAACTTCATAAGTGTCCCTTGCTAGAACCATTTTCGATTTTATTTGTCATCTGCGATAACGTCAACCACTCGTGAACGGCGAGACCAATTAATTTCTCAATAACGACGGCATTTCAAAATCGCCGCGAAAACGTTTATATTGTGTTGTTACATGTTATCCCACATGATGTCTATAAAATTAAAAATTGATTAAACTGTGAAAGAAAAATTTACGACACGCGCAGGGCTTGAATTGTATACAGCGTTCCATGCCGTTGCCCTTACCATGTGGATGCCGGTTCACGTCCTGACCGTGTCATAATTTTCTTTTTACTTTTACAGCTTTTAAAGACGTATTTATAGAATTATTCTAAAACATGTAACCCACCCTATATCATCCAAACAATCTCATCCTTACATCTCAATTAAACCGGAATACAGCGAACAGCATTTATCATTAAATTAACATTCAGTGTCGTATCGACGCGCTTGAATGCTTCAATTAGTATAATCATTAATTCCATCGAGATAATTGGAGAGAACCGCGCCGATTGTGTGCGGAAGCGGAGAAATTGCTTTTCCGAATCGATAAACTTATGTACCACAATAGTTGCAATACGGTGTCATTGGAATTATTGTGGCAAATTTGTTATTGCAATTGGAGGAATGGTATATCCTAAAAAACTAGGTCTCCCCAAAACCCAAAACATCGGGCCGTAGTTAATAATTTGTTAAAAGTTAAAGTGTTTTATTTAAATAGTTATCTATATTTTATATTATTATAGATAGAGAAGGACAGGCAAACGTTTACTTTACTAATGAAAGGTGAAACGTCCCAACCCTAAATTAATTGGTTATCCACCAGTAGGTATATATGTGTTGATTGTGTGTGTGTACGTCTCTTAAACTAACCACGAACTAATGGTTACTAACGGATGTAAAAAAAAATGTTTTATTTAACTACAGTCAGTAAAAATTTAATTCGGAATAAAAAAAATAAGAAATAAATCAAACAACTAAAACCATAAACAATAAGAAATAAGAAGAACATGTAAAAACTACTGCTATGCTGTTGCTGCAGTGCCAATTTTTAGCTAGACATAATTTAAGAGTCATACGTAAATAAAAAAAAAAAACTGCATACAAAATATAGTTACGCGGGTCTTAGATGTTAATTTTTTTTTATGAAATGCGTGAGACTGCAGAATTTTGAGTCCATAATCTGACATCGTCTTACAATACGAATTCGCAAAGGAGAAATTTTTCCAAGGTCAGCTAATGGCATTTTCACGGCTCGATTTTCCTTCGGTAAATTAAAGTGCCATTTCTGAACTTCGTGACTCGGTAGAACTTTGGAACGGGAAATTCTTACACGAAACCTTGCGAATTATTTGCGTGGCGACTTAACCTTCGCAGTGAAATGGAGGTAGGTAAAATTTATTAGACACATTAACTGGAAAACCAAGCACGGGTAAAAGCGACGAACTATTAAGTTTATGTTGAAACTATCTACTAATTTCCTTTGTATCAAATTCAGTAAACATTGCTTTAAATAGAAAGCTATGATTTAAGCTCTAATTAGTAGAAATATTTATAGATATATAGTATACACATTTTGCTGTAACTCATTTTTTTAGCTATCTAGAGACAATGAAACGAGCTGTCTAGACTCTAGACTTAAAACATCTGCAAACATACCTAGTATTTAATATGCGAGATATGATGTATGTGTTTTTAACTTACACCGAGTATTCTACGATCACAAGAACCAGTATTTTTTTGTTCTGTTATATCTTTGGTAATTAGAACCTTAGGCGTATAATCAGTAATAAAGGACTAAAGCCGAAACGTGTAAATGTCTTTTCCACATAGATTACTTTTTGAGCCAGTCGATTTTTGATTACCATTGATTTTTGACTACACGAGTTTATTTTAAATAGAGAATATTTTATAAACAAACGAATAATTTTCTAAGTACATTTACAGTACGCACTTTTAGTACTTACATCGCTTAATATCGAACAGACACGTCCGTTTCTGTTTTAATTAATCTTTTTTTTATAAGGAAGTCGAGCCGTAGTTAAAATTATTTGTAAATAAGTTCAACTCATATGTTTCGCGTTTAAAACCGTTAAAGAGTTTTATTTAAATGTGTACATGCATAAACAATAGACAGTACGTAACTACTATATTTCAAATTTAGAACCTATCGCTTACCACCACTATTAAGCCATGAGCTTTTTTGAAACAAAATAAAAAATAATAATTAATCATAGTAATTTGAAAACCAAATAAAGAGAATGTCTGCGTGGATAGAAACGGTAAACTGAGCCGTCACGGAATATGTAAATCAGCGTTTTGGGTCATTTTGATCACGCCTACACGCTATAGTTATGAATGGAGACTTGTTGATATTCATTTTACCTACCTACAGTAGCATCACGTCACATTTTATAAGTGTAGCGTATGTCTAAATAAAATACTAACTGTTCAAAACGCCAAATATACTAGTTTCAATTATTTATAATTCGGGTCGCAACCTCGGACCGTTGTTTAAAATAAATTGTAACCAAGTTTAACTAATATTTTATAACTTTTGCGTTTTAAACCGTTGTGTTTTATTTAAATGTATACCCTCGCGTAAACTAAAGACAGCAGATATTGTTTGTTTGTTATAATTTAATCACTAAAATGCTATATCAGGACTGTTTCTTAATATGTGATAAAAACTTTATTGTTGGAATTCATAATTTTAACAAAATACCCTCGTCAATTGAAAATGAATTTTATATTAAAAAACAATCTCTTGTTTGCTTATAGAATAAGATGATGACCAAAATAATTATTTTACGCAGACGAAGTCGCGGGCACAGCAGTTACCATACTTATTAAATTAGCTGGGCGGGGTTGTGTTCAGGGCGCAAACTTTGTCGTAGTTTAGGGTGTGTTCGGGGTTAAAAGGTGCGGTAGGGCGCGGTGGGATATTAGCTTAATATTAGGCTTCATATAGGCCTTTTATAGATTTAGGTTGTTGATAACCTCCAATAAGACGTAGCCTTAAGTTACTTTCAACTAAGGTAAAGTTATAGAGCCATTACAGCTTAACTTGCCTCCTTAATTCAATAATTAAATTTTTTTAGCTTAGGGTTAAGAGGACGTCAGAGGTTAAAATTTCGAGGAAATTTAATGGTTACAGTAGAGCTGGGCACAGAAGTATAATCAATACCTAGATTGTAAATAAAATTATTTTCTATATTTTACACGAATAGTACACATTTCAACTCTTTTAATATCTTTAACATGAAAAGTTACAAACAGCTGAAATTTTTCTAACTATTTAATTTAAGCTTAATAAAAAATAAGCTGAAAAAATGACATGATTTAAATCACACGAATATTTCAGTATAACTTCCGGCCGGGCCTTGACTTCGAGCCAGAATGCAGGATGAAATTATGCACTTTATCTGCAGAATATTAAATTGAGTTTGCGCCAGCTTGCGCTTAATTTCAAAGCACTTGACCTTGCAACTTTTACAATACAGTTTTAATGTCGTTTCAAACTGTTAATGTTCCATTACTATGTACAGGTCTCTATTTTCTTGCGGTCCAGAAGAGAGGGTTATAAACTCTCTCTTCAGAATTAGCTGGGGTGTTCTTCTCTCATCTTAAAGTGCTTTACAAAGCATCTGATGATACCTCCTAGTTGTTTTAAACATCGAGCTAGTATTACAATTTAACTTCCCAGACACCTAACCAACTTTGGCCGAGATTCGAATCGAATCTCGCGCTCTGTATAATAAAGTGATTATTATATATTTTAATTCATTACTGGAAGGGAAATTAAACCCTATTATGTAATGAAAGAGCAGAAATTCTTATCGTACGCTATTTAACCAAAAAAAACAAAATTATTTAATATTTAACACGTATTTTTGCTTACTTTAAGTCCTGTGCTTTACATATGCGGACACATTTTCAGCCGATATTTTTTTTAATTTCCTAATTCTGAATCCACTACCTGTCAGGATACTTTACCTCAGATCTATTACACATTATTGCGACTCTACTAGTTAATATACACTAATAAATCTACACACTATGTTCACTGGAACATGAAATCCAATAAGAACCACAAGTAGGTACAGTCGTGCACAACTTCACAAATGCAAATCGCGACCGCACCATCGGCGCTTCTTTTCTAACTAACAATGTTTACTCCGGCAGCGACTGTACGCTTCGGTGCGAAAGTGTTTTTTGCACATAAACGTTTTCACACTACGAGTTATTGGCGCAATGAATATTCAAGTATTTCTCGCTATTAATCTAGATGTTATATGTACTGTTTAGAAAATATATTATATAAACTATAAGAGATAAGAAGTTAAAGTATCATTTAAATATGTATGTCTCCAATTAATGTAACTGGCTATTGCCGCATATAAATCAGCATTGCAACTGAGGAAAGCCGGGGCGGTCTTTGTCATTTAAGATGGCTTCCCCCTTCGGATAATCTTTAGTTCATAACTAAAGAAAGACTAAGACATTTTACTAGAAATTCCTTTTTAAATAAACACTTTTAACAGTTTAAAAAGTGACCACAGCTGCTGCAAAGGATTCCAAACGTCGGGCCGTAGTTAAAATAAATTAGTTAATTAATACAATTCGCGTTTTAAACCGTTAAAATTCATTTTAATGTGCTCTACTCGCATATAGTCACTTCTTAGAAAATCCTTATTATTCGGCTACTTAAACGGGCACTAAGACTGGAACCCAAATAAACTTGTAAACGTGGTACCATAATGTAAAAAAACGTAATTAAATGATGAATCGTTTAAGTTATTTTAAGACTATTAAGAGTACCTAAAATAACAATGCAAGCATACTTTTGTAGACGATTACGTCACCTTTCGTAATTGTTACGCTTGTTGCAAACACCGAATTATTAGGTTAAAACTCACACGGTTTCAACGGCCGTGTAAAATTATCTTGTTGAGGTAAAAAATGTAAATGACTTGTGCAACTGGCTGTACACAAGTTATGAAAATATTTTAAAAAACGTTTTATATATAAGTAACCTAATGCATTTAGTCATATAATGGTGTCGATTATTCATTGTAACCTCCTATGAGAGGATTTTATCTAAAGCTTCATTCGTATAAAAAACGTAAGAATCTTCTTTTTATTCACAACGTCAGTTAAGTAATAGGTATAAAAATTTTATTTCTATTTCACTTAAAAAATTCAACTTGTCAGTACAGCCGTGAAATCTAATAGGTATACTCCAAAATTTAAATAAAACACTTTTAACGGTTTAAAACGCAAAACGAATAGGTTAAACTTATTCATGAGCAGACATGGTAATGGGGAGACGGCTGTTGCATAGCATCCGAAATGATAGGCTGTAGTTAAAACAAATAGGAAACAAGATTTACTAATACATTTCGCGTTTTAAACAGTTAAAAGTGTTTTATTTAGATGTGTACTACTTACGTAAACTAGAGTCAGTACGTAACTACAATATTGATTGACGCCACAAGAATTATTACAATGTTATACGTACGATAAACATAGTTAAAAAACTTTAAGTCTCGGGCAGGACTTGGGCCGGCATCGTCAGCGCTACGTGCTGTTGTTTTAACCAATTGAGCTACCGAGTAGGACTTGATTTTTAAGAAACCCAGTTTATACAATCCTTCTACGATGTTTTATGTACACACAGTAGTAGAAGCAAAGCCGGTACTAGTATCTATTATAATTGCAAGTGAATATTATGTGTGATGAACGGATTCACACAACAATATAACCTTGCAAAGAGAACAATGCATTGTATTCATGAGTTATTAGCGGTTATGTGTCTGGGCAGCTAGTGTTGACTATCCCATTTAAAATTAATATTTTTTTAGTATAAATTAATTATTTAGTAAGTGACAACTTAGCAGTGAAAAGTTAAGTTTCTTAGATAGTATATACTTTTGCCAATAGTGAAACACGTTGCCTATCATAACGTTAAGTACTGGGTTTGAATACCGGGGAAAAATTGTTTCGGCTACTTGCCCTTCACACATGTGTATAACTACAAATTGGTTATTTTTTAAATTAGGAAACAGGATGGAACCAAAAGCAACTTTTCCACGTCTTATATAGTTAAACAGCTAATGAATTAAATATATTTGAATAATGAATTCTCGTCAAAATATTAAACCTACTACAAGATAAGAGAAAAAAGCGTGGCTCAATAAAAATGGCTATATGTACTGAGGAAGTTTTTTTGTGGTATAGTAGGACAGTAGGCCCATGCCTGTTAGCCGTAGCCATAGCTACCATTACGCCATCGAGCCGCGATCGAGTGATGACTGCAACGAGACGTTAATCAGGCTTCTATTAGTATCTGATCAAGAACGAGGTCTGTGTTATGTGCACTTCTCTCAATAATAATAATTAGCCAAATCGTAAATCTGAAGAGAATTGGCGTTGAGGTCGAATAAGGACGAGTTTATCATTCGCAATGCCATATCAACTAAAGAGCGGTTATGCCCACGCTTGAGCAGTTACTGCTTCTATATTATGTACCTATTATGTACACATCTACACTAATATATAAAGCTGAAGCTTGCTTGGATTAAAAGTTATTTTTGTATTTGTTAGAACATTCATTGAGGAAGGATTGACGTCGTATCGTAACGGCTATAATTTTTAATGGATGGTTAAAGAAACAAATTTGGTTGCCCAAAAATTACTATTCTACGCGGACGAAGTCGCTAACACAGCTAGTGAAGGGGATCAATACAGACGACTACAATAATTGTGTGAATAAATTGTAAATCTGTACATTAAGAGGTAAGAATATCGAAACTCCGTGTTTACGGGAGGTCCGTAAGCGTCCACAGATAGATGAGAAGTAAATTGAAGTCCATGTTTCGTTTTCAGTCAGATTCCGAAATAAACCGAATAAGGTCGGTTGCACATCATAGCTATATGGTAGGTTAAGAGCATCAATTTGCACAAAAAATAATATAGTTTGTAATAAATATCTATTAAAGGTTGCCTGGAAGAAATCGCCATAGGCGACAAGGCCGCCTTAGCACAAACATGTTTTATTTTAAATAAGACACTTTAACGGTTTCAAACGCGATACATTAGTTAAAGTTATTTGGTGTTTATGTTTTATTTTGTATATATAATTGTAAGCGCTATGTTTGTGAAAAAAAAGTTTTATTATTATAATCTAGAATACGGCCTTAAAAATCTACGCCTGCGCTTTAAAATCAGCAAATTATACAGATGATTTATAACAATAGAAACTTTATCGTTTGCGGTAAGTTATTGACCACATTATATGGTCAAGTCGCACAACTATAAACAACTATTATTTTCTATACAAATACCTAGGAGCACCGTTCTTATTGAATACGCAGCGCACGATACGAATGAAGATGTTTCCTAAAATTTTAGCAATATTTTTGAAACTTCATTATTGGTCATAGCATGAGCTCAAATATTAGACCCAAAAGCCTTACCAGATGAAGACCGATTTACACCTTTTATTGAAACAATAATATTGTAACAGCTAGCCTAACCTTGACAACTTGACTACAGGACATATGACAGGTCGGATAGATGCAGGGGGATTTTTATGGATGTCTTACAGTACTATAGTATGATATGCATAAACCCCAAGGTTTCTTTACCAGTATGGATTATTATAAATAAGATATATAAAAAAGTAGACTCACCCTTATATACCTCTCTAAGTCAGGTGGAATATCTTTTTCTTCACTTTCATCCTCAGGTGTTTCATTGTTTTTGGACAGAGCTCTGGCTCGACTGAGCTGTACGCGTCGAGAAGGTTCTGTATTGTCTATTTTTTCTACATCCTGCAATGATTTGATTTAACATTGAATTAATGTCAACCGTGTATCAGCACACAAAATATATAAAAAAATTAATATATTTTGCCCTAATAAATTAAAATGTGTCATTGAATAACAATGAAATAAATATTTCAATGACAATGAGTCTATCTCGAGATGTTCTGGGTTTGAATTCTGATAAAACAAAATTGTTTCAATCAAAAAGGAATGCTGATAACTGACTTGTTGGTAAAGATTCAGTAAATAGATACAGAAGCCCCTTCAAGGGGTGTAAGAGCATTCATTATTCTCTTCATTGGGTATTCTCTAATGTACAATCAATATTCCATCCACTTTGCTTCAATAGGAAATAATGTGAAAGGTCATCAAATTCTTGGCATTATGAAAGGGTGCTTAAATATTTTATAAGTTACTTAATTACTCATAACACAAGAAATGAAGGATGGTTTGTACTGGTTGGGCAGGGCAAAGAAATAAAAATTAATCAGTGAAACAACCATACAAATATGTTAGCCCCGTGCCCCACATGGTGAAATGAAATGGGAATTTCACATGTACATATGAAAAATGCTGACTTATAAGTCATAGATTTTATTTCCTCTTTTATTTATATCTAAGACAGCTATGTGCTATAATAATATTAAGGATTTCCTTACTTAATTTATCATATTTTTAATAACGCTACATTGTGTCATATTTCAATCAGATACAATCTATTGACAACACACACTTAATAAAAGACTAACTAAGTACTGAAAGTTTGTAGATACATTTTAAACTAACAATTATAATAAACTATAGCAAATATGTCTTGGAATACTAATTCTGTGAGGTAATATTGTTAAGAGTACAGTATATCATAAATAAATGTTATAGTGGTATGCATGGACAATGTAAACCAATAAGTCATAGTTTCCTTTCCTCCTTTATACCTACTTAGACTGTAATTTAAGATATTAAATACACCAACACTACATAGTTAATTTAAATCAACTGTAGGGAGATAAAAAGTGTGTTACACATATAGTAATTGTAATTTTAACTTATATTACGTGGAAACACAAAACAGCTGAATCTAATGTTTTTAACTTTTAATTACTAAAAGTATAAAATAAAAAATATTGTTTTGTATGATTAAGAACAAGTAAAATAGTTACAATAAGACTAAAATGTATTAAAATATTAAGTACTTTCTCACCTTACTTTTTTTACGATTACGACGTGTATAAAAGGTGAGACGAAATAGTTATGCAGTAGGAACACAATACGGAGCAAAGCAGTGACTGTAGACTGAAAAGTATACCTATATGTACAATACTAGGTTTGCGATCTAGCGTCTGCGCTGTGAAATCAATACGTCGTTCAGTCAATAAGGTGGATATTACCGGCTTAGCTTGTATAACAACAAACATCTTGGAAAACTTAAACTCCATGATTTATGCGAATGTGTCTATGTGTCGAAGCTGTAATAATTAGATTTTATGAGAACTAGTTTACTCACACTATTAATTAGTCGATTGTTTTCTGACAAACCGAGAGCAGCCTTTTCATTCTCCAATTCACGGCGTTTTTGCTCAATTAAATTTTCTAAATCGTCTGATAACATTGTTTGCAGCGAGATCGGAGGTCAGCGGCGGGAAACACGATGAACAAAACTTTCTTTCAAACACATAGAAATTAAGCGTTTTCAAATTAATTAATCATGTTAATATCAACGTTTTTACGATACATTCATATTTTAGACTTAAAATTAAAGATTAAATAAAAATAAAAAATTTCAACATTCAACGGATAAGAAATTCAAATTGTTTTTAAATGACATTAACAAAAATGTCCATTGTCACAGTCGTTATTAATGACAGATCCTACCTAAGGGCGCGTTTGACATTCATGTCTTTGAGTTTGATTTAGTACTTTTGTGATAAGCTGTAGAGGTGAACTGTTGTCTGTTAACGAGCTATATTTTATTGTTTAATCGTGGTACAATAGTACTTTTAAATTTAGTTAACTTGAATAGAAAAGAATAATAATTTAAAGGTATGGATAGAGTGCGTTAACCTTTCTAGACTTTACTTAAATCCAAACTCAATTTAAAAGGAAAAACCTTTAATTACTTTAAATAATTTTAAAAATATGTATGTACGCAGTTCAAATAACCAATAAAAATAATAACATATTTTATTTTCAGTATAACATAGTGCAAACGAAAATGGCAACAGAGTATGAGAAAAAAATCTCTGAACTAGAGAAGAAAATAAAGAATTTTCCCAATTTTCCTAAACAAGGAATTCTTTTTTGGTTAGTTACGAATTCTTGCCTTGATTTTTTTTATTATTGTGATAAACATTTATTTCCTATTTAATTTAATGTATTGAGATTTTTAATATGTAATGGTAGAAAATAATTAATTACTGTTTTCACAATTACAGGGATATATTTTCAGCTATATCAGATGGTGCGGCATGTAAGCTATTACAAAGTTTGCTCATTGAGACAATAAGAACAAAATATCCAGATGCAGAAGCTGTAGTTGGCTTAGAATCTAGAGGATTCCTGTTTTCATTCTCAATAGCGGCAGAAATGGGCATAGGATGCCTGCCAGTGAGGAAAAAAGGAAAGCTGCCTGGTGATGTTATATCTTACAAATATGACCTAGAGTATGGTTCAGTGAGTTGAAATCATATCTTATAGCCACTTTAGTCTTGTTATGTTATGAAGAAGTTTTAAGTCTTGCCTTAAATTAGCGAATAAAAAAAATCTAAAAGTTTTAATTGGAACTTTGGCATTACTGGAAAAAATCTAAAAGAAGCTAATGTATTACTTCTTAGAAATATTTTTGCACTTGTAAACAAGTTAAGTAAACTTGAGCTTCCAGCAAACTATTTAGTCAATATTGTCAGCAAAAGAAATAAATAAATTTGAATTGAAATTTTTGTGTTCCATAATAACTTATCATAAACAAATATTATCTGTGTATGAGTTGCATAAAGTACTGATAATGGTGTTACAAAGATGTCTTTATCACATGCCGCGCATAAATCATGGTAATGAATTGTGATAAGGAAAATAAGCTAAGATGTACATAAATTGTCATGAGCACAGTGAATAGGAAGTCAAACAACAGATCAAGGTTGTCTTTATCCAAGCGTTATTTGATCGTACTTTATTGATACCTTAATAGGAATACAAATAGCTATTATTTAGAGTATTTGTTATATTGTAGTTTATGCTTATAAGCAAGAATACCTTTTTCTTAGCTTATTTTTTTTAGGGATGGGCCGAGGACTCGGTTGATACTCGGTATTCTGACGACTCAACGGGTTTTTTTAAATATACGTACTGATACGTACGATGGTAACGAGTATACTTTGTTTAAGAAAAGCAATATATTAAGGTAGATACAATTACAAGAACAATGTCAATCCAAAAGTATTTATTAGTAACTAGCTATGTCAGAGGCTTGCAAAACCTACTTAAGTTATTACGAACGATGTCGGTCGCGTTGCTTCTTGTCGTTCTTGCAAGATAATCTCATATAGCGTCGCAGACTTTTAGGTAGTTCCTGAGATTAGCGCGTTCAAACAAACAAACAATCTCTTCAGCTTTATTAGTATAGATTTATGAAATCTCTGAAAATCTCACTTAATAAAATCAAAACTATGCTAATGAAGAGACAAAATTACGAGAAGATACTGTATGTACTTGTTCAAGCGCGCTAATATGGGACTTTTATTGACCGCGTTACCCGTCCGAGTACTCGGTTGAAAAGGAATTGAGTCTCAGCCAAAGGGAACCTCGGCGCATCTCTAATTTTCAATCATCTACCCAAGATTTTCATGAAAATTACTTACTTTTTCTTAACTTCTTAATTGCCTGCTCAAGATATTCTTATTACTTCTCCTTACATTAACTCCAAAAAGAGAAAGAGTTACTAACATCCTTAGTAGACTTACTTCTAGAAATCAAACTAGCATTTATTACAAGTGATAAGATTTTAGATTTCATTTATTTTTCTCATTTCAGGACACTCTAGAAATTCAAAAAGACTCCATTAAGCCAGGACTAAAATGCGTTATAATAGACGACTTGATAGCTACAGGAGGTTCACTGAACGCCGCTATACAGCTGCTTTCAAACAGTGGGGCTAAAGTCTTAGGTTGTTTGGTTATCATAGAACTTGAATCGCTCAAAGGACGAAAAAATATCCCGAAAGATATACCTATTCATTCCATGATTAAGTATGATTGATATTTATTATTGATAAGTTTTTTATTTTATTTTTAAAGTGGGTAGTTTAAGAAAATATCAAGAAATAGAACCATGAATAAATAGTTATATAACTGTTTGTCTTTTAGAAAACAAACAGCCACTATTCTTTTTAATATTGAAGTGCCAGATTAGAATATAATGTAACATTTTAATAAAATGTTACATTCAAGAAGTCCTTATAAGTTACTATAAGTTAATAAGCACACAATTGCATTTATACGTAATACTTCATATACAGTTATATAATATAATAGATACCTTTAAAGGTATTATAGAACATGTCAGTAATTTTAGTTACTACTTAAAAGAAATGTATTTTCTGAGCCAAAAATATTTTTTATTACTTTGAGTTATACATTGTTATTTAAAATATAGATGAAGTGTGAGTTTATTGAGAAAGTTTAAAGTAACAGTTTGGTAAAAAAAAAAACAACTAATTTTGAACAACAAATAAGTTAGCATAATTATCTAGTTTTTCCTTTAATATCTTTGTAAGCAGGCTGTGATCTGTGTCATGAATATAAGCAATATTGTGATCTTACCAAAATATATTTTTTAATGTAACATTACTAAAGTATAGTTGGTACATTTTATTATTGTTGAAAGCAGGCTGTCAACTATGTACTAAGTCGTGCCTGAAGTACATATTTTCAGCTGTATATGTTTTTTTTTTCATTTTATTGAAATAATGTCTGGGTTTTCGTATTTTTTTTTTACAAATTATAAAATAAATCAAAATTGTCAATTGTAAAGCCTTTGTTTTAATATAGAATATATCATTCCATGATTACTAACAAAGTGGCAAATGTGATAATTTTTATACCTAATTAAATTGTATAAAATAAGTTTACAGCTTTTATTGCAATATATTAACCCGTTAATATTGTTACAAATTAAAGAACATTAACAAAAATAAATTATAACAAACAGTTATAAATTAAGTACATATTTGTAACATCATTTACAATGAAATGAAAACTAAATTTGCTTTTAACATAAAAATGGTTGAAACTTAATGTTATCTATTCTAATATTTACAGCAACAATTTACAAAGGCGAACTATCAAATTTCACATCCTTTTCCAATTTCTTATTCTCTTCGTTTCTCGTTACAACAAATGGCACCTTGAAGGAGTTTTGATCTTGTTCACCAATCTTTGAGTAATCCATGTCTTGATCCATCGGCTCTAATTTGTCATATTTATTCTCAGCCATTGTTGTAAGTTCTTGATCCAAAGTTGTGCTTTCAATATCAGAACTTTCTGTTGTTGACATATCCTCTGTAGTTCTATTGTTCAATTTTCCCATATCATCTTCCGTCAAACTTGCACTTACTAAAGCTTCCTTTGCTGAATCATTCATATCAAGAACAAAATCAACGATCTCGTGATCCTGGGCGTCTTTTGCCGTTTTCATGTTTTCTTCTTTCAGCTCTTTTTCAATAGGTATGTCGGTTGTGCAATCTGGATCGATTGTCGATTGTTCATGAACAGTCACAGTATTGTCCATATTTTTGTTTGTACCTTCATTCATTGCGTTACGAGCGGATCTAGTAAAATCGTCTTTTGATGCAAGCGTGGGCCCGTTTGAAACTTCCGTCGTGCTATCAGTATTTGATTCAGTTGTAAACTTCATATCGAGACCAATATCTTTCGGGTGCTTTACATCCATATTAACATTCATATCTTCAGGAAGGTCTTTATGAACATCGGGAGCTGCATAAACTTCAATTTTGAAATCGTAGCCTCGCAGTGCAGTTGGACTTTTAAGTTCTATTGTAACATTTTTGTGCCCTTCACCGCCTTCGACGATTTTTGCATCTCCATCCTTTTCTGGTCTTTGATCTTTGACGACAACTCTGCTTATTACTTCGCCTTCTTGTGCATTCACTGTGTCATTACTTGCTTGTCGCCAAATCGCTGGGTTGGCTTGTTTCGTTTCGTCAAAGATCTTCCTTCCATCAGTGTTAAATCCGACTGCTATGTCGTGGGTTCTAGCAAGTGCCACAAAGGCTAAGAACACTACACTTTTGATAAACATGTTCTAAATCTGTTTAACGACTGTGTGTTTTGAGAAAAGCTCATGAGTTTATATAGATAAAAGCGGTTTGAGGAAAATTTCCGAATGAACTCACGAGTTTATGAGTTGCCTTCGTAATAAGTTTAATTTTTATATTAAGATGTACTTCCTAGAGGAAAATCGTTTGTAAGTACAGTCGCGGACGCAATTTAATTTTTGTGGTCTAGTTCCTAGTTGGCGGAATAAAGAGCTCGACCTAATAACTTTTAAAATTTTATAAGTAATGCTCTATTTTTTTATTCTTATGTATCAGCCAATTTTAACACGGACAATTTTATTTTAAGCATAAGTCTCCAACAAACAATTACAACAAAACAAGCTCTTAAAAAAATATACTTTGGAAAGATATCTTAATAATCATAAAATCTCACGATTTATTTATGAGACTTATTTGGAATATAATGTTAAACACTTGTTCCTTCACAAGTACCTACGGACTACGTGTAGTGCATTTAAATTACAGATCTAGACTACGATACCTTAGATGCGCAATGTCAAGGGGAAGTATACCTATCGGGCTATAGATCTAGATA
The DNA here is from genome assembly GCA_963661955.1 of Leptosia nina. NCBI lineage: Eukaryota > Metazoa > Arthropoda > Insecta > Lepidoptera > Pieridae > Leptosia > Leptosia nina. The sequence goes on along the minus strand of CAVLEF010000009.1, from coordinate 12,205,986 downwards.
TTATGTCTCCACAATAGAGTTATCAAGTCAAATATAAGAAACATCTTGGTCTAGCGACACAACCAACCGAGTTGTATTCGATTCCCAGTTGTATGAATTCGTATGTATTTTTGCCGCATATTCTCCAATAGCGGATTATTCGACCACGTGTCATCTGTATGCATTTGGCCAGGGACTTGAGTCCCAGCTGTGGGAATTGTGGGACTGAGATATCTTCTAGACGAGTGTGAGAGCCACAGATTTCTGCAAAGCCTCGATTAACGAACCCGACAGTTCCTTTATTTAAAATTAAATTGCCTTGAGACACAATTTTTATTTCTCCAAAATTATTTACAATAATCAGGCTTGGAGCAGGGACATTTTTCAGGAATCTTCAGTCCTTTTGCGATTTGCTTAGTGAACGGATGTATTTCGTCACTGAAGAACGGCCTGTCAATAATATAGTTATGTGTTACCAAGAGTCTAATAAATAATAGTTAAATTCATTTTTGCCTAAGTTAATTGCGCATTTTATTTTTCTCCATATTTTCAGTAGAACAGGGCACAGTAGTCATTAAAAACCATGAATGAATCGGATACAAAAACATATTGAAACCATGCCCATATGAGGAATTTTTTTTTATTCGTTTTAAATGTAAACATCCTTACAAACTTTTGTTTTAAGTATTACGTAGTTCCTCTAGTGAACCTTGTTTAAGTATCTTTTCCGCTCTGATTCATATCTTAGAGACAATGACATGAATAACTCAGCTTCTTTCCGAGTTTAAATCACGTATTTGTAAAGGTCATTATTAAATACTGTCTGTAGTTTATGCGAGTAGCACATATTTAAAGAAAACAACGGTACTGTCTATAGTTTACGCGAGTAGTACACATTTAAATAAAACACTTAACGGTTTAAAACGCGATATATTAGTTAAACTTATTTGAAAATGATTTTTAACTTCGGCCCGACGTTTCGGATGCTTTGCAACAGCCATGGTCAGCAGGTTGGAAATATTTTTGTGCAGTCGTGGGGAGACATAGTTAAAAATAATTTCTACATAAGTAATATTTAATATGTATAATATAATAACTAATATTTATCGAGTTTTAAACCGTTAAAGTCTTTTACTTATAATGTTTCTATTAAAAGAGCCATCATTTTTGACAATATTAGTGTCACCTTAAAAATTACAACCGATAAGAATTATTTTTTTCACGCCAATCCGTTTCGGATCGAAACAGGAGCAAACATATACAATATAAAAGACAAGAAGAAAGACAGACCGTCGGAGCATCCTCTCTATCTCCTTTTGATACTCCTCGGTCGCTATTTGACATTTCTTGATTTGATCCAACTCCTCTTGGCGTGCGCGTTTCTTGAAAACAAAATAAATGATATTTTAATTTTTAAAGTGCCATCATGTGCAATATTGATATCGATTTTCTTAAGCTCAAAGCATAAGACATTGAACCTTATACGTGAGCTTTAAGGTTGGAAATTACACTGGGCGAGAGGTGCATGTATCAATAAGTTGAAAAAAAATTCAACAATGATGTGTAGAGCATGGAACTGCTCATGCCGTTCAACTCCTGCTCGTGTCGTAGTATTTTAAATCTATAATTGATTTTAAATTTATTGTTTTTACTGTTCGACTTTGGTTGCGAGGTTAGGAGTTTGATCCAGTGTACACATAAGTGTGTCGTAAAGGAAAACTTTAAACATCTGTATGCCTAAAAATTCTTGGTCTTGGAATTTAAAATTTCAATGACTACACACCTTCAAAAGTTTATTATATTCAATCTGTTCCAACAATTGTCTCTGGTGCAGTTTCCGTCTCTGCGCGTCTGTGAATTGTTTATGGTCGACGAGTTTCTCTAGCTGTTCGAAAAGTTGTCTGTGGTACTCGTCCTGTTCGTCGAGCTTCTGTTTGAGAACTTCTCTCGCTCTTTCGCGGTCCTTTATTTGTTCCACCATGGCTTGACGTACTTCCTGTTAAAAATATTGAATGTTACTTCTAATTCAAAAGTTTAAAGTACAACAAGTAGTTTAAACTGTTGATACGGCTGCTGCAAAGCATCCGAAACGTCGGGCCAGTCAAGCCGTCGGGAAAGTTTAGCTAATATATTTCGCGTTTTAAATCGTTATAGTGTTTTCTTTAAATGTGTACTACTGGCTTGAACTACATTCAAATTTACTCAAGCACTTTTAAATTTAAAGCCTTACTCTATTAGTCTTCTGTGCCCAAGCCAAGTACTCGCATCTCTTCGTATCAATATACTCTTGTCTTCTCTGCGCCTCCTCAGCTAGCGGACCCTCAATCAACGTCTCCATGTCTTCGTACTGCTGCTTCAGCTCCATCATCTTTTTGTTGCATTCATCCAATTCTTGCTGCAAATAAAAAAATATAATAATTCCTTAAAAAATCTCATTTATATGTAGGTATATTAAAGCCTTTTCAAGATATACCTCTTTACGCCTTCTGAGTAATAACTTCGCTTTCTCATCTGCCAATCCTTGACCAGTAAGAGAGTCCCAAGTGTCCGCGATCAGTTTAGCTGCAGCGTTTTGCTTGGCCACAGTCTCCTGTCTCTCTTCAATCATCCTCTTTCTCTCTCTGGCGGTTTCTTTGCGTTGTTCGGCCCGCTGGTTTTCAGCTAAGTACCGTATAATACTTAATATTTCCTTCCAAAACATCACATGGTATTATGGTAGGAATTTCGAAATTCCGTTTCAGTTTCAATCTGTAGATTATCTAAAAACGAATATAGGTGGAGAGTACAACTTTTTGCGATGTTATATAGCTGGGGTATTTCACCTTTCAAAGTGAATCTAACCGTGCGGTTTGCTGTCTATCTGTCCTCCTCAATCAGAAAAAAAAAACATAATAAGAATATACATCAACCTTCTTGTTCCTTTTTAATATCCGCATCCCACATCGCTCTGAATCTTCTAGACTCTTCTTTTAGCATTTCCTTCTCTTTCTCGCGTTGAATCATTCTTTGCTCCAGCTGATAGTCAGTGAAGTTCTTACACTCTTGGTCGCGGCGTAATCTTTCTATTACGTCTTGTTCCATACGAGCTGCCTGATTATTTAAAAACAAACATACTCTTCAGCTTTATAATATTAGTATAGATAAATGCTGTCAAAAAATAATAAAAATATAATTTCTGGTTGAATACTTGAAATCACTTACTTATAGTTCTACATTAAAAAAATTAAGGACTTAGAGCTATTAAAAGTAAAAAGTGTTTAAAGTAAAATTAGTTTACACGTAAAGATTATACCAATGCATCTGACTCCTTCATAGCAACTTCGTGCCACATCTTGTCAAATTCCTTCTCCGCCATTCGTCTAGCTTCCTTCTCTTTTATTTGGTATAGCTGTATCTCTTGCGTCTCTTTCGCACGCAGCTTATATATACATGGTAAGACGTGCACACATTTTGATCTACAAAAATTAGTTTTTAAAAATCTCGAGATACGCTAACGGCTAATACAAAATTTGCCTATAATAATGCATCTTTTAATAAATTCAGAAAGATAAGGATCTCACAGCGGAGTATCCTTGTACTTCTCCACGTGTTCTTTCTTCCTCTTCGCCAAGAGGTAAGCAAGTCTTTCTTTTTTGTCCTCCCACACAGCTGCAGCACCAGCTTGCGCTTGCTCAACGAATTTTCGTATATTTGCCTCCTCTTCAGCCGCGTATAACGCTATTAACCTATATGAGTAAGATGTGTACATAATGGGCATTAAATAGTAACTGACACAGGGCGCTGTAAAGCTGTAGATCACTAATCATATATGAAGATTTAGCTTTGTTTATGGGGTTGTGTGGTAGTTTATATATGTGTGAAGTAGCAAACAAGGAAAGGAAAGGCAGCTTTAGGCTACATTTTGAGGGAATACCAAATGGTAAACAAAATGATACGTATACCTTTGCCTCTTTTTCTGTAGATCGTCCTCATAAGACTGCATACACAGATCGACGCGACGAGCGACGTTGTTTATGAGTGATCTAGAAAAAAAGAAAATTTAATATTTCTCTAATTCCAGTCCTGAATGTATTCCTTTCGTAAAGTTGTATCTCTTTTGAGAAACACAGATCAGTTTGATGCAAGAGTGACTAGGCGTAAGAAGACAAAGGCGATGTAAATCAATATATGAACGATAAAAATGCCACGTTTGGAAGAACTCTTAACGAGAAAGATGTGGCATGTAAACTTTAAGCGCCTAAAGACATTGAAAGGAATGGCGGCGAGTTTCTTGCCAGTTCTTCTCATTCCTCTCATGCCTTTGGTTTGAGTAATAATGACTTCGGGTCTTCATTAACTGTATTGACGTTTGTACCAAAGTACCTTCATGGATTAATCATTTTTGATTATTGATTTATTACGCAAGGTATAAACCGTCCCACCTAAGTCTTATATATCGATCTTTAGTGTAGATGAGTATATTCTATATACTTACCTTCTGTCACATCGTATGAAGAAGTCGCTGGTCTGTTTGTCCTTGAGTTCTTTGAGCTTGTTCTCTGCTCCCTTCCGCTGGTCCTCTTCTTCTGCTCGAAGCTTTTTCACAAATTTCACGTACCGAAACGTGGAATTGAGCACTCGTGAGGTCTGGACGGAATTGGTTATTAATCTTTATGTGTACTGTCGTGTACAATAGATACTAGTTACTTACATAATAACACTCTGGTACACCCCTTGGTCCGGGACCGTCTTTGGGTGGTTTTTCTTTTCGCTGTTCCATTTGGGCAAATAAAATACTATAATTAAATTTTAAAAATCCGGTTGTGGGTATATGTTATCAAGAGATATGTGAAAATGTTGTCAGATGACATTTAAAGTTTTTTTTTTTTCAGTAACAAGTCTTAAAAGTACAAAATTATAGTTGTATAAGTAGTATTTACTAGGCCCAGTCAAATAATAGTTTCAACTTATGGGACTCTTGGAAATTAATTTGACTTTTCTTACTGATACAAGAACGAGTACAATACATGTAAAAAAAGATAACTTACATCATAATATAGAAGACTAAGACTCTCCATCCTAAGGCCTAAGTCTAAATTAAAACCAGACATATTTTTCTATTGTTTAATGAACAAACGGACTCAAATATTACATAAAGTACTTGAGGTAATTTTGTAAAGAGATCAAAGCTTATATAATAATAAAAAAGATTTTACTTCCTTCCGAAGCATAAATAGTTTCCAAATATAATAGCTATTAAAAATCTATTTTAATAGTCCGATTATATTTAGGTACAAAAATATAAAAATGCCTATCTACCAATAACAAAACAGTGGCGCCAATTCTGTAGTACTTCCACTTATAATTATTTAACGAATAAAATGATGTATTAATAAATAATAATTATATCAATGTTGCTATCCCACTTAAAATAGGTCTGATGTAATCTGGCAAAGGAAATTGAATCTTAATGAAAGAGAATTAACGTCGATAGTTGCACAGATAAGTATGGCCCATGGTGTAATTGTAGGATGGCATTTGTTACCAGTACCAATAATGACTGAGACTTTTTAAGTTTTTGGTATCATATATAAATTACATGAGAGATGTCATAAACGCATTGTATAGTGAGATACTAAAGTATTAAAACGAGTCATAAATCATGGTACAACAGAATTGCTGCCACAGATTAAACTTTAAACAAAAAGATCAACAAAAGAGCGCCCATCAATAGATAGTAATAGAAATATAATTATGATTTTTTGTAAATTTCTATTCGATTCAAAACAATGGCTCTTTATTGATAGACGCTCACCCTTAAAATTATAATTTAAAAAACTGTTATAAACTCTCTAAAAGAACAAAAATGTATGCATTAAATTCACTTTTATTGCACGCATTTCTTTTTACAATTTAACACAGATTCGCCGAACTTGTGGTAAATTGTAAAATTTAACACAAGTTCGGCCGAATTTGTAAATAAAAGCGTTCATTTATTTGTTCAAAAATAAGTCCCCTTTCCCGTACTGGGTTCAGAACCAAATTTTTTGTTAGATTTACAGATCCTTTCATACAATAAATACATTTTCAACCATTTGTCGTCCTAGGAAAATAAATAAATAGGAAATGTGACTAACTATGAAATGGACATTGCATTTCGAATAGAAGAAATAGCTTGTAAATTCGTTACAGCTTAAGGCTTAAGCTGGGTAGGCAGCAGCCTACTAGCAATACATATAGTCCTTGCAAGCTGACATCCTATAACTTATCTTTTTTTAAGATCAATGTAATACTGTAACACTAAAATTAATACCACCACCAAAATGAATTTAGCTAAACAAAAATAAAAAAATAATTTAAGAGGCGTATTCTATCAGTCGAAGCTCTCAGTACATGGGGTTTTATAAACCTTTAATTTATGACAAGGCTCAATACTAAAATAGTTGCTTACAGCAGCGATAAAAGATGATTTAAAAAACTTTTTAACCGATAATATGGCTTATTAATTATAACAACGATAACAACAGAAGGTGTTTGCAAAGATATTTTGCTTACGGTGATTTTCTATGAAAATAAATATACTGTGATGTAACTATGGGATCTAACTCTGTGATGTAACTATAACCAAATGGCTTTGGATTAAAAATACCCCTTCTGCTGCCAATAATATATATAACTTCTAGAGAAATTCTGGAAACATTACAGCACTGAACAAATCAGAAACTGTTGGCGCGCTCGAAAAGAACTTCGTTACTGAGGGCGTATTTGGTAATGTAATTATGGCACTCTTTTGGTGAAGTGCATCAATAGTGTTGTGGACACAGCGCGTTTCGCTCCTTCTGTTTTATTCTGTATTCTGTGCTAGGAGCTCATCTCACCAAAGTCGAGGCCTTACGTTAATAACCTAACGAACAGAATAATGTGAACATCGTCCAATTCCGGCTGACCGACGACAATCTTGTTCGTCGTTTCGCAGACGAGCTCGCGATTAATCAACTTCAGATTCGCGCTGTTCGGCAAAAGATTCAGCTTGGAGAGGCTCAATTTTAGGCAGCTTAGATTGTTTGAATATGGCAAGTACGGCGGGGTCGGCTTTATCTCGCCTAGCCAATTGTGCGGTTCGCCTGTTACTTTGTTGTAGACGGTTATAGATGCGGTTTTCTGTATTTGGACTGCAGATGGCGACTGAAATAAAACGGAAAAATAATTAAATTTGTATGGGGTTCGGGTACAGTTTTGTTCTATTTGATAAAAAGGACGAGTGTCTCTTAAAAGAAATGTGATGAGACTACACGCACAATTTGACAAAGTAAAAAATACAATCAAATGCCCTTTAATTATTTATTACTATAAATCCACCAACAGGTGGCGCGAGCGTAGCAGTTTTAATATAGTCATTAGGGACACCATACATCTTGATTACCCTGTGGCCAAGGCATACATAACATCTCTTCCGAATTAAATTACTTCGAAAATAAGTAACACCTTTTCATATTATAAAACATTCGGTGTGTTATTTAAATAAGTACTACTCGCATGAACTACAGACGATACTTAAGACAGTAACTTTTTGTCTCCTAAGCGCAATTAATAATTCCGGGAAAGCAATGATTTTTGTCTCGGTCAAGTGGTGACTTTGCCATTGTAAATAAAACAGATTAATGAAGTAAACGCAGATGTGTGTCCACCCCATGCCCCACAGTAGCGGGAATTTGATTATCTCTTATACCCACTTTAAGAACAATGTATCGGCAGTGAAACTGTAAGTATAATGTGCATTCTATACCACTGATTTTCAGCTTGTCATGCAATAAAAAAAAAACACATACCGACAGAGTCGCCATTAAGCAATCTGGATCTTCATATTTCACGCTAAGAATATACATGTTATTGTCGTAGTCAATTACTTGATTGCACCAGAGCGATTTCTCGACTAGATTTCCCAAAGTAAATGTTATGTTCCAATCGGTTTTTTCCGGCCTTTGAATGTTGTGAGGATGCTCCTGGAAAACAAGACCGAAAGAGAATAAGTACATATGCATTATCTAAAAATCATCTTTATTTCTACCAGACCAGCAGGTATCCCACAGGTGGGCAAAAATATACAATATGGCTAATAATCAACGGGTCGTGGGTTCGAACCCCACGGGTCCAACATGTTTCCAATTTTTCTAAATCATATAGGACTTCGTCTGGATATCTGGACATTAAATCCGGGTCACGCCACACCTAACACCCTAATGACCCATAGATGAAAAAGCCGTGATGTTTAATCGCTGTTTTTTTTTCCGCAAAATAGGTCAACGCAGGCGCATCTTGTGTAGATGTTATATGGCTGGTGTATTTCACCTCCCATCGAGTGAACTTCATGCTTGCCTGTCCTTGTTTGTAATTAAGAAACAAGACTTTTTTTATAATAAGCTTTGTTGTGGGCCAATGATATATAAGAACTATAGAATCCAATCAACGCCGCATGAAAAATATAAAAATAATAATATTTACCGTGTAAATATGATAATCAAATAGAACATCGGGACCAGCCCAATCGCAGAGAAAGCAGTTGAACTTTTCCAGGTTCTGAAGTCAAGAAGACACGCTAACATAAGATTGCAAAATAAGACAACATAAGAATTTATAGTTTACATTATTTCGTGAAAAAAAACCTTCTAAATTAATCAGACGAAAATAATAAAATAACTAGGCACAATCGAACAATACAAAATTATAGATCACAATTTAAAAATTTATTTTATAAAATCCACAAAGAGATGTTATGTTAGGGTTTCATTAATAAAAAGTAAAAAATATTATTCTGTAAATAAACTAACATTAACTCTGAAGATCTAAAACTGTACACAACTGTAAATATTTTTTCGATGCAGCTGTAATTTTAAAAAACAAACATACCCCATCCTCATTTATGAATTCCAAAGCTTCGTCAATTTCAAAAACCGGTTCGTCTGAGACCAAATCGATATGGTTTGAAGCTAGAAAAAATATACCAAATTTTATTTATACACACATTACAATATTCAGAATGCATGTAAATATCATGTACCAGAGATCAATTTAAATTTATAATATTACTATATATATATATATATATATATATATATATTTTTTTTTTTTTTTTTTTTTTTATAAGAAGTACACGATGAGCTATCAAGCAAGTATAAAAATGAATTCTTTACTAAAAATACTATGCCACCTTATGTACAAATCAAACTTTGAAAGTTTTAAAATTTTTACATGTTCTTGCACATGAAGGCACTATGTAATTTAAAAATCGAAAATAAATTGAAACATTTTTCGACTCGGGCAGAACTCGAACCGCCATAGTCAGCGTTCCGTGCTGTGACTCGGTAGCTTAATTGGTAGAGCAACAAACAAAAAAACAAATCAAACTCTTAAAAAACTTGTTACGGAAAGAGCAAAAATAAAGAATATTGTAATGTGATTGATTACCTTGGACAGCTTTTGGAGTCTCCTGAAAATATTGTAAATGCTGTGCATAATTTTGCAGCTGTTCTTCTTCAGCTGCACATAGAAAAAGAAAATATTAGAATGAAAAACCTAAATGATAAAGCTTTGATTAATGACAACTTGACCTCTTTCCTATTAAGAAATAGAAGCAGACAAAGAAAAAGATATTTCTATATTATATCACATTACAAACAATTTAAACGGTTTAAATTTATTTTAACTGCGACCCGACGTATTTACCTACTTTGCAGTAATTGTGGTAATGGGAGGATAGAAGATAAAAGGTCTCCCTCATGTAGGTCCGCCGGTTAGTAGTTAAAATCAATTCTAAACGAGCCAATCAATGTATAATATTATGTACTAGTCGCGTAAACTACCGACAATGCAATTCAAGTTCCCATACCAGTACATACCCCCTCTATAGAACGAACAAGAAAAATTGGCAAGAAAATCGTCACGACTATTTTTACCACAAATTATTAGTAAGTCTTCACGTACTTACAGTTTAGCGATAGAAATATGGATAAATAGACAAAATCTGAAGAAACGAAGAAAACGGAAAATTTATAGAACTCACTCGAATAAGCATTGTGCACCATTTCTGCGGATGTAGCGTGCTCCGTTCTGAAAGGCATGCGTTAATACAATGCAAGCTTTGGAAGCAATGGTCCAGTTACAATTGGATTTTTTTTTATGGCCATGTTAAGACCCTTTGTGCCGTTTAAACTTCTTCAATATACAGCTTATCAACGTCATTACTTTCTGCGTTCATCGTAATACTTTAAATTTATATTGCACATGATGACATATAAAATGTAAAATAAGCAGAACAAAAAACTATGAATGTCTAATGATATCTATGGTGCCGCATAGTTCAAGGCTATAGATTTAGACCAATTTTATTGATAATGTATATCGATGTATAAATATTAAAATAGATTTGAAACAAGCGTTTTAAGACATTATTGCAGCCTTTCCTTTAAAAACTGTTTTAATCCAAATAATATGTTCTATGTAAGTAAAAATTACTTACGCGCTAACAATTGTTGTTGACGAATAAACAGACTTGGTACTTGCTAATTTTGAAGGCGGCGTGTGAGTACTTTGTACATAGCTGTCTTTTAAATTATAGCAACAGTCCAGAACATATTGTGAACCTTCAACTACGCGCACAACCTGGTACGGATGCGCAACATTTGCTGTAACGAAATAGGAGAATGAGGAAGCATGAAGCCGCATGAAGTATTGATATGTATCAGGAACTAAAAAAAACTTTGTGAGAATGTGCAGAAAATGAAGGAATTTGAGCATTACAAATAAAACTGTGTGATACCAAATACGCTCAAAAATCAAATACTGCATATCTTAATGTTAGGTATTTATAACTTACATCTCTTCTCCTTACTGCATCCTTGTGTAACGTCATACATTCCTTGTGCGACGTCCAGAGCTGTATTCAAGTTGGTAAACGGTTCAGATATTCTAGGTAAGTTTAAAATATCGTTGTTCACGCTTTCTGTATTTACATCCGTTGTGTTGGACATTCCGTTGCTACCTGAAGTTAAAAGAAATTTAATATCAAACCTCGAAGTGTGAGAATCTAAATCAAATTGTAAACACAGTGTTTCGTGATGTTGCTCTTATTAATTGTAATCGAATGTTTTAAATACATTTTTAATAATATGTTATAATAATTTGTTTATACGTTCTCTACTTAACAAATCTCTTAATTATAATGACAGTCGCTAAATTGGGTAGGAGTTTGTGTGATTTTTTTAACAGATAGATTATGTTGATAAAATTTACGACTACGAACTCGGAACCCTTTCGTGCAAACACACGCTACTTGTCTACTTATTACAATATATTTTAAACTAACCTTCTATCGCTAATATCTCTACATCGTTGGTATTTCTGTCCAGCTGTAAAGGACTCTCACCATCACCATAATATGCTGAGTCATCAGAAACATTTGGACAACATAGTTGATTATCATCAGTGCCTAACACATCAGCAATGTCGATACCATTCAAGAGGTCCAGTAAGTCTTTCTCTTTAGACGTTGGATTTGAAAGTAGTGGATTTTGAATGAAAGCTTTAATTGGTGATAATGTCCCATCATCATTGAGGAAATGAACCGTCGCTTTTTCTATATTCTTCGGTATCTTTGGAGTTATTCTGAGTAGTTCGCATCGGTTTGATTCGCGCATTTGTTGCGATGTTTGTGAGGAGGCCTTAAAAATAAAAAACCTTTATTCATAAAAAAAAAGGTTGCTTTTCAAATCTAAATCGAATATAATTTATTCATATAAGTCACTAGAAACACTAAAGAACGTCAATAATAAAGGACTGTAAATTTACATTTACTACAAGATTTCTAATCCAGCGAGAACTGGGGATAAGCTTGTCACCATTCTTTTACCACTATGTCCCATATATATATATTAGATCTAATCTCCGGAACTACTGGTTCGAATATAAAAAAAACATCTTTGTCTTGGTTGGAATAGATTTCGAGGAAGGCTTAAGGCTATAAAACATAAGGCTGCGATCAATAGGAGCGGAGAAACAGAGGCCAATGTGGAAACGACGTAGTGTGTAACAGCTAGTAATAGATATGTATGATGCAAAGCTTTTCCATTGGAAGTAGAAAGTGTTATCACCCCTGCACATTGGAGAGCACATTATACTGTTAGTTTGGGTCTTCAATACTAATTTAGAGGTGGTAGTGGAAGTGCACCATTCCACTCTGCAGCGGGATAGCAGATCTAACATCTCATGTGGACTTCCATGTGACGCTTGTACCCAAGAGTTCAAATATTAATAGTTTAAACAAAGACTTACTTGCTTATTTAAGAAAGAATTAATATTATTATTTCTTAAAATAATAGAGGTAGCACTTAGACGTCGTTGTATAGAATGTCTTCTCAATAGAGTATCATTGTTAGCTCCAACTATTTCTTTTGTATTGTATTGCCTTAATGTTTTTGAACTGGAACTACGGAGGCACATCATGTTTTTAGGTTCATTTTCATTAAATTTGTCTATTAAGCTCCTTCGAATATCAGCCTTTTCAATTTGTCCACAGACATTTTTCGCTTGTTTGGGAGTTGTGCCGATCGGTGGTGATAAGGCCCTTTTTCTTATTGGTTTATATTCTGCAAGCTAAAAAAGATATTACTTATTTAAGTATAACCCAGTTTTACAATTCTGTTTACAGTATGTACATAATAAGACAACTGGAACTAGAAGAAAATATTATAAAATTTAAAATAAGTATACTCTATAACTCAGAAACAATATTTGTATTTTGTGAACTGGGTCTTTAAGTTAAGCTATGATTAACAAATGGGAAAATTATATACCACTTTCTTCTGTGTTTTTTTGTGGTGTCTTTCTTTCATAACACTTTCAATAATTTCCTTTACTTTGTCCTCTCTGCCAGATTTCCTTGCGATTATCAATTCCACTTGATATTTTTTCTAAGAATATAATAATAAATTAATTTGATAATACATTGTTTTCACTTCTTGATTGTTGCTGCAGTACATTATATCAAACTTCATATTACTTATCATAAAATCACACAATACAAAGTCTAATTAAGCACATATAACTCTTTTTTTTAAACTGGTCATAGTAATGGAGTGTTTAAAATTGTATAAAAAAGCCTTTTCATTTTAACACGTAACTTGTGGGTAGATTTTAAACCTCCTCACCTGTTCAGTAGTTAAGGAAAATAAAAACGGTACCAAGTTTCCAGTTTTTATTAAACAAAAACATAACTCTTTTTAAACTTTACGCAGACAAAATCGCAAACGTTTAAACTTAAGAAATTCTTTTAAGTGAAATCTGAAAGACGAACAAGCATTTAAATAGGCAGAAGCGTTAATTAATGTTCATACCTTGAAATTACATGGCAGCTGTAAACTTTTTGACAATGCCTGTAATTGACGATAAGGACGATCCTCAACCTGTTTTCTTAGATCTTCTTCCATTTTTGTCTAGAAGCACGTTTAATTTCGAATGATCTAATTCAAGCCACCGGCTTTAGCAACGTCCAAGAAAAAAATAAAGATATTTAATTTAGAGGTTAATTTAATACCCGCAATTTGCAGCTATAGATATCTAGATAATTATGTACTTTTTATTGCATTGTGCGTTTATTCTATGCTGTGATTTATTAAATTTTTAACAGATTTTCATACGGCCAATGTTGCCATCTAGTATTGGGCAGTGTGACTAAATATTAGTAGTTTTAATTGAATGCCACTAGATGTCACCACTACGATTAAGAAGTGATTTTGCTTAAGGATGTTAATAATGTTTAATTAATACTCTAAAATAATGAAAATAATGTTTATTTGACAAAAATGTAAGATTTTTTTATTATGCATTGTTACAACACTATAATAATTTAAATGCATTTAGTAACTAATATTATTTTTTGACACCTGCCATTTGTCGTTAGATGGCAATGAAATAATACAGTTATTTCATTGCCATCTATTTAGCCGGCATACAAATAAGCCGGCCGCTAAATTTAACCACTACACTAAGTGAAAATAAAAATTGAACGTCTTCGGTGTATAATTTTATTTAAGTTATTTTTAGTTTATTTAATAAAGCGTGGGTAATGTGATTAATTTATTTTCAGATGTTTTCAGTAGAAGTCTTCGGAATGGATGTTCTGGGTTTGTACTGAAATTGTAAAAGGTATATTATTTTATTACCACCACAGATAATTTTAATATAAGCATTATTTTGTAGTATCTACAAATTATAAAAGGCATTATACAGTGAAAGATGACGCGTCTACCTATTCCTTGCTTCATTTATTTTATTCTTCATTTTGTCTTTGAACACAGACGCTCTTTTAGTAAATGGTTTTTGCTTTAGTTCCATACTTATTGATTCAACATCCTGTAACAACAATTGGAATTTATTTGTACTTAGTTTTAGCTGTAAATATTTATAATTATTAATGCATACAAAAACTTTTTTCTTGGAAAATCCTGTACATTATTAAAATGTATGGGCTTTAAATTATTTCCATAAAATTTTGGTTCCTCGTGTGTAACGGAATATTCTAATATGTAATGATGTTTTAACTATTAACTTTAAAAGTTTTGTTTTAGTTTCTTGCAAATAAATTTCAAAGTAGATTAATATTGCAAGAATATAATACCAATATGCTTTCATTTTCGCGCATTTGCCGATTCAGACTATTTCTATATTCCGTCTGCTTTTCAAATTCCTGTCTTGCTTCTTTTAGTTTTAATTCTAACTCGTTAATAGCTGTCCTTTTTACACTTTCCGTGGCTTCTCTTCTATTCTGTTGCATTTTTTCTATTTCCCTGTTCCTTTTGTGTAAGAATCGTCTGTAATCTGTTGCTAATTCCTTAAAAATAAAGACGAAGAAGATATATTTATACCAGATAAACAAACAAAGTTAAATAAGACTAGAGAAAAAATATGTGCATCATTACTTGTGCATTTCATCGAAATCGGTTTAGTCGTGACCGATCTTTTCAAATAAACAACTCTTACTGTACCTCTTTATTTTGTTGCGCCCGTCTTTCCATTGCTACTAATTTACTGTCACTCACTGTCTCCATCTCTCTCTTATATTCGTCAGCTACTCTTTCACCTTCTCTTTGCATATTCTCCACCATTGTCCTCTCCCTCTTCATGTTTTCTAGACACACCTGCTTTTCTCTTTGCAGTGATTTCTGTAGTCATTAAAAATAATATCTTTTAAAACCGATATGCTAGGCTATCCGGTTTTAACAGAATTGAAAATGAAAATCCCAAAAAAAGTAAAACATTAAATAGACTTGCAATTTCCACTAATTTCCTTTGCCGCTCTCTGCGGAGATCGCCTAAAGCAACTTCTATAGTGTTCTGGTCTATTTGCCTGTCCTTCTGTTTTTCATATCGAATCCTTAGTAGCTTTTGTTCGTGGCCTGATATGTAGTTCACTTTATTTGTTTCTTGTTGCTGCTTCTTTCTTCTTATCGCTGAAAAGGATAACCCTATCCTTAAGGATTATTTTTTCACTTCTTCTTGATTCTTTATTCAGATTAAAAAGTAATATTACCAAATTACAGTCTAAAATTTTGAAGAATTAGAAGACAAGCATTAGTAGATAATCACACAATTAAAAAGGAAATGAAAAGTTACCGTCGAAATATTCCTCTTCCATTCGTTTCTTCATTATTTCTATCCGTCTATTTTCTTCTTCTCTCTGCCTTTGTAAAGCGTCTCGTCTCTTCCTATTAGCGCTTGCGATCTGCTCATCGTAAGCACGCCTTCTTTCCTGCATCTCATATTTGAGTCTTTCAGCTTTTAATAACTCTTGTTCTTCCTTGATAAAGTAATAATTTGCCTTTAAATAGAAATGTCAGTAAATATTGTTCAGTGATTAAGATTTTTCCCACCTTGAACGTAACATCGCTAAGCAATATTTGGTGCCACATGTCTTCGATTGCAGACTCTTCTGCTTCTTTATCTTGTTTTTCCTGCATTTGCATCTTCTGCATATACCTCAATTGTATTTTATCTTCTTTTGTGCATTGCATACCTTTTGCTCTAAAAATGTAAGAGATCTTTCGTTGTTTTATTATTGTTAGTTAATGTGGATGTAAGTAATATATCAGATTTAACTATATATTTATTATATTTTACTAAGTAAGTCCGTAAAACACGATATATATTAGCTAAACTTATTTGAAAATCATTTCCGATGAATATTTTATTTTACAGCCTCCCCGTGACCGCGCCTGCTGCAAAGCATCCGAAGCGTCTCGACGTAGTCAAATAATTTCCAAATAAGTTTAACTAACATATATCGCGTTTTAAATTGTTAAAGTGTTTTATTTAAATTTGTACTATTCGCGTAAACTACAGATAAATGAGGTTAGATTAAATATTGTTCATATTTAATCTAACCTCATTTATCTGTAACAAAAACTTTTATCTTTAATTTCTTAGCAATTTTTTTAAAGACAGTATTTAAATACAATTTTGTTTTGTTTAGTTTCTTTGAAACGGCCGAAACCATTGATGGGACTTTTATTGGCTAATACGATGAGGAATGAAATGTGAAGTGATTACATGAAGTAAAAGTAAATAAAGTTTAGGTATGTAGACATCTTATTGTGACTTACATCTTCTCTCGTTCTAACGCCTTCTGACATTCCACAAGTTTCTCATGCTCTAACTCTTCTTCATATCTCACGTTTCTGTTCTGTCTATCTGTGCAGTAGGTGCATTCCTCCTTCTCTCTTTTCCTAAAGAGTTCGACACTCAAAGCCCGTTCTTCTGCTTCTAGAAGAACTCTGAGTCGTTCTCTTCTCTGTCAAAGTCTATATTCTTCTTGGTTCAGCAACTCTGTTACCTTTTCACTTGTACGGTTGATAATTGCACTAGAAAACAATAAATTATCCGTTATTAATTACTTGTACTTATTAATTGTTATTTATATTTCCTAATATTGTATTATATTAATAAAGTTAATAAATAAATAATATATGAGAAATTTTTAAATAACGTACTTTAACGGTTTAATGTGCGATATATATTAGTTAAACTAATTTGTAAATCATTTTAACTACGGTACGACGTTTCGGATGCTTTGCAGCAGTCATGGTCACGGGGAGACGCGCAGTTCGAAACGACGGGCAGTTAAATGATGTCCAAATAAGTTTAGCTAGTATATATCGTGTTTTAAACCGTTAAAGTGTGTGTACTACTCGCGTAAACTAAAGACACTAAAAGAGATATTAATTTGAAAAATTAAATGCCCTTTGCGTGAAGACACATTTCTGTTTGTTTACTGTGTACTGTTTGTTAAAACATACTTTTGTAAATGTAGACTATCATAAGCGACAATATCTGCGGTCTTCTTCACATCATCCACGTTAATGAGGGTTTCCATATCATAGCGTTGGCGTAACTGCAATGAAAAGTATTTAATTTAATTAAAAGTGCACGGAAATAAGACCAGTAAGCAGATTACCGCGAGGTATTTAATCATTGTAATGTACCACTTTTAATTATAAGGGAACACTATTGTACCGTAATTCATATTGTTATATTAGGTTTACAATATACTAGATGCAGACGGTGATAATTCAGCATAAGAGACGTAAGACGACCAGGACGGTGGGCTGATACCCAAAGAAAATAGCCGGCAGCAAATGGATAAATTGACCTTAAAAGAGGACCGAGTGGCGTGCCTTGGGGGGTCCAAGCGTGGACGCTACGGGCTGATAAAGATGACGAAGAGTTATAAATACTGCTAAAATAATCCTTTGGTTATTTCATCATCAACAGCGGATTAAATGTTTCCAAAGCCGGATCTCGGGCCTACTAAGATGGAAAGCCTTAACCGTCGTCGTTTTTTGGTTCTAGAATATGCTAGTTTCGCGACGTTGCTTTACTTCTTTGCGCGTATAACTTAAGGTACGACCCAGAATCGATCTGCCGACCTTATGATTAGATCTTAGATGCATATATGTAACTAGAAGCACTGAAATATTCGTTTACTGCCTATAATTTATTTATTCTATCACAGTCTACAGTAATTTAAATCTATTTAAGTCTACAGTATAAAAATCTGCTAGAGGCAGAGAGGCCTAATAACAAAAGAACATAATTTTCAATAAGGCAATTTGTACTATTATTTGTGTAAGAATTATGTTATCAATTTTCGGTCACTGTGTTCTTGTAGATTAACATTTTTAGATATCAAAATATAAATGACTCAAGACATAAAATTTCAGTTAGGCTACTCTGGCACTAGCGGCCTCAATTAATATTTGTTATATAAACTCTACGTGTTATTGACTAATTAACTAAAAAATTTACCCTCCAGAACGAAAACGGATGTCCAAAGTATACACTAGGAAAGTTTGTTTTTATTTTGTTTAAACTGACCATTATAATAGCGACAAGTTTCTAAAAACTATTACGCTAATCTAATCGTTCTACTTTATCGAATCAACTGTTTGCATAGTAAATCCTGTTACTATGACAACCATTTTCATATACACTAACTGCGTAAGTAACTTAACAAATACGATTAAATATTGTTTTATTATTTATAGGCTCGTTGATGTTAAGGCTCGATAGTAGTATAAAAATACAGCCAAGCTTGTCTACTTCAGTTACTTCCATAGTGTAATCTCTTATGGTATCCTTTAGTGGAGCAATGCAGCCGATATTCAAACCATAATATTTATTTTGCAGAAACGGGCTATTCGATCGATTTGTGGTCTTTCCCCACGAGAGTCTGTTTGAAATAAGTTGAAATGAAAATGTTTTGTTTGTGAGGAAAAATGTAAATACTTTTAACACAAACGGCAGCTTTCATCAGTACAATACACCCGTAATATGGACAAAATATGTGTACCAAACAAAAGGCTCCATAAAAGTAGTAATTCTTTTCAAGGGAACAGCAAACAAAATTTTTTTAAAAACCCCCCCCCCAGGGCCCCCCCCCAATTTTTTTTTTTTTTTTTTATAAAAAAAATGCTTGTAAAGGGTTATCCTAAAATAAAATGATAAAAATGCTTGGGGCTCGAGGAACCCGCCTATAGGGAAAAATAGTGGCGCACTAAAAGTATTCAAGAATGTAAAATGACACATGGGGAAAAAGGAGTAACGGCGAGTTTATTGCCAGTTCTTCTCGTTGTTCTCGCCCTTGTTTTGAGAACTGGTAGTAAATGTAAAGTTAGATTCTTTAATTATTTTGTGACGTTCATAAGTGTTCCTAGTTACCTACATGAATAAATGATTTTTGACTTTTTTTGAATTTTTTGTAGCAATTTATGTCTAATAATCAACGGGTCGCGGGTTCGACACCCACCGGGTCCAACATTTTGAGACACGTACTTTGTCTAGAAATCGGAATATTAATTGTGTGGTAGGAATATCGAAATAACGAGCCACCGTTCATGGATGAAAATGCCGTGAGGTTTTATCGCGTTTCGGTTGCCTGTGGATTTGCGAAAGCCCAAATAGGTCGACAACGCATTTTGTAGTATGGCAGGTGTATTTCACTTTCCATCAAGTGAAGTCCTGCTCTGTCCTCCTTTACTAAAAAAAATACTCCCGGGTTTCGATGCCGGAAACTACATGCAACGAATAGAAATTCTAGGGATTCATATATTGCGAGTATGTTGACCCTACGTTGTAGACAGATTTATGTCTCAATTAGTTGAATTACTTTTGAGGGTGAGTCAAGGGTAGGGCTAGATGCATTTTACTTTGAAGCTCAGCGAATGCATATACTGGGATCCAATTCTGCTATTCCAAGGAGCGCTGGAAGAGCAGAATTAGATCTTTATAGCGTGAAATTTTAAGTCTTTCAAAAGCCAGTGTTTTTAAGTTTTTTTGTGATATAGGACGATAGGTAGGTAGGTGGATAGGAGGACTTGCAACATGGTGTTTTCTTAATGGATGACATATAATTAAGATGGCACCTATTTTTTTGAGTCTGTTGATTTACAGTTCAGGTACAAGTTTTTTTTTTCAATGGATAGTAGGGTTAGGTTTAGTAGAGAAAAGATTTGTAACATGTTTGTTTGATTGAAGAAGTATTTAACTAAGATGGCCCCGTCTATTTATGTCTGTGAATTTACACTTTACAGTTCTTTCAATGGATAGCAGTGGACGGGATTCCGGTATGTCTATCCCCAGTGGAAGTCCAAATTTCAACAATCGTACTCAATCAAGTGGAATTGAATCTACGACACGTTTATTAACGACCACTCGACCGACGGGCCCGACAAAATACGCTTTGTATCATATCGATGGTTGCTGCTAACTCGAAAGCATGTCGTTTGTACGTGAATTAACAGAATTGGGTTCCAGCACAATTTCATTAGTATACAGGTGGCACGTAATGACATTGAATTGAGAAATACTGTCTCGTCGGCTTAATGGATTTCTTGGGGGTCCTAGATTTGACACCCCGAAAAGCCATTTTGATAGTGAAGCATTTTCTCCCATTTATCTTTGTCTGTGTAAATAATAGAACACTGAGAAGCATTTTGTATGAATACTTGGTCACTTATATGAAGTACTGTGTGGTGTTTACGCGAGTAGTACACATTTAAAGAAAACCCTTTTAACGGGTTAAAACGCAAAAATTAGCAATCTATTTAAAATTCATACAAAATACTGATATTCTTTAATGTGCCAAAAAAGAAATAAAACATAACAAGGGACCCAGACGGCGGCTTTATAGCTAAATAGCTATTTTTACCAAGCATCGCAGTGGGAATAAAAACACAGTAATAAAAGAGGTATTCGTGACAACAAAAATTGTGTTTGAACTTATATAATGACAATAACAAAAATAAGCCTAATCTATTTATTATTTAACTGCTAAGTGGTGGGAGTTCACAGGTATTCTTGAACCAAATGAGACTTTGGACTCTTCTAATATTAGAAAGCAAATTATTTCATTTATAGTTCTAATATATTAACTATACTTATATTCAATGTATACACGTTTCTGGGAGCATTGGAGTCGTACAAACGTGTTTCCAGGGCTCCCTCAAAGCACCGTAGGGGGCTGGTGGTGTGCTTACTGGTTCTGGTTGACTATACGATTAACCACACTCCTCATGTAAATATTGCCCGACGCGGGCGTTAGGCATTCACACCATTAGTTAAAAAAAAGGTATACCAGTTTGATGTTTGCGATTATCAAAAACAACGACGGTCAACGGTTTATTGTTGCCGATTTATGATACAGGAGTAATTAGTACTCGTATCAATAATGACGAAATGATTTGCGTATTCAAATATAAAATTGAAATTCATACTGTTTTCATTTGATGAACCTTTAAATGCAGAGATAATTTACGGCTTACGCTCGTTGCGTGGTAACCGTGTAATAAAACACACATTTAAATATACTATTTGCCGTTTAATTGGTCAATTTAAAAGTCAGATTAACTCGACCGGTACTGTTTATTAAGTACCTTTTATATAGTCTGTTTGAATATAGCTCTATGTATGTATGTAATCTCGGGAAAACGAACTCAATAATGTCTATAGTTTACACGAGCAGTACACTTTTAAACACTACTTTCAACGGTTTAAAACACGACATAATATATCTCTATGACCACAGCTGCAGAGCATCCGAAATATTGAATCGTTGAATTGTATATAAGTTATCTTATGTTTCGTGTTTTGAACTGTTGAAAGGGTTTTATTTCAATGAATTAAATATTCTAAGTTTGACTTGTAGGATATAACTTATACTTCTAAATGGTATTATTAAGATCGGAAGTATAGTTTTAATTACATTAGTCACTAAACGTGTCCGGCCGCTATCGGGTACCTTACAAGTGCTAGGGAGGATATGAAGCTACGTTCACAGTAACATTTATAGGTAACTTAGTTTTTACTTATATTATATAAATTAATTTATACTTATTTTGCTGCTTGCAAGTATTAAAAAAATTATATGAAACCCAAACTTCACTGTCATAAAAAATATATAGAATAGTGGTGAACCGCACTGTTTGTTTTCTCTCAGTCAAAAACTTTTTACTAGCGTACGTATACGTCATGAAAAATAAAACGATATGTCTTTGAAAACGACTGATATTACTATTGTTTCTCCAATTGCCGAAACTAACCAAATTTATTCGAGAAAATCCAATCCCAGTCTAAGCGTAGAAGTAACGAACATCAATTTAAAGCGGCCATTTTGGGAATAAGTTCGACAATTTAAAATGGTTTCCTTGCTTCCAATTTGACTGATCGCTTCGACCCTAATCGCGAACAATGAGAAGTGACCTTAAGGCGGCGCGGTGCGCATGCGTGAAGCCCAGGCAGAACTGTCATGGCGGGCCAGTCTTCGTATCGACGCCGTCGCGTCGCGCGTTTTTCCGACCCCTCCGCTTAATTGTTGTTAATTAAGGGAAACCGTTAATTAATACATTTTTGTGGCTGTGCCAGTGACGTTTTGTGTCGTGCTACAGTCCGGTTGAGAGCGATTGAATCCGGCTTCCGCCAGACGGATCCACTTCTAGCCAGTCGTAAGTAGCATGAAGCGATTGTTTGATGGGGTATTGTAGCGAGTATTTTGGTAGCGTTTCGTGAACACTCGAAATTGTGTGAGTGAAAGAAACGTAAGCGTTAGAATGTTTACACGCTCTATTGATTTTGTTAAATAGCTCTCCAACGCCACGTTGGTTATAAAAGTTCACACAATAAATTATTAAGAATTATAAATTATTCAGAAATGTCTCCATCCCTAAATCTCTTGTATAAAAACTGCATTCTAAGAATTGAAACTGAATTAGATACATTTTGTCAACGACTTAGAAATAAATAACTATCGAGATGCCATGTTACAACTATCTACAAGGAGAGAAATTATATCCTTTTATGTTCTACCCACACTCTAAAAATAAAATTACTCGTCACGTATCAATTGATGAAATTCTCTTGTAGCATACCTTCGACTAAGAAATTGTTAAAAATATAACTAAAGATATTCATCTTTATACTTAAAATCCTAGGATCTCAGTGAGACAGAAATACATAAAACCATGTTATCCTATTTTAACAAATAGCATTTCACTAAATACAATTTTTACAAGTTAACAATAAGTACAATATAACGTATATAGATACCATCATAAATAATTATGAACAACAACTAAGCGATAGAAGACAAGAACCCCTTCAATTTAGAATATTGTCAGAATCCTTATAGTCCAGTCACGAACAAAGCGGCCACAGAATATAACAGGAACCAAACTACGCTCTAGAAATCGTATCAGATTACGAGCTACTATGTTGCAGCAAGGGTTTAATAGAATTGACCCCCAAAACCTGTCAAAATTAGAGTCACGCATCTCTAATTATCAAAGTCATAAGGTAAAAAACATACACCTTTACCGTTATTTCGACAAGGGTATATTACTGTTATATATTATAGTATACAGCGTCACTCTTCAAACTCTACTAAAATCAGTGTAGCCATTGGGGCAGGAAAAGGTAGCGAAATATTGTTTATTCATTTAATTTTACACATTTTTATGACATAGACAAACGTTCATAGTTACACACTTTTGCATTACGAATGTAAATAGTCCTTTTTCTCAACATTTTTTACTATTCAGCATTTTGTTCCTGCACAATGAGTAAGTGGCTTTCCTCGAGAATGCCTCTTACGGAAATGTCTTAGGTGCTTCCTGGATGCATGACATGCAATTAGTGGGAATAAGCAAGGAATAGTGCGCATATTTGGGTCACGTGACTACTTAAACTTAAGACTGCGACGCGTGCGATCCTTCGCTTAACCGCTAGCATTTAGTTTGAGACAAATGTCGCAGTTACTAGAAAAAAAAATCTACTATTATTTTCATGTCATACGAACATTATATAAGTTGAATAGCTGTGTCCGCGACATCGTCTGCGTAGAATAGTTATTTTGAGCAACAAAATTTGTTTTTGCAAACCTGCTCAGATACTGTCTATAATAGTTTACGCGAGTAGTACACATTTTAATAAAACACTGTAGCAGTTTAAAACGCGATATATTAGTTAAACTTATTTGAAAATGATTTTTAACTTCGGCCCGACGTTTCGGATGCTGCAATGCCATTTTCAAATAAGTTTAACTAATATATCGCTTTGAAACCGTTAACGTGTTTAATTTAAACCTGCTCAACTTTATAAATTATTACTGACGACGTCGTCCGCGTCTCGTCGTTCTTGCAAGCTCTTAATCTTAAAAGTAGAATTTTGAAAGACATTTTTTAGGTCGATTGAAGAGAAATCATTCTTCTATACATAATTTGTGTATCTTGAACCGTTTTCGCAGCGTACGCAACAGAAACCGACAAAGATATACCTATAATCATTTTTTCCATATTAATTATTATATTGGTCGCGGTGTTTTCTTAGTTCTAACCAACACAAAAGTAATTTTTCAATTCGAACCAGTAGTTCTTGAGATTAGTGTGTTCAAACAAACTCTTCAGCTTTATAATATTAGTGTATTTTCATTAAAAAAGAAACGATGATACGGGCGAACTTTGAACCTGCATTCACAGCGACCCATGGTGCTTGCGACACATTTAACTACTTGAGCTACCATGTCTCGAACAATGTAATTTCAGTATTTATCCATCCCACCCTTTACAAATCAGTTCAAGTTCTGCCTGTGTCCGACACAGTACATAGTTCCGTCTTTCTTCAATATAAGAAAGCACTAGATTCCTCTATCAAAGAGTCCACTCTAGAAATAATTGGCTTTGTGTTCGCTGTCTGCCTATTCCGAGATTGCGTACTAATCCAATCCGAACGATCAAGCCTAGCAATAACATCATCGAAAATGTATTTATTCATCGAAGTCGGCAATTTAAGGCGTTTAACACGAAAAATAAGCGAAACTTCCGAAAGGAAATTCGATAAGACGATTCGGCGATTAATTTTCGCTCGCACAGATTATATATTGCCTTAGTCACGCCACTAACTCGCTGTATGGCTTTGAAAAATCAAGTAGCTTATCTAATGTATTAGAGATAGAAGAGGAATGCAAGAGAGGTGGACCTAAATTTGCTAATTTCGAAGAAGTGAAGTGACATGGTGGGTCTGTTAGTTCATCGATAAGTTTTATGAAATGAGGGCAACTTGGGTTGTATATGGTTACACGTTTGTGTACGTTCTGTCTGTAGTGTACGCGAGTCGATTTAAATAAAACACATTTAACGGTTAAAAAGTAAAATATATTCGTTAAACTTATTTATAATTTATTGTAACTACGACCGTAGGTCTTGGAGAAATCTACTTTTTTTAGGGGCATCTTCCATCTTCAGTCGCCGTGATCTCGGCTCTTATTAAGCGTCCGACACGTCGGGCCGTAGTTAAAATAAATTGTAAAATAGTATAAGTAATATATTTGGCATTTTAAACATTGAATAGTGATTTATAAAAAAAATTACGTTTAAAGGCAAATAAAAAAAAACACATAGGCAGAACCTAAACTCCCAATAATTCTCTACGGTTAGTTCCGATAACACCAATCGAAATTCTTATTCTAACTCTTATAATATGTAATACATAAGTCTGTATAACCCGTCTGTTATATGTTAAAGTATTAAAATATAAAACAAGCATCGATAATGGTACAAAAGTAATTTTATATGAAATATTTTCAATAGCCACAGTAGAAAGCTGGCTAAAGAATATCACAAAACTTCACATTTAAATAACACACTGACTATTGCAAGACCCGACCCGACTGGATTTACTTCTCCCCAGTAATCCCGATTCCCATAAAGACATTCCACACTCGCGTATTTTGCAAAAACAATTTCCCCTGTCCAAGTTTTCCCTCACGTAGAAACCTATAGTTATAAAGAAGTCACCCCATTCTTGAACCCCCGAGTTTCATCTTCCTGTGT
Source organism: Leptosia nina (assembly GCA_963661955.1). Lineage (NCBI taxonomy): Eukaryota > Metazoa > Arthropoda > Insecta > Lepidoptera > Pieridae > Leptosia > Leptosia nina. The sequence goes on along the minus strand of CAVLEF010000009.1, from coordinate 12,180,100 downwards.
CAACAACGTCTAGCTTACCCAAATTATTATGTTACGGAAAGCTTAGAAGCGAATATCGAATAACCAGCTCCATCGATCGGTGCTGTCATTTCGTGATAGATAGGCTTGAATACTTTAGGATCAGTTCACACGGAGACGCAACGTTGCAACGCGTCACCTTTTTAGGGAGCGTACATGCTCCCTAGGGGTGAAGCTATAACTTTATTGGCGACGTAAAGAGATATTTTTGTAAGAATTTGAAATTGTCTCGCTACGTCTTAAAACTCTTGACACAGGAGACGAATTGACTAGTTCCATAGATAAATCAATTTGTGTTGTGACCACGACAGTTTTTAAATTAAAAATAAGATAAAAGTAAATCTCGCGTTGTTAACCATTCAAAGTGTTTTACTAAAATATGTATGTTTATAATAGTGGGCTCGTTTTTCCTCCTTCTATCAAATTATAGAAATTGAAAATCCCCACACATATAACATCTTAATGAACTTGCTTAGCGTAATTATTAGAGTATTTTCAGACGTACAGCGACCTAAACTGAAATGCGATTAAATTCCTACTACTCATTTAATATCAACATTTGTCAAACCTGGTGGGAAGGCCAACCAACGAGCCTATGTAATGTTTAAATTAGTTTAGTTTTATTTTTTAATAATAAGAATATTTTCGAAACAAAATAATATTATTAACATAAGACACCGCAGAATACGAGTATTTTTTTTTAATTCATATTATTTAATAACAATTTAATGACGCAAGAAGGTGTTTAGAGATATTGTAAAAAGTTGGTGTTAAAGACTACCAATATTGCAAATTTATATAGTAACATTTTAAATACTGTTTGTTGTGCACGCGTACGCGTATAGTACACATTTAAATAAAATACTTTAACGGTTTAAAACGCGAAATATATCTTTTAAACTTATTTGAAAATTATTTTAACTACGGCCCGACATTTTGGATGCTTTGCAGAAGCCGTGGTCACGGGGAGACTAGTAATATTTTTTACTATGAAACAAAAAATAGATGCGTACTTTTAACCTGTGGATTTTTGCCACAGGTAAAAATGCTAGTTATTAAATCAAACAGTAAAAGTCTCGCAAATATTTCATTGCATAATTTGTATCGCGTTTGCTTGTACATTTTTAATCGCTCGAACGGTGAGCCTCAATTTAGAAAACTATTTCAAACCGAACTTGCTCTGAACAATGGTACCTAAAAGCTCGATTTGGATTTTGTAGCTCAATCGTAAGCTTTGAAAGCTGTTGAAAAGTTTGCAAATAAGATTTTTCAAGTGGAATAAATACGAGATCCAAGAAATTATTTGTGTACTTTCAAATTGTTTTCCACAATACATGCCTGGATAAGATAGATTGTACACACAATTGGATGCTAAAAATATTTTATTTTTGATTAGTAAAAGCTATGGGTAGAGGTATAAATACGAATGTAAAATACATTTAGTTACTTGTCTAGTAATGATATCCAGATGAACCTAGTATTATCTTGTGGAATATTAGCAATAAGAAATAAAGTAACCTAAAACAATTAAAGAAAAAGAAAAAAAGAGATAGCTCTGTTATTGATGTGTGTATACTAAAAGTTAATACAAATTATTATATCAATTAAGTATTTTTTCGCGATAGAGAAAGACATACAAAACATAGAGTTGTCTATAGTTTACGCGAGTAGTACACATTTAAATAAAACACTTTAACGGTTTAAAACGCGATATATTAGTTAAACTTATTTGAAAATGCTTTTTAACTTTGCCCCGACCTTTCGGATGCTTTGCAGCAGCCGTGGTCACGGGGAGATAATAAGTTTAACTAATATATCGCGTTTTAAACCGTTAAAGTGTTTTATTTAAAACATAGAGTTCCATTGGTGGAAATGGAAGATGAAAAAACCGAAACCAATTTTATTTTACAAGATATTTCAGGATTTTTTTTAAATTGATTAGAAATGTGTAGAATAGGGGATCGAATCCACTATCCGTTAGCGTTAACTAAGCGTTCTATCAATCGTCATCAACCCAGTAATTATAACACTTTCCCAACCAATGAAAAACCTGAACAGCAAAACTTTCAAACTCAGCGACATTAACTTTCATCTCGCATAATACAACAAGCGAGACAGGTATATAACGGTGTAACAGTATTACAACTTGGACAGTTGGCAATTTGGCCAATGTTAGTTTGCGGTAAGGGCATACAACTTTGGCCAATACTAATTTGTAACCTCTCTTTGTCTCTCACGCAGGGGACTGATAAGGGATTTCTACACTGATATTGTTACTTCACTTCTATTGTTGTTCACTGATTATAAATTCCAGGATCGGGATCTAGGGAAAACTTGTTTCGAATTCGTGTGGCGAGAGTTTCTATAATTCTCTGTTACCCCACTTTTAAGATATCGAAAACCTTATCTTTACCGTATCAAAAATACAAGATAGTATCAAATTTAGATCGAACGGCTTAAAATCAAAAATAACTGTAATTGTTTTGCAATTATAATGGAAGAAATTAAAAGACTGTCTTTTATATACCTAGATTATTAAAAAAAAAAAGATTGAAAATTTTAATTTTAGTTAGAGCAACACGGAACGCTGTGGATGCCGGTAAGTCATGTTCGTGTAGTATTTTTTTCTTTCTAAAATCGATTTCTATTCTTTTTAGACAGTAATATGTCCTTACACGTATTGTTAAAATAATGTGTGAAATCCCGTTTTCCCCTCGTGGGGCATGGGGCGAACACATTTCTGTGTCCGTTTAACGGATCAACTACTTAGTTGATCAGACTTCTGTGCCCTGCCTGACCCAAACAATTTTTTGTTTCCCTGGGATTCGCATCCAGGACCTCTCGCGCTTAAAGCAATGCTAGGCAGTACGATACCATATTAACCATTTGGCTACAAAGGCGGTCGTTAAAAATAGTAGTAATTAAAAAACATAAAAAGTTTTGTTAGTTATTAAAACTTTGTCCTGAATTCTTTAGCCATCGAGTAATTTTTGAACTTCTTAAAAATTATATATACATACTAATTATCATCGTATTCATTTACCCCGTAATGCGATATTATGGAACAAAATATTTTCATTTACTCCAAGTCGTCCCATAATTAGCACTTACCATAAAATTAAAGCCGTTAAACGTCGGAAAAACTCAGGTAAAAGGCTTTCTAGTCGTCCGCAGACGTTCAGATGTTATTGTCCGTAGCACGCTGTTTGAGACAAAGACTTTACCAGGGTAATGAGTTTGTGTTAATTAAAATTGCTGTTATATTTTTCAAATACTACGAAGCTACGGAACGTAGCGCCAACGTAGCACCTAGCTACAGAACGAACGATGTTGAAGAAATAAAAATATAACAGCATTTTCAAACTGGTATGAATTGTAAAACCGATTTTGACCATTGTCTGTCTATACTTTCTAACAAAGTTGAAATAAACGTTTAAAACTTTATTCATTGTTTTAGTAATGTCATTGGATTAAAGATTTTTTCCTTCTTCATAACACTCACGATAGCTTAGTAGTTAAAGAGTTTGTACGGTACTCGCGTCATCTATAGACAAAGAATTCATGTCCCCTAACCCAACATATTTTTTTTATCATCATAACCGTGTACGTATAAACATGTGTAATTCAAATATATTCTATAAATATCAATCTACTAATTTAATTAGGTACATACTCTACAAAGAAAATTTGTTTTTAGCATAAATTCTGTTACTAAGACTTCGCTGTCTGTCCGTCTGTTTGTTATCTCGAGAAACGCTATAAGCTTACAAATTATTTGTTTTTGTTATTTGAATTCGACAACTATGTTTGCTACAACAATCGTTTATATCTGGGACAAATTTGAAAATCAAATCTCACTTTTTATTTACATATAATTTATTTTCATCTCTTCATTCACAACACAGTCATTGTAAAACAAGAGACCGTGGATACGTACCACAAATTAATTCCGCCGCAGGAATGAAAAGATTATATCGCTCCGGGAAGCCATTCTCTTAACGCTTAACGATACCACCAAGAAGGGCCTAGCGTGTTTTAGAACCCTCCGTTCTTTTGTAAATATTTTCCACAATGTTGGCAGAAATGAATTTCATTTATATTTTTATATGTGCGCGACTTGACTGATCCAAATAATATTTCGTGTAAACTTACCTTCCATTTAATAACTTTTCATTTATTAAAGAAATATGATTATTTTAACTTTCTTTTAGTAAATATAAAATCTATTGTTAGAATTTTTATATCTATTTATTGCCCTTACTGCTATCTATTTTTTCATATATTAAAGTAAATATCTATAAAAGACTGTCCATTGGTGGTATTCAATGACCGTCGGAAGAGCGCGTATGCTGAAAAAGGGGAGTGAAAAACAATGCGCTTTGCAAGATGCCTTGGGGGAAATTATTATCGGAGAGCATCAAGTGCTCTGCCCCCTGAAGTCAATAAACTTACCTGTTCATTTGAGGGGCGAACGCTTTGGCGGCGTGCGAAATGGTTTTCATGTAGAAGGAAGGATTTAATATTAACTATTTCATTAAAGCAATAACGCCGTCAAAGCCAACGTCTGTAGTTTACTTGAGTAGTAGACGTTTAAATAAAACCACTTTAACGGTTTAAAATGCGATATATTTTAGATAAACCTATTTGAAAATTATATTAATTATGGTCAGACGTTTTGGATGCTTTGCAGCAGCCGTAGTCACAGGGAGATGAAGGGATGAGGGGACTCGTAGTTAAAATAATTTTCAAATATGTTTAAATAATATATATCGCGTTTTAAACCGTTAAAGTGGTTTTATTTAAAAGCGCTAATCTAAACAATGATTGAATTGCCATGGAAATAAAAACTCATGTTTAAAGATTTAAAATAAATGTAATATAAGTGAACTTCCACTCTGAAAAAAATGTATCATACGTTTATTTTTATATTACCAATTGTATACAATAATAAGTAAAATGAATACCAATCAGACAGAATTAAATACAAGAAGCGGAATGGTCTGTTTTGTCGAGATACATATAGTTTTTAGATTTTAATATATCTTTCAACATAGCATTTTGAATTACGTGACCCTGTGCTAAGAAAATAAAATAATGAGAGTCCACAGGCAGTCTCTATTATGGCAAATACTTGAGGCTCCTTAAAATGAATTACGTTTCCTTAACAAAACGAAAATAAATATATACAAAATATCATTTTCTTTTTTAATGTGAATAATCACACACATAATACAAAGATAAAGAAACAAGCATGTTATCTAGAACCCTTAATCATTTTTGCCAATTCTTTCGTAATTTGATAGATTTTATAACTAACTTGCTTTTTTTATTCAAATTTTAATTTTAATCATTCTTACAAAATATTGCATATTTTTATAAATGACAAAACTTAGTTACGGAGGACATTAATAAAACACTTAACGGTTTAAAACGCGATATATTAACTAATATATCGCGTTTTAAACCATTAAAGTTTTTTTTTTTTTTATTATCTTCCAAAGTGTTTATAAATGTCGATTTGCTTAAACTGTGTGGTTACTAATATGACATTTCAAAGAACGATTAAATCAAATGCACAAAATAAAGCCAAACCATTAAAATAATGTTTTAAGTTAGCCCACAGCAGTACAAAGCCAAATCCAAACCACAGACTAAACTCGACAAAATTATTGCTATATTGATGCATTAATCGTAAGCGAAACATCCCCCAAAACCGCGATCGGTTTGTCTATGCCTACATAAGTATAGACTATACTATTCTATAGACCATTCAACATGGAATGGCGCCAAATTAAAGGGGAAACGCGAATGGAATGCTTTGTGCTTTTGCATTATAGATGTACTTTTTAGCCCTCAACGAAGATTTGTCAGGGGTTAAAAGTTACTCTGTTTTGAAAACTGTTACTTTAGCTATTACAAGGCTATGTAAGAGTAAATTTAAAATGTACTGTGGTTTCTTTTTTTTTGTATTTCAAATGTACTGAATAAACATTTTATATAGATGTTATTGTTTGATAGATTTACACTGACAAAACTAGATAAATTTTTAACGTGCAAACTAGATCAAAATATGAAAGGTTTTGATCGCTATTGCATTTTATGTCTTTAAATATTTACGTAGCGTTGTTAAGCTGCCAAAAACGTACAAAGAGAAACAGTAAAATATGGATCGCATATCGATAAAGCCGAATGTTCTCGAATAAAAATGTCTGGTTTTGATATCAAAAGGATAATTTCAAAAGCAAACACGAGAACCCCGAAGGGAGTGCCACTTCGGTACCTAAGAGACGTGATATTTGCATGTTTTTTTTGTGTAAAAGGACAATTTTTGATCTTTAAGTAGAATAAAGTTTATTTTATTGCTCTCAATCACTTTTATTTATACATCCGAAATAGAATTCCAAGTAGGAAACAGAATGATTCAAAATGGACATTAAAAATCTCTAGTAACTGTAACATGTAAAATAAAGAAACAGAACGTTACGTTAAATCTTATCAATTTGGTAGTTTTAATGAAATTCCATTTCTAGTCTTTTCAGGAAATGTCCTGTATACAGCAGATAAAATTTAGTGAAAACGCCAAATAAATATTCATTACACAACTCGAAATATCATTTGACCAAAGTAAAACAAACACTCGGTTTAACATAGAACCAAAAAGGAAGAACATCAGCGGTCTAAATATCTGTGTTCCATAGTTGCATCTGCTGTTTTGCAAATGTTGTGGCTGTTTCCTTAAAACATTTTAATGGATGTTTAATGTCATCACTTTAAACGGTGCCTATTTTAAACGATTGGATTTGTTTAATGATTGAAAACGTAAAATTAAGTGTTAACTATAGTTATTACGAACAAGCGAAATAAATGTTATAAAAAATATTTATGACACTTTTTATCTACCGCTCTTTTGCTTCCGGGGCGTCATGCAAAGGGGTTTTCTTGAATTCTGTTGTTCATTATAATGGCGCCTATTATACGAGTGTTTTTATTGTTACCCCTGCGCACCGCAGTTGAAATCAATTATATCAAAGTGTGTAAAACCGCAGCAAACACCGTCACTGATGTTGCAATTTCAAACCAATTGCCGACGCGAAAATAACCAATCGCTTACCGCAAATCAGGCGCGAACACCGCATGTACCATTTCATATGCTTTAATTTGTGGTTTTTTAAAGCTTCATTATGACCGTATTAGCATATAATATATCACAAAACATAAACGCGTTGGCAAGTTTTTACTATATGTAACAATGGTTGGTTATTAATGTTAACACTTTGAAAACAGTTTCGTCCAAAAGCATTTTGTATTTTCTAACTAAAAGATAAGAAGACAACACCTGAAAAGGCCTCACACTTGGATGGTAAAACAAAAAAGTACAAAGCGATTGCCTATTAAAAAATATTAATATTAACGTAGTTGATACCCTGAAAATTAAACAAAAAGAAGAAAAATATTAAATATTAAGTTCGAATGTCCGTATTTAAATACTGTCTATAGTTTACGCTAGTAGTACACATTTAAATAAAACACTTTAACGGTTTAAAACGCGATATATTAGTTAAACTTATTTGAAAATGATTTTTAACTTCGGTCCAACGTTTCGGATGCTTTGCAGCAGCCGTGTTTTATTTAAATGTCCGTATTTAAGCAATTACATTTTTTAGTAGACGGGTCGCGTAGCGGTAGCAGCTTGGTATCGTTGCGCTGACCCAAAGGCGCGTAGCATGTGCTACGATATGAGTGCTACGATGATTGATTACGTAGTACCGTAGCACAGATATACCAAAAAATTCCGTATAGCGCACTTATTAATTTTTGTTAGATTCAATATTTATAATAAAGTCATCATTTTCTTCTTAAAAAGCATTATACATTTGATCACCAAACGAAACTATATCGAGTTAATAATACTTTTTGTAGAAAACCTGAATTATTTTTTATTAATATAATATTTATTGTTATTAATAATTAAATTGTCTTAAAACAATAATAAACCCACGCGTTTGCACTAAGAAAAACTTTTCAACCAACGTTGATTCAACATTTATTGAAGAAAACATATTGATTAGTTACTTAGTATATTTTTATAAATAAAACAGAAAGACTCCCTCAAATTTTATATAGAACATAGTACCTTGTTTAGCGATTCTTTTAGTCCTAAAAATCTAAACTTATTCACTAATAAAGAGCTAGCTGCCACTGAGTTACGGGGTAGGTGCAATGCAAAACTTGACATGGATATAATAAATTATTCTTCCGTGTGAGGGATAGAACTTATATATGGGGAAGAAATTTCTTTGACACGTCATTCTTATTTACTTTTTACGCTGGTGTTTTTGATAAACACTTTCTTATGCAGATCTTTATATGAATACTTCAGGGAACTTCAAATTCAAGCTTAGTAAATAGAAGGAACTAGGAAACAAGTTAAATTATTTAAATACACATTTATAAAAAAAGGGTGCAAGCAACGCTGCTTGTATAAACTAGTGCTGATATTACTTTGTTACTAAAATAGAGTCTCTCAAGGTCGTTTGACAGCCGTATTTGCGATGATATAGTGGCGTGTGACGTCATAATCTGTATAACGTACACAGATGAGCCGGACGTGGGCGTTCAGCTCAAACCGTTGATTGCCTACTCTAGGGCTCTCGTAGCTGCAAATTAAACTGTGCACATGTAGGGCTGTCGCTCAAATATTTAAGACCTTCGTAACAATACAAATAAACCTTCCTTTTTTAAGTGCTAGATTAAATGGATTGTTTATAGTCCCTAATCACCATAGATTCGTAAAAGCACCCGATATATCAGAGGGTTAAAGAAATTGATGAATATATTTTATTTTATTACCTGACGAAATTGTTTTATTTTATTTCCATTGCAGGAACAAAGAACAAACTCGTGTTTCAAATATCTAAGCAATGTCTGTAATTACACGCTACATTATACGCCTATATTACACATTACAAAATAGTTTTAACAGTTAAAAAAGCGAAATATATTACTTGAGGCCATAGTTAAAATATTTTTTAATAAGTTTACTAATACATTACACAGTTTTAAACCGTAAAAAGTGTTATATTGCAATATAAACGCAATGTAATGCTAGATCAAAATTTGAAAAACACCTCCTACTATATACAAATCAAAGCCTAAAGAAAGAAAGAGGTACATTGAGCTTTCTATATTCAGTTGACAACCCTAAATTTTCATTCAGAATTGAGATCAGCGAAACGCGACTGAGCTCGCAGGTGAAATGTTGATGGAATTTAAATGTTTGTTGATTGGCTTTATTTACCTCCCCCACTAATTAAGCACAATATAAATAGCGTACTCCACATGGCTTCTAATTTACTATCTTTAGAACATAAAATTAATGGTATTTAAACTAAACCTGATGAGACGCGATTTGATTATAATAATATTCAAATTCAAATAATGTTCTTCACACCAAAGAAGGTACAAAGAATATACAAACAGAATTTAGAAAATAAATTAATGTGTTACTATTATCATGTATATACTAACTTTGGTGTAGAAGGACTCAGTTGTTGCTGTATTAACAGATTTGTGGCAGCGCCGATTTCTAGTCCCTTTGGATTATACTTATTGTGACAGCTAATAAGGAGGAAATACAAGAATAAACTTAAAACTAACTACTATACAACAAAAAATAATTACTAACCATATTACAATTTACGTCCATTAAGTACTTAAAATTATCTATTTATATTTAAAAAAAATGATAATGATGACACAGGCGAGACTTGAACCGGCTTCCACAGCGTTCCGTGCTGCTGCTCTAACCAATTGAGCTACCGTGTCGCACACGTCTTCGTCAAATTTGTTTAACCATTTAACACAAGTATCGTCGAAATCGTTCATTATAAATAGATTTTGAAAGACATTATGTGAATAGCATGCGAAAAATAATTATTTTTATTTTACTTACTTTACTTCGCTTTCTTAATTTCAATCATTTATACCCACCCAGCCCCGAATAGCACCGTAACGCATTACGTTACGTATCGGTTTACCCGCCCATAGAAGGTAAAATTGTAAAGGCTGGTTCCCAACGTTTCAATAACTCTAAACAAAAAAAGCAGTTTATCAGAAATAAATGCCAAAAGGAATAATTAAAAGTTTGGATAACAAAAAAGGGGCACAGTCGGAATTGAACAGTTTCACAAACAGTGAATTTCAAGTTTTCAATTCACTGCTTCCTGTTTCTGAAGTTTCAGCGAACTTTCTAATGAATCCAGAATGACGTTCGGATTTAGTAATTTTCAACTTTACACACACTCAATTGATAAGCTTCGTTAAGCACGAGAGCGATTTTAAACACGTACAATTATTATTAATTAATAATGGCGGTTCTACATAACTTAGTAAACGCGGTATTTGGCATCGCATAACCTAGGTCCGCATAATCTGAGGTAAGAGTGGAGAATTATTTTACTGAGCACATAATTAGATGAGCCCGTTGAAGAAACGAGTAAAAAATTAATATAACATTTATAAACTCAGCAACCTGAAGAAGAATAAATCAATTCAGTAGATCAGACAAAGTTCTACTTTGTCTATGGTTTTGAAAACATTAATATTTTTCATGTTTTTGCACAAGAAGGCACAAATTTATTTTAAAAAAAAAAAAAAATTTAAAAAATTTTTCCCCCCCCCCGGCTTTTCCCCCCCCCTTCTCCCCTTTTTTTTTTTTTCCCTAGTGAATTTTTTCAACTTATTGATACATGCACCTCTCCCAATGTAATTTTACCTTAACACTTGCGTATTAAGGCTCAATGTCTTATGCTTTGCAGCTTAAGAAATCATTGAAGATGAAATTACAAAGTTATAACGTTTGAAAACATTAATATTTTTCACATGTTATTGCACATGAAGGCACTTTATAATTTAAAAATCGAAAATAAATTGAAAAAATTTTCGACTCGGGCAGGACTTGAACCGGCATCGTCAGCTTTCCGTGCTGTTGCTCTACCAATTGAGCTACCGAGTCCTACACCTCATCGTCGAATTTTTTCAACTTATTGATACATGCACCTCTCGCGCAATGTAATTTCTACCTTAACACTTGCGTATTAAGGCTCAATGTCTTATGCTTTGCAGCTTAAGAAATCATTGAAGATGAAATTACAAAGTTATAACGTTTGAAAACATTAATATTTTTCACATGTTATTGCACATGAAAGCACTATATAATTTAAAAATCGAAAATAAATTGAAAAAATTTTCGACTCGGGCAGGACTTGAACCGGCATCGTCAGCTTTCCGTGCTGTTGCTCTACCAATTGAGCTACCGAGTCCTACACCTCATCGTCGAATTTTTTCAACTTATTGATACATGCACCTCTCGCGCAATGTAATTTCTACCTTAACACTTGCGTATTAAGGCTCAATGTCTTATGCTTTGCAGCTTAAGAAATCATTGAAGATGAAATTACAAAGTTATAACGTTTGAAAACATTAATATTTTTCACATGTTATTGCACATGAAGGCACTATATAATTTAAAAATCGAAAATAAATTGAAAAAATTTTCGACTCGGGCAGGACTTGAACCGCCATCGTCAGCTTTCCGTGCTGTTGCTCTACCAATTGAGCTACCGAGTCCTACACCTCATCGTCGAATTTTTTCAACTTATTGATACATGCACCTCTCGCGCAATGTAATTTCTACCTTAACACTTGCGTATTAAGGCTCAATGTCTTATGCTTTGCAGCTTAAGAAATCATTGAAGATGAAATTACAAAGTTATAACGTTTGAAAACATTAATATTTTTCACATGTTATTGCACATGAAAGCACTATATAATTTAAAAATCGAAAATAAATTGAAAAAATTTTCGACTCGGGCAGGACTTGAACCGGCACCGTCAGCTTTCCGTGCTGTTGCTCTACCAATTGAGCTACCGAGTCCTACACCTCATCGTCGAATTTTTTTTCAACTTATTGATACATGCACCTCTCGCGCAATGTAATTTCTACCTTAACACTTGCGTATTAAGGTAGAAATTACAATTAAAAAAATTAAAAAAAAAAAAATTTTTTTCAATTTATTTTCGATTTTTAAATTATATAGTGCCTTCATGTGCAATAACATGTGAAAAATATTAATGTTTTCAAAGTTATAACTTTGTAATTTCACTTCAATGACTTAAGCTGCAAAGCATAAGACATTGAGCCTTAATACGCAAGTGTTAAGTAGAAATTACATTGCGCGAGAGGTGCATGTATCAATAAGTTGAAAAAATTCGACGATGAGGTGTAGGACTCGGTAGCTCAATTGGTAGAGCAACAGCACGGAAAACTGACGATGCCGGTTCAAGTCCTGCCCGAGTCGAAAATTTTTTTCAATTTATTTTCGATTTTTAAATTATATAGTGCCTTCATGTGCAATAACATGTGAAAAATATTAATGTTTTAAAACGTTATAACTTTGTAATTTCATCTTCAATGATTTCTTAAGCTGCAAAGCATAAGACATTGAGCCTTAATACGCAAGTGTTAAGGTAGAAATTACATTGCGCGAGAGGTCATTATCAATAAGTTGAAAAAATTCGACGATGAGGTGTAGGACTCGGTAGCTCAATTGGTAGAGCAACAGCACGGAAAGCTGACGATGCCGGTTCAAGTCCTGCCCGAGTCGAAAATTTTTTCAATTTATTTTCGATTTTTAAATTATATAGTGCCTTCATGTGCAATAACATGTGAAAAATATTAATGTTTTCAAACGTTATAACTTTGTAATTTCATCTTCAATGATTTCTTAAGCTGCAAAGCATAAGACATTGAGCCTTAATACGCAAGTGTTAAGGTAGAAATTACATTGCGCGAGAGGTGCATGTATCAATAAGTTGAAAAAATTCGACGATGAGGTGTAGGACTCGGTAGCTCAATTGGTAGAACAACAGCACGGAAAGCTGACGATGCCGGTTCAAGTCCTGCCCGAGTCGAAAATTTTTTCAATTTATTTTCGATTTTTAAATTATATAGTGCCTTCATGTGCAATAACATGTGAAAAATATTAATGTTTTCAAACGTTATAACTTTGTAATTTCATCTTCAATGATTTCTTAACTGCAAACATAAGACATTGAGCCAATACGCAAGTGTTAAGTATTACTTCGCGAGAGGTGTTTCAATAAGTTGAAAAAATTCGACGATGAGGTGTAGGACTCTAGCTCAATTGGTAGACAACAGCACGGAAAGCTGACATGCCGGTTCAAGTCCTCCCGAGTCGAAAATTTTTTCAATTTATTTTCGATTTTTAAATTATATAGTGCCTTCATGTGCAATAACATGTGAAAAATATTAATGTTTTCAAACGTTATAACTTTGTAATTTCTCTTCAATGATTTCTTAACTGCAAAGCATAAACATTGAGCCTAATACGCAAGTGTTAAGGTAAAATTACATTGCGCGAGAGGTGCATGTATCAATAAGTTGAAAAAATTCGACGATGAGGTGTAGGACTCGGTAACTCAATTGGTAGAGCAACAGCACGGAAAGCTGACGATGCCGGTTCAAGTCCTGCCCGAGTCGAAAAAAAAAATTTTTTCAATTTATTTTCGATTTTTAAATTATATAGTGCCTTCATGTGCAATAACATGTGAAAAATATTAATGTTTTCAAACGTTATAACTTTGTAATTTCTCTTCAATATTTCTTAAGCTGCAAAGCATAAGACATTGAGCCTTAATACGCAAGTGTTAAGGTAGAAATTACATTGCGCGAGAGGTGCATGTATCAATAAGTTGAAAAAATTCGACGATGAGGTGTAGGACTCGGTAGCTCAATTGGTAGAGCAACAGCACGGAAAGCTGACGATGCCGGTTCAAGTCCTGCCCGAGTCGAAAAAAATTTTTTCAATTTATTTTCGATTTTTTAAATTATATAGTGCCTTCATGTGCAATAACATGTGAAAAATATTAATGTTTTCAAACGTTATAACTTTGTAATTTCATCTTCAATGATTTCTTAAGCTGCAAAGCATAAGACATTGACCTTTACGCAAGTGTTAAGGTAGAAATTACATTGCGCGAGAGGTGCATGTATCAATAAGTTGAAAAAATTCGACGATGAGGTGTAGGACTCGGTAGCTCAATTGGTAGAGCAACAGCACGGAAAGCTGACGATGCCGGTTCAAGTCCTCCCGAGTCGAAAAAAAAAAAAAAAAAAAAATTTTTTCAATTTATTTTCGATTTTTAAATTATATAGTGCCTTCATGTGCAATAACATGTGAAAAATATTAATGTTTTCAAACGTTATAACTTTGTAATTTCATCTTCAATGATTTCTTAAGCTGCAAAGCATAAGACATTGAACCTTAATACGCAAGTGTTAAGGTAGAAATTACATTGCGCGAGAGGTCATTATCAATAAGTTGAAAAAATTCGACATGAGGTGTAGGACTCGGTAGCTCAATTGGTAGAGCAACAGCACGGAAAGCTGACGATGCCGGTTCAAGTCCTGCCCGAGTCGAAAATTTTTTCAATTTATTTTCGATTTTTAAATTTTATTTTTAAGACAACCAATAGGCAAGTGTTAAGGTAGAAATTACATTGCGCGAGGGGGGCTTTTTTATAAAATTTAAAAAATTCCGGGGGGGGGGGGGGGGCCCGGGGGCCCTTTTTGGGGGGGAAACCCCGGGGGGGGGGGGGGGGCGGGCCCCGCCCCCCCCCCCCCGGGATTTTTTTTTTTTTTTTTTTTTTTTTTTTTTTTTTCTATGGTTGTCGACTTGCATAATGCATTTAATGAATTTACGAATCTCCGTTTAAACAGTAAGATTTAATATAATTCTATTAGACATATAAGTTGAATACCAAATTTTGATATTGAGGAGATGGCATACATCACCAGTTGATGGTAGGCAAAATACCTCAACAGTATAACATCAAAAAAAATGCGCTGGCCATCTTATTTTGGCTTTTAATATTCGGAAATCCACAGACTGCGCATTATCCAGATTGACAGACCAAGTACAACGTGGTTTAGAAAAATTATAAATTGTTGAGAAAAATGTTGGACTAGGTTGGGATCGAACCAAAGATCCCTTAATTTAATAATCCAATGCTACCATTACACTAACAAGCCCGCCCAGTGCTCATACCACCAGACCCGCTGGGCTGTTCTACTTCACGGCTATCTTCAAGTGTATTTAAATCCAATAGGTTTGGAAGCCCTATAACTACTGTGATCAAAGGGCAGCGTACCATAATATGTTATCCGTGTTGTCCTAATTGGGGCGTTGTATCTATCATTCGATACGCATAATTGAATTCGGGTCATTGGGGCATAGCCTGTCTCATTATTATATGTCAATAACGATACATAGTATATATAGTAGCGTTTATTGAAAGGAAATAATAAAAATTCTCTGTTGAAGCAATTGAAATTAAGAAACAAAAGAATATAAATTAGGGTGGAATGGCATCAAGATAGCATACACCTAGGATCCTATTATAAAAACACTAGATCCCAAAAACAGCGGAGAGGATACTGTGAGTCAGTTTTGCAAGGACCCAACCAGTTTCGTAAAATACAGATGCCGCTAGCATAGCAGTTTTTACTTTGACATAAAAATGCCATCCATCTTCAATCCTCCATGACCACGGCTGTTGTAAAGAATCCGAAACGTTTCGCGTTTTAAACCGTTAAAAGTTTTTTTTCTTTAAATTACTAAACTATCTATACATATTATTACTAACTATTTAATGATAATAAGACAATACATACATAAATTGTTATATGACTGTGTACTCATAAATAAGAGTAAACGATGTTAAATTATTTAGACTATAATTCCATATCCCAATCATAAAAAGGCGTTAAACCGGGGATAAAATAAATAATCTTCTAACGATGTTAAAATTGAATAAATTAAAGAGGTGTAAAGGTCCTTTGTTTTATTCAAAAACCGAACAAAAAACCCGTGCGTACGGTTTCAACAGACAGAGCAATACTTACAGTAAGCCCCACAAAGAGATATAGATCCCAAAGCCCTTTGCAGCCGAGATGAAATATCATTTCGTCCCCTTCACTTATGAAAAAATCGCATATTACTTGCTCTATTCTTTGTTATTTCTGTCGAGGATTCATATTGTGGCTTTTCATATAATACAGCTAAAGTAAGTAATAAAATATATGTCCTATTTGTAATTAATTCGATTTTAATTTGTAATTTATTCATTTGTATAAAATGTTTAAATAAAACACCTCCAACGGTTTAAAACGCGAAATGCATTAACTTATTTGTATATTTTAACTAAGCGTGATCACGGCTGATGCAAAGCTTCTGATACATCAGGCCGTAGTTTCACGTTTTAAGCCGTTAAAAGTGTTTTATGTAAAGGTGCATTAAATGCGTAAACTGCAGAGTGTACTTATAATATGTTAAATAAATATTAGTTTTATAATTGAAATTATAAAAATAGCTATCCAAATCTATATTGTGTGACTAAGCCATTTTAGTGTAGTGAATACTCATGCAAAAACTAGACATGAAGATGGCAGTTAAAATCTCGGTTGTACACCAAAATTACTTATCTTCTAACGCGCGGTCTCCAGTGAAGAAAACTACCTAACGACACCTACGTAAAAACTAGTGTAGTCTTATATCCTTTAATTGAGTCAGTCCTAGCTGTGGGAATTATTAATTTTTTGATAATCATAATCATTTTTTCAAACCTATAGTTAAAATAGTTAAATATTTTTAAAAATATTAATTCTTGCAGTTCTTGTCATAGCATATACATATATATAGCATATACGGCTACGCCGTAGCAATAGAAACAAGTGCTACGAGAATTATATTGCTACTTCCTCGCTTAACATATTTCTATACTATTCTATAAAGTAACAATTATTTTTTTAATTTACGTTGCCATTGAAAATCTTTTACTGACAATAAATAAATGCATAATTCTATATAATAACTTGCTTTTAAACGCCTTTATTTAACTCGACCCGTGCGGAATTTATTTATTTGAGACAAAATTAGAAATTGAAATTTAAGCATCTACCCGTTGTCAGATTAATCTGAAATTTGGTACACACAATTAACTTATATGACAATACAATATAATAAAATCAATAACATTATAAATCCAAGACGGCCGCCGATACAAAATGGCGGATTATCTACTTACTACTTACTCAATATGGGTATCAAATGAAGGGGCTACACTAGTAAAACACGATGATTATGTCAGAATTTATGTTTTTGTAGTTTTCAGTGCACAAAAAATTAAACCGTTTAAGTTAAAAGTTTTTGTAAGTTGATACGTGTTAACTGTTTAACAATATTATTAATATATTTACATTCAGTAAATTTTTTTGTTCTATCTGTCTAATAATATCTATTAAAAGAGACCTAACATACAAGTATATATTATGCCATGTTTGATCGCGGAAGTTTCTAAGCAGGGCTACACCATGTGTTTGCCATCGATCTTCTTTACTTTCTCAAAGGGGATAATTTCTACGGAACTTTTATTGCGACATTTTCCCTCTTAGTACGAGTATTTTCATTTCATTATTCACTGTAAATAAGACATTGCTTGATGGAAGAACACATATCGCACTATTGTATAAATTAAAAATCGATTATAAATTGGAAAAATTGACGACTCGGCGGACTTGAACCGGCATCCGTGTGTTGCTCTAACTAATTTAGCTACCGAGTCCTACGAACTGAGATGCCAGTTCAAGTCCTGGCCGAGATTTTCAATTTATATTGATATCATTTTACAATTGTTATATTGACTTTGTCATTGTCTATGCCTTTTCATAAATTAATTGTTTGTTGAACATCATATACATTATATAAAATTAATGTATAGTGAAAATGGCAAAATTAAAAACCGGTAAAAACCGTCATAAACGAATGTTAAGTTACTTTACAATACTGTCTGTATAGAATTTCGAATCAGACAATTTCATTTAGGTGACTGAATTATTTAAGACACTTTTAATTTATGGATTAATGACACAGATTCTTATTTGCTTCTGGAAGAGTACTCATAATATTTTTGACGTCGCCAAATTAATATTTAACAGACTAGCATTGGTGGTTGCATTCAGCAGTGTTATATAGTAACATTTATTTTTTCCTGTCAAAATAGCCTCAAAATGTGAACATTCCTAATCTGTAACATCCTCTTCTCAAAATGAAAATGGAGTTTGATATATCGTCTCTATAATGGCTGTTTACTGTATTCAAATGTCGCCCATTCATTCACTTTAATACAGAATGACAAAGACAGAGTGATCTTTTTACCGAGGGTAGCTGAAACATGAAAGGGATTTGATGCAATTACTGTAATATATAATTTGAATGGAGTGATAAAATTATGTTATTATCATTATATTTTAACAGCCTTTTTTTACGGAATTGAATTTTCTGTTCTAATTTTTTGATGGATCCACCATACATAATTTAAACTCAAGTTCTAGAAATATGCTAGGGCCGTTTATTTATAATAGAGTAAGATCGACAAAAGTGAGTCTTACTTGATGGAAAGCAAAGTACTGTACAGAAATCGATAGATTCAATCAAAACGCGATTATAATATTAAACTTTATCCATACGGACGTGATTACTAACCGAGAAAAAATTTCAGAAAAAATATCCAGATTTCAAAAAATTATAAATTGTTTATCTGGAATCTGCTGAGGACTTAACTCACGACTCTATGATTGTTACAAGCCACACATTTCTACCATTTTATAATGTCGCGTCGTAAATACAAACAATTTAATCGTAATCTTGTGCAATATAATTTTACCTAGTAAATAATACATCTTAAACTGCATTCCAATATACAACTTATTGCATACATATAAAATAACTAATTCACTTGATATTTTCTTTGCACAGATGCATATCTAAAGCCGAAATTGATAGTATTTGAAGAGCCGCAACTATCGTCTATCTATGTATGAGCGCAATTGACCTATTTTCCCTTGTACATTCAATTTTTACTGAAGCCAGTTTGACGTGACTGTATCACACGTTTCATTGATTTGTATCGGTTTCGTCGTGGAAAATGCAAGCACTGGTACAGTCTATCTCTAGTCATCTCGACTAGCGGAGATTACGCGTCACACTGCCTTCGATTCGTGTGAATTGAGTTAAACGCTTTGATTTGATCACAGATACTAAGCAAACGCAAAAGCGGGGTACATGTAATCTTTCCAACAACATCTACTATGATAACTAATGAAAAAAAACACAAATCTATTAGGAGGAGACTATTAGGACACTATTAGTCGATTCTGCAAGGACACACCCAGTTTTGCGAAAATTCCAACAACGGCGGAACATATGGCGCTAGGGTAGCAGTTTTAACTTTGACATTAGTGACACCCTCCACCTCTAGTCATGGTGTGACCATGGCTGCTGCAAAGCATTTGAAACTTCAAGCCGTAGTACAAATAATTTATAAATAAGTTTAACTAAAATATTTCACGTTTTGGACCGTTTAAAATGTTGTTTAAACTTCTACTATAGTCTTTAGTCGTGGTTAAACTATTCTGAGTATTTTGGTTAGAAAGTTTATGTTGCCCGTATTAACGAAAGAGAGACGACCACGGTTATTACTATTTATTATTTTCTATCGGGGACACTTATAGAAGGCCGGGTGATTAGTTCACACCATCAGCTAACCACTTCACCCATGACAACCACAGCTGTTGATAGGAATTTCGTAGGTGACAGCTTTGATATTTTGTGTTTGAATAAAAGTGGCAGGCGTTGGCTAAGCCCAGATCCTAAAGATATTTAAGCCCCGAAATCGGAGGCCAAGATCCTGAAGACGCTATAACATCGCATTAAAAAATAAATTGAAGTGTCTTAAATAATTTTATCAAAATTTGTTAAACTATTTAAAGTTAAGCAGGGTTAAGCGTAAATTTAATGTGACGTGATTTATTGCTTTAATTTATGAATTACGCGCACTGAGATCGTAATAAACAACACACATCAGGTATTCAACATTGGATCTTGTGAGTAGTCAAATTTAGGTACCGTTTAACTGGTACAAAAATAACACAAGAGCATGCCCTGAATTCTCCATTCAAGACACGGATGAAAACGTAATCTATGTTGCATCAACAAAGTTATTATGTGTAATAAGAATTCATATGAGTCGTGTCTATCTTCTATGTATAGGAATATTTGAACTTCGCGAACCAACAAATGGAGTTTTGCGATACGTGCCCTGACTCGGTATACATGTGTACTGCACAATTTTGAGGATCAGTAACTTATTCCTTGGTTAAACCTCGATATTTCGAGGCTCGTTATAATAATTATCTAAAGTTATATTATAAAGCTAAAAAGTTTGTTTGTTTCAACGCGCTAATCTCAGAAATTACTAAAATACTAGGTATTGAAAAAATATTTTTGTCTCGGTGAGACCATTGACCGAGGAAGGCTTGGGGCGATAAAACATTAGGCTGCGACATTAGGGGCAAAGAAACAGAGGTAAGTGGTTTCCGTAACGTGCGCTGCAAAAACGGTTCAGTATACCCAAAAAAATGTGTATGAAAGAATTATTCCTCTTTGCATAATGTAAAATTTCGCCACAGTATCTTTCAAGAACAACTTACAAAGACCTTTTTTATGTACTCACATTTCATCGAAATACATTTGCTAGTTAAGCTATTTAATTAGTAAATAGTCAGTTTTAAACAGCAAGATATATTTTTGTATACGAATAAGTACTTCGTCCATTAATGTTGATACGTGCTCTAAAAACTTTGACAATGATTTTTATAATAAGAAAAAGACAGTCCTTACGCCTAAATACTTAATATTTCGTATAAATTAACCATTTGTTTATTTTATATACTTTATTTACATAACTACATAAGTTTATCGTCCGCTTATTATAAACGACAACATGTCAGTGACATCCTCTTTTTACCGCTTCTATAGACACATAAGATTTTACTTGTCTAGTACATATGAAATGCATTTACAAGTAAAGCCCCTAAGGAAACATACAAAATGTTTACTAAAAAGATAACGTATTGTTCATTATAATTTCGTCCCAGTTAGAGAACGTACAAGAAAACATAATCCAAGGAAGGCTGGGATTACGCCTGTAAAACGTTGACAATCTCGACGAGTTCAACCCGACGTACCTATTAAGGAAAATTGTAGGTATAATTTAGCTGGGAAAATATTTTACGAGCCCAATAAAGCAGTTCTATTCAATTGTTTTCCCACGATTTCTCTCCTAGGGAATAGTTATTACCTTTTAACTGCCTTAGGAGTTAATGTGTATTGGTTTTATCAATAGACGTATAAAAATATGGTTCTTATATTATTACTGCCTAGTAGGTATATTTAATGAAATTAAGCTTTTAAACAACGCGTTAAGAACAAACATTGTATGAATTATATACATGCTACAAAAGATCTCAATATATGAGTCAATCAATGTTGACTGCCTTTAAAACTTTAATAATTTAATTAATTTTGAATAGAGAAACTAAGGTGAAACGAGGATTACAACAAAATTTAAATTTTATGTATTATTTTTTTACAACTAAACAGAGCTACTAAACAAAACTACAAAAAAATGTACATAATCATCGTGTTTTACTAGTGTAGCCCTTTCATTTGTTACCCATATTGAGGGGGTTGAGGAAAAATATGTAATCCGCCATTTTGTAGGGGCGGCCATCTTGAATTTATAATGACATTGATTTTTTTATATTGTACTGTCATCTAAATTAAATGTGTGTACAAAATTTCAGCTCAATCTGACAACGTGAAGGTGCTTAAATTTCAATTTCTATTTTTGACCCAGATAAATAAATTCCGTACGGGTCGAGCTAAATAAAACCGTTTAAAAATAACTAAATTTCATCTGCCAATTTAAATTGTCTCTATAACTTTCTTGTTAAACATTTGACATACATTCGGTACGGTGGACAAGAATCCGCTACTATTGGCACGTCTTGTATTATTTAAATAAAACACTTCAACGGTTTAAAACGCGATATATTAGTTAAACTTATTTAAAAATGATTTTTGACTTCGTTTTCTGTCTCCCCGTGACCACGGCTGCTGCAAAGCATCCGAAACGTCGGGCTGAAGTTAAAAATCATTTTCAAATAGGTTTAACTAATATATCGCATTTTAAACCGTTAAAGTGTTTTATTTCAATGTGTACTACTCGCGTTAACTATAGACAGTATGTACCGATTGATTAGTAATATCGCATCACAACTATTTTGGTAGTTATCGCATACTTTTAGCTGTACGTATGACTTTAATGGTAGATTACAGGCTATAACGGGTCGTGTTATAAGCTGTCGGCACCTCGCTTTTCGGCTCAATTATACAAGCTATAGCTTAAGGGTTAATTTGTGTAATAATGGCGAAGTGAACTTAATGGTTCCCGGGGAGAGCTGTAAATCAAGACGGAACACAATATGCGTCTATCACACGCAGCGACGACCCAATTATTTTGACGGAAACTTTCGTCTTTGAACTTACAAAGGATACCTTGCGTAAGTTAGGGTAAACGAACTTCTTGGGCATGGTAAATGTTGTATATGACGAGAATATAACATCTTCAATTTAAAAAATCATACTTTATTTTTATTTATTAAAACCGTTGCCTAAGCCCTATATATAAAATACATACAACAAGACTTGCATATTAGAACTAGCAGTATATCTCTACATTATTAATAAAAATACTCCTATGTAGGATTTTTACAGTTTCCCAAACCTTATCTGAACATTTCAGTTGGCTTTTCGGTGTTTCTGGATTAGGAATATAATCTAAATAATATCCGTATGTGAAGTATTTCCAAGCTAACTTCAACCTTTTAAAACATACGTGGACAAACAAACGACGATCATGCATGACATATTGCATACACTGTTTCCAATTGTCTCACTAATCTTGTTTTACCGAAATGCTAGGCAACACGTTTAACCTAACGTTAAACTATATCCATGCACAAAACAATATTTGCCCTGTTCTTTGACTGTTAGATAAAACCAAAGGTTATACGTTTTTATAGAACTGCGTCATTAAAAAAATATCTAATTTAAATATCAAATATTATTTTCTAATTTATAACTGAATTGGTTGAAGTCATGTGCCTTAATTTAATTTTATCTACCTCCCCACCCCTTTCCTATCTAGATTGGCTTATGATCTTCATAGCAAGAGATTTAAAGATAACATTATTTACAGAATTATCGTTTGAACCGTTCTCAACAACGTTTTCACAAAAAGTAAATTTATTGATTCAAGTAGGTGCAAGTTAAGTCGAAGTGCTTGGCACATTTGACTGTTTTCGGAATATAATTTCAAGATTAAAGCACTCTGCCAAGACTTGCTTTGGCGGAACGGTTTTATAGGAGCCAAATGCACCCGCAGTTATGATAACGAGCAATAAAAATTATTGAGTTTCATCTTTGACTCATTTGAAATTATGAATGTAAGTGCTTGACGATGGTAACTTTGTTGTTGGTATACATATATGTTTGTATACATCGCTTTTCAACTGTTTCTCATTATAAAAATTAATAGCAGCCAGAATCGAATCTACGACTATGCACCGTAACATTTACCTATAAGCTGAGGTACCGTTATCATCGGTGTGTTTTTTTTGATGGGTTCTCCCTTTATCAATAATTTTTTCAATCTTCGTCCGATAGTGAGTCTTACTCAAAGGCTTACTTAGTTTTATAAAAACGTAAGACGTAATCAATTATATTTTGTACTTATATTCTTTATTCGAGATGATGAAATAAAAGAAATCATATTTCAAATAATTTATTAAGTACTAAATCACAGTCGTTGAGATAACCCTTATAAAAATTGAGATGAAAAAGTAGTAACAAGTACTAGTTTACAAGGGGAATAGAGTGTACAGGATTACGTCTGAAAAAAAAGTTAAAAATTAAAATCTTGAAAAATAGCATCATCATTGTAGACGACATAAAAACATACTGTATATATTAAATATACATAATCAATATAGATAACATAGCCCAGCTATATAAAAGTTAAAACATATACAAATATGAATTTAAAACCAAATCTATACTCATATGTAAAGCTGGAGAGTTTGTTTGTTTGACCGCGCTAATCTCAGGAACTACTGGTTCGAATTGAAAAACTTTTGTGTTAGGTGGAGCATTTATCGAGAAAGGCTATAAAGCATCGCGCTGTGACTAATAGGAGCGAAGATAGAGAGAAATGTGAAAAAATCGGGGAAACTATTCATCTGTCTTGGTTTTTGATGAGTACGCTGAGGAAAATATGTAATAAAGAATTATTCCTCTTTAAATGGTTTAAAAAATGTCCGCGGCACTATATGTCTATCTTTTAAGATCGACTTGCAAGAACGACGGGTAACAATTTGGATGCCCAAAATAACTATTCCACGCGGACGAAGTCGCTGACGCAGCTAGTAAGACAATATTTAACGTTTAAAACTGTTTTCTTTATGTTAATAAGAAATACGGATAGTACGTAAAATATTTACCTTCCTCTGGCACTGTTACTAATATCGACTCATTTAAGGTAACATTCCTTATAAATTCTCTTGTAAAAACATCCTGTAACATAAATGCACCGTATAACGAAATAACAAATTAATCAAAATGCCCCAGCCTCTATCCATCCCTTACCAATATCATGCAATAAAACGAGACAGCGACACGCTGACTTTGTCGAAATTAATCATAATTTTACCATGACAGTATATCCATCTGTTGAATTAAGTCCGTAGAGGCCTGGCGTGAAAGTGACAGACGATGCGTGCTCCTCTAAGTTGATTAGAGCAAAAGAGACGGAATGATATTTGTCGCCTTTCCGCGGGAGATGTGATTTAACCCATAGGGTTATTGATGTTTCTAACTGAAATTAAATTAAACTTTAAATAGATTTTATTTTTTAATACTGTAATATTTGTAATAATATAAATGTAAATATATAAGAAACTAGTAAACTTTCATGAAAATTAAGTGAAAAACGATAAAAGAATGGTTCCACATCTAGGAAGGTCAAAAATTACACCTATTATTTTTATCCGTATTGGATTTAGGTTTTATTCTAATATTTTTTACGAATTCATATATTTTTTTTTATGATTCTTCAAAAATACCGGTTCTTAATTCTATTTAACCGTTTGTTTTAATCTACGACTGTTCGAGTTTAAAATTTGTTAAGTGCAGAAATGTTTTAATTAAATACTTTACCAATAGATGGCATCCTTGTTGTTGTAGTGTAGTAAATGGAGGTTTTTTAATGTATTGATATTTTTAATGAATTTGTAAAATTTTCATCTCGCCAACGTAATAAGTTATAACCTAAAACTCACCTCAAACGGCCTCCCCATAATGCCCAAAGGATCCTGAGCGATCGCCAATAACTCCAAGTTCAATAGCAATTCCTTTTCGTACTTAGTTATTCTGCTCGTGTCGCAACTCAGTAGCAGCGGCGCGGCTAACATCGAATATACGGCGAGATGGACGCGGCTCTGGCTGTCTGTTAGCGATCCAGTGCCGAATATTAGCTGGAAGTCGATAATAATTTTTTACTGTAATTTATTGCTCTCAACAATTGAGCTACCGTATCAGATTAGAGAAGTACCAGGGAACAATGCGGATAGCGGTTCAAGCGGTTAAGTGTTGTAATTTTTTCTTCAATGTAAAAAGAAATGTAATTTATATATATAATTCCATCATGTGAAAGTTTTCAAATATTTAACTATGTTACAACTATTTTTACATTACCCTCTTTTACAACATAATTGTATATAGCTATAGTTTCGAAATCTTGGCCCAAAGTTACCGATTTTCCCCCTAAAACTAGCCTTCACTGCTTTAAGGACCGATTTGGATTTTGTTACTACAAAATCGGTATAGCGGCGTTGCGAATCTAATTTTTGTTGCATTTATTTAAAGTACCTAACGGACTCGTTGGGGTAATAACAGCAATGTATTGTTAATATTGATAAATCGATCCCCACCGGGACCAACATTTTTCTAATCTATTTAAAAATGTCCTAAAACATGTTGGACTTCTGGAAATCTCGATATTAAAGTGGTGGTGGAAATATCGCAATTCCATATGGGTCACTAACCACCGTCCACAGATGAAAATTTTTAATCGCATTTCGGTTCAGTTTGTGAATTTCCGATTATCCAAATTCAAAATAGATCGACAGCTTATCTTGCTAAGGTGTTAGATGGCTGGCCTATTTCCCTTCCATCTGTCTGCTGTATCATAAAAAATGTGCAATTTGTTTATTCTGTGGTAATAATAAAGCTATCTACGTCTTACCATGTCCATATCATTCCATTGTCCCGGGCCGTGGTGTCCACTCAACTGGTCATAGGCAGACTTGTAATGTGTTATGATGGTCTTAATGGCCTGCCATGATGTGACCACGTCGTGGTAATTGCGCCACATGTTGCAGTGCCGAGATATTGTCTTGTAGTCCGGCTGAAATTAACAATGCTTAATTTATACTATTATATAAAGCTGAAGAGTTTGTTTGTTTAAACGCGCTAATCTCAGGAACCACACTTAGCATTGAAAAATTCTTATTGGGTTTGTTAGACATTTATCAAGAAAGGTGGAATAAACAGCGGGAAATGTGGAAAAAACGCGGAAAATTATTCATCTTTGTAGATTTCCGATGCGTACGTCCAGAAAGGGTCCATGCTACCCAATAAATATGTATAAAAGAACGATTCCCATTTAAATGATAAAAAAAAAAATGTCCGTGACACGACATGTCTATCTTTTAAGATTAACGTGTACGAACGACGGGACACGGACGACGTCGTGGGTAACAGCTTAAGTTTATAAAGATGAAGAGGAAGTTTGCAAGAACGAATTTGGACGCCCAAAATAACGCTGACGCAGCTAGTTAGATATAAAAGTGTGTTAAGATTCACAAGCAGTCATTCGAATAACTAATGATTCAAATGGTATGGTTGGATCATTTACTTCTCTTTATTATAGAAGAGACGTTACGACTTTTTCATGTGTAAGAGTTGGTTCAATATTTGGACAATAACTTGATATTCCTCCCATACTATTGTCATTACTTTCAGACCTCGTCTTAAGTGTTTTACGAAAATTATAATATAATTTAGACCCATGGGAACTGGACTAACAATCTGTTGGTATGTTGTTCATTTAATATTTTACAATGTATGTTTTTATGCAGATAAATACATCAGTTATTGTGTAGCTTTTTATCTAAATGAATAATAGTTACAATGCTAATCTACTCTGTGTTTGTAGCAGTAAAAAAAAGTAATTAATTTTTTATGAGTATTACTGTTTTCTCGTTTTGTTACTAGTTTATCAGTAAATTAAAAAATCACTATTAGTAGTAATTAGATTCAACTTACAGTTTTGTGATGTATAAACTCTATGTAGTAGGGCCAGCTACATGAATAAACCATCGGCCGACCTGACGCGTTGAGGTGCTGTCCAAATTTTATATATGCTGTAATACATCAAACACACAAAAGTTAAAAAGATACGCAAATAATTATTAATAGAGAGACGGACCGGATACCAAAACAATAAAAAATATTTATTGAATATTAAGACCTTGTCGCCAAGCTACATCAAGACAGTAGTACTACCTTTATTTAGAAACGCTTCGCCCACAAAACATCCATCCACTTTGATATAATCCACGCCCCAATCTGCAAACATTTTGGCGTCTGTACTGAAGTGACCTTTAGAACCAGGGTAATGCATACATGTGATTTCAGCTACATTTGTGTACATTCCGAATTTTAGTCCACGAGAGTGAATCTGAAAAGATATAGAGTAAACCATTACTTGTTAATGGCACATGGCTGAAACAACTTTAATATTTACAAAAGATTCAAACTTTTAATAAGCCTTCTTAGTAATATAATGTAAGCTTAATTAAGGATGTAACCCAAAAAGATGATATGCAAAGATATATTATTTATCATATCTATATAACTTGAAAATGAATTTTATGAGCAGTGTCTTTAGATTTTAATGTTAATGTTATCAAAAACAAGAAAGTAATTGTTAAAAGTTAAAAATGATTATATTACATTTACAAACTTGGCACTTGATTGGTTTTACTTATAAAAATAATTACTTCAGTTAAATATTGCCTTTTTACAACACAAAGAGTTTCAAATGTAGTTTTGGTTAGAAAGATTTGTTATGATTAATCACATTTTTGAAAATATTTAACTTAAATACATTCAATTATAAAAAAATTATGTAGGTACATACTAACATAGTCAGCGATGTACTTCATTCCTTTGGGAAATCTCTTTTTATCAGGCACTAGCCTGCCGTTTCTATCCCTTTGCTTTTCAGACCAGCAGTCGTCTATAATTATGTACTCAAAACCAGCTTCTTGGTAGCCTTCATTGTAAAATGTGTCTGCCACAGAGAGGATAAGTTTCTCACTAAAAAAGGATTTTTTTACACTTACAGTAGCTTCAATAGGGGTGTGGTTGGTTAATAAAATAAATTCTAAATTTTGTAAAATAAAATATGATAAAAAGAAATTACTTTAAAAAATGTTTTACGACACGAGCAGGAAACGAGCTGGGCTAAAGAACATTCAATCTAAAATCGAATTAAATTTGACGTCAAGTGAAAAAAATTAATGTTTTAATGCCATATAAATTGTAAAATATAAAGCCTAAATTTATTTTTATTGATAATATACATGAGAATATCTACAGCATCATTCAATTCAATTTTATAAAATAGCTTAGAATAAATGCAAGATTGTTATTCCCAATTCTAAGAAAGAAATTAAAACTCGCAAAGTATACAACAAACTTGCCACAAAAAATACATTTTTAAGCATTATTACAAAGCATAGGAGGAGTGTACAACACAGGATTTTTAATGAAAAACTACGAAACAATGGGGAGACAATACAGGTACTTGCTTTAGACATTTTCGTGGATGCGTCTCACAGTCGACACCGCACATGAAATAACCCCAAGACATCCATCCCATAGGAGGCTTTCTCGCCAATCCATTATCCAAAAGAGACACTTTACCGAACAGAAATAGAAAAAGAAACACACGCCGTTTTATGCTCATATCTAAACTAAAAATATATGTACACTGACAAATCACTGGGTATATATTATATATTCTTTATTAGTAAACAAACCGTTGACTGTTGACAATGAAATAAACTATCGTTGAGTTTGTTAAGTGTCAATGTCATTTTACATATCCATTACCACAGAATATTAATTATACAACATATTATAATAACAGGACTGACTCTGTAGCCAAATGGTTAAACGTATTACCTAGCATTTCGTTAAGCGCAAGACGTTCTGGGTTCGATCCCAGGGAAACAAAAAATTGTTTCGATCGGATTGGGCACAGAAGTTTGATCAACTACTTGCCTGTTAAAGAATGGATCAGTGACACGGACCCAAAAATGTGTTCACACCATGCCCCACGAGGGGGAAACGGGATTTCATTTTTTTTATAATAACAGGAGCTATTATTGTTATCTGTGATTGGCATTTACGCCCTCCTTGTTTGAAAAAGGTTAAATTGTATGGAAACCTCCCTATTTCGCTTTAATTACTTAAATGAGTTTTCCTATTTCACTAATAATATAGTAACTCTTGAAATACGCATTTTTATATATCTGTTTTAACCCATAAGGTAAAGTATATTATTTTTCAGGTGCCTACCAATATACAAAATATTGCGATAAAGTATATATTTATAACTAACTGAATCAGCGACTTCGTACGCGTAGAATAGTTTTTTTGGGTATCAATTTTTGGTTTTGCAAACCTGTTCAATTCTAAAAAAAAATAAGCTGTTACCCACGACGCCGTCTTCGTCCCGTCGTTCTTGCAAGTTAATCTTAAAAGATAGACATATACTGTCGCGGACTTTTTTTAGATCATTTAAAGAAAAATCATTCTTTCATACATATTTTTTGGGTATCTTGAACCGTTTTCGCAGGGTATGCGATGGAAACCCACAAGGATAAATTTTATAATTCGAACCAGTTGTTCCTGAGATTAGCGCGTTCAAACAAACAACTCAACTCTTCAGCTTTATATATTAGTATAGATGCACTATATACGCTATTTGTAAATCCTAATTCCTAACTAGCATCATTATCGACAATATTGTGTTGTTAATTGCATTTCGATAACGGCTGTGTCGGTGTACTTGATGAAGCCAGTTATTTCAAAAGTGTTTAATTAAATACCGTTTTGATTAAACTGGGCGACGTAACTCTATAATTGGATAGACCAGAGACGCAGGACGAAACTATTAAGAACAAAATATCACGTACCTACCCTTCTGAAGGGGGAATAAAAAGTAAGTGAATAGTATCCAGACGATTCCAGAAAGGGTCAGACAAAGCGGGTACTGCGTGTTATGGCTTTTGGAACTTGGGAGCAGCGAAAGAATACTTATTATATAACATATACGTCTATAGTGCACAATGCTAGTTCCTACAACTCGTAGAAACTTGGCGCCTTGATTGAAGTCACGGTTTATTAACTATCGTTATGTCACAAGACTGTAGTTTACCTTTGTTCCCGTTCAGTTCGGACTTTTGTTGGTTTCGAGATGTAGACACATACCTAACTACGCTGTGACTGTATTATACGTTTAGAGGTGTGAAGCGTTTCGTCATTGTGATAATTTAAATGCTTTTGATATTTATCGTATACATTGTTCGGAAATATTCTTAAGGAGTATACAGATTTAAATAAAACACTTTAGCGGTTTTAAACGCGATTTTACACCATATTCTTTTTTGTGCTCTTTATCATAGTGTTTTTTTTCTAATTGTGTAATCCTGTTTTGGATAATGCTTAGTGTTAAGTATGTTTGACCCATGTATACTATGGAGCTGTAGGAATACCAAATAAACAATAAATAAAACAAAATACTTGAAATCCGCGTTTCTTATATTTTAACATAGAAGATCTAAAATATATTAAGTGTAGACTAGAACTCAGTAATTCCCCTTTCTTAATACATTGAATAATAAATGATAGAACACATTTTTTTTCGACTCAGTCTTATTTTTGTGTGGATCCCATGTGCTCTAACATGTAACATATTATCGGGCTACGACCCTTTACCACCACCACCACCACATATGAAAAACCCGTGAAGTTCAATCGCGTCTCGGTATCAGTCAGTGGATTTCAAAATATTTAAAGCCTAAATAAATCGACAACGCATCTCGTGTAGATGTTATATGGCTGAGGTTAATCACCTACCATCAAGTAAAATCCATGCTTTATCTCCTCCTCTATCAATTAAAAAGAATTGTAATTGTTACAGAGAGCGCCGCACGGAGCATGGGCGGAAATGGCATGGAGTGAGATGGCGTGGCTCGCGCTCGCCGCCCTGTTCGTCGCGCTGTTCGCGAACGCCACCTCGCGGGCGCCCACGCAAGAACCGATTCTCTTCGAAGCTGCTTTTCAAGGTATTTTAAACGGCTATCATAGACGATGTAGAGTATGGATGTATTCTAACTTCGAATTTTTCGTAAAAGAACACACAATTTACGTGAAATCGTGATTTTCACACAATTGATATATGTACTTTAAACAGTTTGATATAATATGGTGTACGGACGAACGCCCGTACAAATTCATTGTATATTTATTATAATATTATTCTATATCATAGCTAGCATATATCTAAATCTATGTCAATGTTTGCACACATATTAAAATCATACATTACAACGTTAGCTTAGTGAGCATCCTACTTTCCCACTTATCTTGTAATATATATTAAAACAACATTGATAGGAATTAAATCAGTTGCACTACTTAACTAATTACTTAGTTAATTGCCTCCTCAGGATTCGAACCTCTTAAACCACGGCGCTACGAATCTTCGTACTACCTAGTTGATATAATTTCATACTAACGGTACCCTTACATTTCGATTTTTAATAATAAATCGTAGCTGATAAATTACAATCCCTTTTAAAGACGCAATAATCGCAAAATGATTTGTTTATTAAATTTGCCATTCAGGCCCAACGAAAATGTTATTTTGGCTGAATTGAAAATGAGGTTTTCCGTTGATCAATAAAATTAATAAAACCATTGATGGCGGCTATTGGTGGTCTTTGTACGTAATGTAAATGTATTCTCCGAGATAATGCGGATTTATAAGACTTATTGAGTATTGTTTAATGAAATTAGTTAACGAAAATTTACAGTCTTTAGCTTTTACCTGGTAAATGATGATGAGTACGGGAGTAAATGATTTTTGACTTTTATATACTTAGCATTGGGTTAGCAAAAGGTCTTGGATACGAATCCCGGGCAACAAACGGGTGAAACGAACACAGAAATATATTCGCCCCATGCTCAAGGGGAAACGCGATTTCACATAATATATGTTTACCCATAGCATTGCTGATATTAAAAAAAATATGACTGTCATGAGAATATTTGAGCGTAGCATCAGTGCCGTTTACTTCTGTACCACGGATTCGAAACTTGTCTGTGTAAATAAAATTGAATTCAAGTGCAATGATTAACTCATGGTAACGTTAATTTTAGTTAGTTTTTTAATATATTTCGCGTTTTAAACTGTTGAAGTGTTTTATTAAAAAGATGGATTTATTTTAATGAAAAAATCAACTATTACACATCGAAGGACGTCTATCAGATTTATCATCAATAGTTTTTTGAGACATTGTTTGCTTGTATACCTGTAACGGAGTTTCATCACCAGAAAAGAAAGAAATGGGGGTTTTAATGCATTTTTCTTACTGCAGTGAGAAATCAGCTATCAATTTCATAAGACAAACATATTGTATAAAAGGTCGGCTACGCATTTCCATAACCACTATTGGTGTACATGTTTAAAGGTGGTAAAAATCACTTCCCATAAGTAAACTCTATAGTATACAAAGGCTTAATTTTTGTCCGATACACGTGGACGTCTCTTTAAACCATATACGACGTGAATACTGAAATGAGGTAGTGGAAATTTATCGTGTAAACACGTGTAACGAGCTTAATTCTGTTACATCGTGTTGTCGGCAATAATAACATAACTACAGTCTATAACGAAGCAGTTAATCTAATTTTGCCTGAGACACGTCAGTTAATTAAATCCGGATCTTTGGCTTGGCAAGCTTTAGAGTTTGGTTGACTTACTACTTGTTTATTTAATAAAAATTATCCCTGTCATCGATATGGCGTAAAACAGGTTGAATATATATATAGCTTATCTAGGAACCATGTTTACAATTTTACTTCATTATGTTTCGGGTTTTCAGTAACTATGGTCATATGGAATGAAAAGCTAAATAAATTAAGATTGTTTTATTATTAAATACTGTCTATAGTTTACGCGAGAAGTACACATTTAAATCTCCCCATGACCACGGCTGCTGCAAAGCATGCGAAACGTCGGGCCGAAGTTAAAAATTATTTTCAAATAAGTTTAACTAATATATCGCGTTTTAAACCGTTTAAAGTGTTTTATTTAAATGTTTTATTAATTTTTAAGTACCAGACGAAAAATGTATATTTTCTATAAGAGGACAGACAGGTAGGGGTTAACGTTATGGTAGGTGAAATAACCCAGCCATATAACATCTAAAATGGGTGCGTTGTCGACCTATTTTGGCTTCGCATATTCGAAAATCCACAGACTGAAACCGAAACGCGAATTAATTTGACAGCTTTTTTATCAGTGTTCATAAAAACAGCTTCTATATTTAAAATTGAGAAACTAGTATTTTGTTGTACGAGCAATGATATTATTCACTCGTGATGTGAAAGTGTTGAGAGCCATACGCTTCTTCGTAATGTTGTTTTGTACATATTTATGACATCATATATTTTTTTAGTTTAAATAAATAATATATTATCGATACTCAGGTATAACTTGTGTACTAGATGTCGTTAGTGAGGCCGAGAGAGACAAAAACTTTATAAATACTTTCGGTAGTACGGGGCACAGAAGTGCCCCTTTTTTCGCTGAGGGTGATTTACTATCCTGAGTTAAAAATGAATATGAACAGGGGTTCATATTCATTTTCTAACTCATATTCTTGTCATTTCCCCGTTTAATTATTGTTTGAATGGCGGACAATGATTCCGCATATAAAAAGTTTCTCGACAAACATTGAACATTTTTAATCAACTGCCACCGTGCAGAGCTCAGTCCGTACCACAGTATGATTACTTTGTAGTTGTGAATTTTAATTAATTCTATCTCATAAAAAGCTATCATCGAGTACTAAATATTAATACTGGAATAACTATAAGAAAAGTAAACATGTAATTGAAAAAAGCTTACGCTACAATGCATTTCTTATTGAAACGACTATCACTAGTATATTCTACAAAACTTAGCGACTAATTGTAGATAGAGAGTTCTAACAAGTGTTGTCGTTATCTGTCCTTCTGTAGCTTTAATATCTAAGCAACTTAATTTATTTATCAAAAGCTTCATTCTGAAACAAACCGCCAAATCACTTAGGAAGATTATACAGCAATAGAGCCCAAATAAAAACTTAATTTACTTATTTGATAAGATGTTTATATTAGCAGATAGTTAATCTGCTAATATAATATAAACATAAATATCTCTCTCTCATATACGAAATAAATTGGAACAAGTCCATTTTGTTTTCTAGATGGATTCTCGAAAAATTTCCCCACTGTACAAGCTATGGACTACCGTATCCTAATAATTACTCACGTAGAGTTCGATGTGTTTTGAATATTTTATTTTCTTCTCCTTGTTTTGAAAAGTAATTTGCCTTTTATTGCTTGAAACAAAAGAATATGTTAATGTTTTCCCATTGGTTATTTCCTACTGTTTCTGTTTCCACTGTCGTTATAATTAAATTCTATATTATAAACAAATATTTCCTTTTAGAATATAATTTGATAAATTTAACAAATAATATTAATAATTAACCCTATTTGTGTAATTTAACCGAAATACACAACAACAATACAGTTAGTGAATTACTTAATACAGGAATCAAGTGAAAATTATGTGAGTAAAAATATTTTCCGAACATTATTCGGAGGGTAACACTGATGGACTTTTACTTCCCAATAAAGCGATAAAGAATGTTCGAGAGCATTCTGGCATTCTCATCGGAGATAAGTGTGTATGGCCGATAAAATATAAGCTTGGGATGGGTACGTTTTTAAAGATTATATAGAAAACTGTGTTGTGAACGTGAGGAGATGATTCCGTGGAATTTTACGGTATTTGAACCAATATAATAGAACTACCTGTGTCAGCGACTTTGTCCGCCGAGCATAGGTAATTTGGGGCATCAAAGTTCGTTTTTGCAAACCTCCGCTTAACCTTTATTTTAAGCTGTTACCCACGACGTCATCCGCGTTCCGTCGTTCTTGTCAGTTCATCGTTAACGATAGACATATAGTGGCTCGGACAGTTTTTTAGATCATTTAAAGAGAAACTATTCTTTCATACAATTTTTTATTATTTTTCTTTGAGGGACTCCGTAGCGTGCTCTGCAAAAAGAATGTACGAAGGAATTATTTAAATGATCCAAAAAAATGGCCTCAACTGTATATGTTTAACTTTTATAATCAACTCGCAAGAACGTCGGGACGCATACGACACAGTGGGTAACAAATATAATTTTTAAACCTGAGGAGGTTTTTCGCAAAATTACAATTCTACTCGGACGAAGTCGCGGAGATAACTAGTTTTTCTAAATGTCGTTATGAATTGAACTAAACTTAAATGTATCTACAATAAATGTTCATTGTATTCAAGTTAACACTAATATTAACGATATAATCACGCACCGTCTCTATAGCCTAATGGTTTATCGTAATGCCTAGCATTGCGATATGCGCGAGAGGTCCTGGGTTCGAAAGCAGAGGAACAAAAAAAAATGTCCCGGTCGGGTAGAGCACAGAAGTCTGATCCACTGCTTGCCTGTTAAAAACAACGGAATAGTGAAATGGACACAGAAATGTGTTCGCCCCACGCCCCACGCCCCACGAAGGGTAAACGGGATTTCACTTTTAAAGACTTAATGAACCTAATGCACTGTAAAATCTTAAATTATACTACTTTAACTTTAAGAGAAATATTACAAGAAATAATTCAGTGCTTCCGTCGGATTTAAAATTAAAATACGCCAAAACTATCCTTCAAAGCATTACCTGCCTTTTGCAGGCGCTTGAATAATTAAGTTTATAAATATTTAATGATTTCAGCAGCTTCTGAAAATTTGTGCAAACACGTTCCTAAATCGTGCATAAATTATGAAAACAGCTGTGTAATTCAGATCGCGCCCACTGCGAAACAGATTATGTGTAATCTCATTTCCGTAGTACGATGCAACATAAGCAAAACTTTTAATTGTACAAATGTCGAATCAATTCGTTATTGTAATTTATATTGTAGGGAAATTTTAAGATAGTCTTATAAACTGGAATTGGTCTAATATTGATTGTGGGTACAGTTCGGTAATTTTTCTAACAAAATTGTTTATACTAGACAGGAGTTTAGACGTTAAAGTCAAAAGCCGTGTAACGCAGGGCATTTTATATCTATCACGACGTAATTTGTGGATATACACACTCACATGACATAAAACTCATTCAACCCATACAAATAATGAAAATTAGGAAAATTATATATATACTCCTCTGTATTGTCTTTGCCCAATTGAATATTTAACGGGTTCAAACGCGAAATATTTCACTCAATTTATAACTACGTCACGACGTTTCTCATTTCTCAGCAGTCGTCGCGGTGTAGTCGTTGTAAGAATCTAAATTTTTCAACGTTTAGTTCTTCGATAAAATGCAGACGATATTCAAAGTAACGCTTTTTATTTAAAAATTGCACTTTAAGCTTGAAACGTTGTCATTTTGCTTTTATCACTACTGTTACACTTTTAACGGATTTTTTCGTAAATATATATTAAATACAGTTCGCGTCGTTCACAATAAAACAAAGCTATTAGTTAAGCAAAAACGGTTTCATTTCCGTAACACAGGTGTCCATTCGTATAAATGTGCCCATTGTTGTTTTATTGACGTTGCAATGAATCGCCTTCCTACGATTTCTGTTTTTGTACAGCGAAATCCTATCTTGAACATTCGGTATACTGGGATAGAAGATTTTTTAGAAGAAATTCAATTTGTTGTAAAGAATTTAGGTGTTTTTGGAACAGGAGGAATCTATTTTTAAATGCAACACTTTAACGATTATTTGAAAAATATTTTAACTACGCCCGTCTGTCTGTTTTATTTTGTGGCATTAAATATGTTTTTCCTTCTTTCAAAAGTCGGGAAACGTTTGAAAAATAATTTTCAAATTACTTTAACTAATATATATCGCGTTTCAAACCGTTGAAGTGTTATATTTAAATGTGAACTATCGCGTAAACTACAGACAAAAGAAATCTATGCATCGAGCTTTAAACATGATTCCAGGCGATACAAATGGTACGTCCATTTGCATCGCCTGGAATCTGTGAAATTTTGATAATTTTACCTTTAATTTTAATTTAATTTCTTATTCCCCGGTTGACATTAACTAATGCCATGATCCCGTCGTTATAATCTTCTGCATTTTGTTACATATAACAAATTTAGTGAACCAGTTCAGGAAGCGAGCTCAAGACAGTCTGACTATGTGATATTACCACCATTGTACCAACCAACTTGTCAAAACTTTCTTTTAGCACTGAAAATTATTCGAATATAAAAACATACAAAAATTTAATATTAGGGAATTAGATAAATACTGTCTGTACGCGAGTAGTACCCAGTTAAATAAAACTCTTTAACGGTTTAAAACGCGATATATATAAGTTAAACTTATTGTTTAAATTATTTTGACTACGGCCCGACGTTTTGGATAACCTTGCAACAGCCGTGATCTCGGCGTTTTTAATCTTTAAATTATTTTATTTAAAAGGAATTAGTTATTTCTGAAAAAAAACAGTAAACTCTTATCATTATCTGTACACTGAGAAAGCTCTCAAACGATAAAGGGTAAAAGAAAATAAAAACCTATTTCCGAGTACAAATAAAATTGATACCGAATGGCCAAGTAGTTGGCAGGTTTGGGAAAGTTGTAGAACTTGTAACTCGAAGGTCGATTTGGAATGTAAAAAGTTTTCACCCGCATAGGAGAGAATCATTAAATTTCTTCGAGTTGCTTTAGCTTCGAATTTGATGGATTTAAAATATTATTTTTTTTTTACCTATAACATATAAACGACCACTATATAATTATGTGTGTGTGTGAGTTACTTAAAATTTCAAACTTTAAGTAACTCTTGGGAAACCTTTTTCCTCGTTTGGGAATCATATATCAAGGGTCAAATTATGGTACTTATGGTATTGTTAATAATAACACGCTTAACGTAAGATTTATTTTATATTCACTAAATAAAATATTTCCCGATCATTATGGATGACCACTATAAACGCCCTCTGCCCCTAGTAAAATATTTACCTAAATATTCTTAGACTTAACTTACAAATTATATCAAAAATAGTGCTTATAAGGTTCAAATAAAAAAAGACCTGTACAAAAACGGGCAAGTAGGACGTAATAAAACACTTTAAACTGTTTAAAACGCGTTATATTATATTTTATGGACAAAGACACGGGTTAAAGATGGTAGGTGTACTTAACGTAAAATTAAATCAGCTAGCGCCATCTTTTGCTCGTAGTTTAATACATGGTCCGTTTAATTTTTTTATTTCGCTACATGTTGGATATTAAAGACTTTCGGTAAACCTTATATTACTTCATGGACTATGTAAGCGTAGCCACGCAGGCATTATATATACGCATAAGCTGATTATAACAAATACATTGATGCGGTAAGTGAAGCGATTAAAACATAAGTGGATTATGGCTTTACCTGGAATCCGGGCGAAGGAAATGCAAATAATGTAACCTTTGTTGTAGCGAGGGGATTTTAGTCGCAAACATTTTCTGATAAGTAGTGTTTGATCAAATATAGACGTTAAAAGCTGTTGTTAGCTTGATGTAATCAGAGATCTGGTACACAATACGAATCTATTTACATAATACACTTTTAACGGTTTAAAAAGCGCAACTTCTGCCCGATGTCACAATCTACAATTTGTAAAGTTTTACTAAAACATTTCGCGTTTTAAACCGTTTAGTATTTTATTTAATATGTATTACACTAGTAAAGTAGACAAGTCTTCTATCAAATAAAACATTTGCTATCCTGATCTAGTTCGTTTTCTACAATTAAATAGATGGCGCTAGCGTAGCATATTAAATTAAATTTAACATTTTGAAATTACTGACGCGCGTCACCATTAATCCCCCGTGACTACAGCTGCTGAAAACCATCCGCAACGTGGGCATGTTTCAAAATAATTTAATTAATATATTTTACCACGTAAAAGGCTTTTGCGGCTAGTTTTCAAAGGTTGGTTTTTAGGCGTTTCGACGGTCGTAATTGAGAAATGGTTCTCGACGTTTCTATATCACGAATGACATTATTAGCAGATATTGAGCGTTCATCGACTAAGCTAAGTAGGAGAACGAGAAGTGCTTGCGATGGAGATAGGAATTAGGATTGAGAACAGACTTATTTATACAAAAAACAGTTCGTCTTTGTTGTTTGTCTCTCGGCAGTGAGGTCGTGTTACGGATATATATTAAAGAACGAGAATGCTCGTTGACAGCCTCATCGGTATAATGGTAGCAACGGATGGCTCTTAATCATTGGGTCGTGCGTTCGATCCCCATCAGGTCCAACAAGTTTTTAATCAATTTATAATTTTTCTGAAACATGTTTGACTTCGTCTGGAAATCTGGATATTAAATAGTGATACCAATATCGAAATCCTGTCTAGGTTCCGATTTCACGGTCCATCGTAGCAATATCGAAATTCAGTCTGGACCATGAACCAACGTCCACAAATCAAAAAGCCGCGTTCGATTTCAGTCTGTGGATTTCCGAATATCCAAAGACAAAATAGGTCGATAGCACATCTTATTTGGACGTTATATGGCTGGGGTATTTCACCTACCATCAGGTGAATATTGTGACCGTTATTTGTTAGTGTTAAATTATAAAATCAGCTTTGAAAACGGTAGCAAAGTTTAAAGTACTTTAATAATTTACGCGGTGTTTACCACTGTTTCGTATTGCAACAATAGTAAACTTTGCTGGAAATCTGTGCACATTTTGTCCGACTGGCTCCCCTATAAATCAATATCTAAGGCAGATTTATGGCCGGACCATTCCTTGCTCTAGCCTTGTTTGTTTAACTCTTGAGCTACGATCTAGTTTTAGGGGATTGGCCATCTAATGACGTGTAAAGCTTGGGTGAAGTGCGATTTTTAAGGCGAGAAGTGAAAAAATAATACTTTTTTAATGAAAGTAAGGGACAGACAATAATGTCATGTAATATCTAAGTAGTTGGGTTATAGTATATATAAGTAGCATTTATATTATTTTATATTATAGTGTATAGTGTAAGTAGCATTTATTTTAAGTTATATAGTAACGAGTGATACGTGGCATAAATCAACCGCTCCAAGGTTTTTATTCCCAGCGAAATGTATAAAATGGATAAATACACAAAAATAAATGAAAAAATGGACATTAAAATGTTTCACTGTCGACCTATTTTGGCTTCGACACTTGGGAGAAGCATAGGCTTTTCCACCTCTGGAGGGTAGTTTGTGACGCGAACACCATTTCTGTATAAGCTTCTAGATGCACGCCAAAAATTTATTATGTTTCTGACTACAATTATATAATAATTGTTAAATGAGTATAAAGTTTCTGGCACCTTATTCCAATATTATTTTCAAATAAATAAGTATGTATGCTACATGTCTTATATGGTTTAGAAGTTGTGTGGGTCTACCGACCTTTAAAAACAACATCTAAAACTAACTCATGATTAATTGCTTTTGTTTGTAACGCGCCCTTCCTTTGTAACGTAAACATTTGTATTGTCTTGGTATTTTTGTTAGCCCTTCTATCACGAAGTATTAATTAACCCGGTCAGATGAATAATGGCGTGTTCTGAAACAATAAATTTGCTATTTTAACCCGTGGAAATTTTTATTGGAAAATCTCGTTGAAGAGGGTTTTGGCTTTGATTTAGTTCGATGATTTGTGTTTTGAAATTGACGTAAGGATAAGTGGTTTCTGACACTTCTTTGTAGATCTATTTAAAAGTTTTAGTAAATTGTGTCATAAAAGATAAAATTATCAACACATTTATTACAATCATGAAGTAAGGCCACACTTCTTCCATTCGATTTTGTACCTTGAAATAACAGTTTCAGCATGTGAGTCTTAATGTCGTAAGCTAAAATAGGTCAAAAACTTATCCCAATGAGATATTATAAGGCCAGGGTTTTAAAAATTAAATTATTGATTCCACACACAATAATACAAAAAATAGCACTACATAAAATAAATAATAAAAAAATGGTATGTAGAGGGACACCACTCAGCTTTAGTTGTTCCTGGAAGCAGGCACAACACTTTTTAATGATGCCCCATGCTTGAAATTTGAAGTAGAACAGTATATACATGAACATATAAACATAAAAACACATAAATTTACAAGAGTAACTAGAGTAGGACATTAAGTCAAATTATCCTCCTCTGTCAGAAGAAATAAAATACAAGTTCCCAAATGAAATTAACTTGCCCCAGTAGCGAATAGTTGCGCTATCGTTAAACAACGTTAAAACTTAAAATACGATATTATTAGCGAAGGCAAACGTTACGCTCTAGAGATAGTGTAGTGCACGAACAATCATAACTTTTTGTTTGTGAACAAACTTCATTACTCAAAACTATGAGCCACTCCAAACAGAACTCGGATTACACCGGTAATACTGCTTCATTAATATAACTCGGAAACGTTTAATATGATTAATTTTCTTATTTGTCTCGAACGCGTACTGTCGCGTAGTTATCTAAATTAAGGTAAAAAATAATATAAGTAATCTTTAAACCAATAAACATATAAATATAGATATAAGAATAGAAGTTGAAATTACAATTGTAATTTTGGAGACATGTGTTTTTTAGCGTGTACAATTTCAATATATAACATAAATAATAAGATTAACAAAATAAAGTCCAAAATAATAGCATTAAATGTAAGCTAATTTAATTGGGTAGTAATTGCAAAAAAGAGTTAACATTTCTCTCGCAATAAAACAAGTTTAAGTAGTCAAAACAATTAGTCATAACATAAAGGACAAATTCGGTCTGAAGTGAGTCATAAGTAATAATCAGTAATGCACCTTTGATATTAAAAAAAAACCCAACAATATTAATAATTAATGCATCCATTCAAGCGCTACGCCGTAACTTCTACGCGCAATAAGTGGTGTAGTTAACGCTACGGCGTAGCGATGGCTACATAAAAAGATAACCTCAGAAAAAAACAACTAAACAATTTGATAAAGTTTTGTGATATAATTTTGTATCCAACAAAACAAATAAAATTATGCAGTTTAAATAAAACAGTTTTAGCGGTTTAAAACGTGAAATATATTAGTTATTTATTTTAACTACATCCGACGTTGTCGATGCTTTTCGTGATATAAGATAGTAATGTTCGTAAAGACTTATTTTTTCACTTGAACGGTCTTTCAATTATATTTTCCTAAGAGGAAATGAGAAAATCGTTTATGTTCGCTCGTTTCGTTTAAAGTAGCATTACATGGCTTATACTTTCTTACATTTATAATACTTTTACATTTTAAAATACATGATTCACAGCTTGTAATACTGTCGGAAGCGTCGTAAGTCAACAGTTTCTTTGTTGACTACATTATTCTCTACAAAATGACGACTGTTTTTCAGAAACCTTTTATGTTTTTTACGTTGCTACTTGGCGACATAAAGTATCTACATTTACCTCTGCTACAAATTCAAGGACAGGTTCATTTTTAAAACTGCAAGTTCAAAACAAAGAATTTATTTCTTAAGCTTTTCTTTTCTACTCTAAAGCAGAATTATAAAAGTTTAAAATGTTAGTGAAATACCGTTTATTTGAAATCTGAATGAAAGAAAACAATAAGACATGACACGTTTTTCACGCCTAAATGGCCTGACGAGATGTTTATTTGTTTTAGTATATTATATAAGGCGTAGAGTACATTTGGCTTACGTAACTATCAATCTAAAATACTGTTTTATTTCAACAACTCGATGCTTAACGAGAATTCAAAGAAACCAAGTGTGATGTGTTATTATTATATTCATATTTTCAATGTCGAGCCGTAAATATTATAGTGATCTACAATTATAAGATGTAGAATTAGAGACTTAGAGTAAGAGAGTAAGTTTAAAATGCTAATCTACGGAGCTCAGATTATTTTTTTGTTAGATAGATACATCGCTGAGATCAATAGGAACACAATAAAGTGGGAAAGGGAGACAGTGGAAATATGGGAAAAAATATTTATCTTTGTGGGCTTCTGTAGCATGTGCTGCGAAAATTTTTTAAGAAACCAAAAAATATGTATGAAAATGCTTACTTTAAATAATCGGAAAAATATTTTTATATTAACTTGCAAGAACCGAATACATGGTTATTAAATTTGATCGAAATATATGCATTATTTTTTATCACCAATAACTTATTAGAGTTGTATTAACATAATAATATCAATCTTGCAAACACAAAACTATCGTTTATATATTTATACTGGTCGCTTAATCCTTTTGAAATTCGAACAATAACTGCTCCAAAATATACCTCAAAACGGCATTACCCCGGGAAAGTCCTACGCGTCCGATTCTGAAAATCAACCCCCCGGCCAACTTTGCGATCTTTTTGTTTCAAAATTCGTTTGATCAATACCGTTATAACGGTTTGAAGCTGCGAGGTACATAAGCGTATTACTTGATTCACTGAGTTCCCCTGATTTCATTATGCAGCACTGTTGAATGAGTCGATCCAATGTGGCCTAACTAATTGATAGATACTAGATGTCATTAGGCTATTTTAGATGTTTGCCTGGTAACTAACGAACGCAATACTAGTTTTACATAAATACAGAGAGATCGAACTCATAATGGCTTGAATACTGTTTGTAGTTTACGCGACACATTTAATCAAACACTTTAACGATTCAAAACCTGACGTCTCCCCACGACCACGGCAGCTGCAAAGCATGCAAAACGTCGGGTCGTAATAAGAATAATTTAAACATAAGTTAAACTAACGCCCATTTAAACCGTTAACAAATTGATTTTATACGTAAAGGCTTAGTTTCACTAAGGCAATTTAGGCATTACACCATGCGAACTGTGGGGAAGAGTGACAAAAATTTATATT
This sequence comes from Leptosia nina, assembly GCA_963661955.1. Classification (NCBI taxonomy): domain Eukaryota; kingdom Metazoa; phylum Arthropoda; class Insecta; order Lepidoptera; family Pieridae; genus Leptosia; species Leptosia nina. The sequence continues at coordinate 12,135,683 of CAVLEF010000009.1, read as the reverse complement.
TCAAGTAATTTTTTAAAATAATCATTTAAATTAGAAAATATGACGGTCTGTTTAGATCCTTTACAGTCGACAACACATTTTAGCGTCTAAAACTTATTCGTAAAAATTATTTTATACTTACTACTATATTTTAATGGAATTGTTGGTGTAATAGTAGCAAAGAATGTCTTCGATGGCCAACTAGATCGTGTTTCTAATAAATTTATAATTTTTCTGAAACATGTTGGACTTCATCTGGATATTAAATGAGTGGTAGGTATATAAAAATGCCGTCCGGGTTACGAACTCTCGTGCACAGATGAAAAACTGAGCAATTTAATAGGGCGACAGCGCATTTTGTGTAAATGTTATATGGCTGTCTTCTGCCTCTGCTTTGCTATTCTACTCCACCATAAAAACAATCACTAACACAAAAAAGCGTAAGATCACCCATTTTATCTAATTACGCTTAATTTTTTTTAGTCACAAAAGGACAGTCCTCTTAGCAGTGAGAACCTTTAAATATTTGATCTTTTTAGGTAACTGTTTAAGTGGATTTTCGTGTTCTCCATTTAAAGAATGGCTCTAGTTATTAGTTTGCTTTATTTTTACCCAACTGATTACAAGACTTAATATTTTGTATTTTCGGTATACGGCCTTTAGTTTTTTTATGAAAGAGAAGAAGATAGGTTTCACTTCATGGTACTTGAAATAACCCAGCTATATAACATTTTGACAACACATGCACACTGTCGTCCTATTTTAGCTATAGATAATACTGACCATAAAATTTTAATGTATCTTATTTATTACAAGATGTAGTAGTCAGTAGTTTACGCGAGTAGTACAAATTTAAATAAAACACTTTAAACGGTTTAAAACTTGAAATATATTAGTTTACTTATTTACAATGATTTTAACTACGGCCCGACAATTCGGATGCCAAAGCACCGTGAAAAATGCTGCAAACAGCAGCATTTTTCACGGTGTTTCACCTTATTGTCTTTTTAATGCTAGAGGACATACAAGCATGGACAATCGCCAGCATTTAAACAAGATGCGCTGTCGACCTAAATTGGCTTTGGATATTCGGAAATCCACAGACTGAAACCGAAAAGTGAATAAACTTCACGGCTCTCCATCTGTGGGCGGAGTCGTGAAACATCTCGGACCCCGTTAACGATTGTACCTACGGTCCGTTGATTATTAGCGGTACATTACTACCATTATACTAACTAGCCCGTCAAAGTCTTGTCTTGCTAGAAACAAAAAAATCTATTCTCGACTCTAATACTGCATCTTAATTTATCACATTTCCTACACTCCCAAAAGTATTCGCCATCTATCACAAGTGACGTACAAGATTAAGCTCGATTCCCAATTATAACTCTAAGGTGTTAATTAACTCATTAATGCGTCGACAAATTAATTACCGCTAATCGCTTGATTTATGTCCGTTGTACCATATTAACAAATACTTAATTTATATAGCTTAGCTTAAACTACATAGCTTTATTTTAAATGCTTATCGATTGTATAACTTATCGTTTAATCTACAAATTCGATTTCCAAGGACTTCGTTAATGGTTACGCTTCATAAAAAAAACTATATATAGTAGTTGTTATCATACTATTTAACTTTACAGTATTTGTTTCACTTTTGTCTGTTTAATATTTTTTTATTTGTTTATTGTTTCTTGACATTGTTTGTTTTTAATTGAATTTTAAGTGGTTTAAATTGTGTGCCGAATAGATTATTGATTTTGTGATTTTTTTTTGTTAATCGCGAGTTCCGTTCGATTTTTTTATTATAGTAAAGGATAGATGAGCATACGATTCACTTGATGGAAGGTTAAATGTTCCAGCCATATAACATGTATACTAGATGTGCTGTGGACCAACTTCGGCTTTAGATATTTGGAAATCCACAGACTCAACCCGAAATGTGATTTCTCACGGCTTAGAAATACCTAAAGTATTCGTGCAAAAATATATGGTTTTCTTTATAAAATCTAAGTTAATATATATATACTCACTATAGTTTCCCAGAAATAACAAAATATTCATTCATATAATACCGTAACATACGTGTAGAACAAAGCTCTCCTAATTAGACTAAGCAAACCGTACCCCTAATTAGTCATCCCACAAGACGGATTGTAGGAAGACGTAAGTATCAAATGTAGCCCTTGCGCAAATAAAATATTCAACGTACGACGACGAGACCGATTGCTTTGTTTCACGGGTAAATAGGTAATTACAATGTGTAAGAGGCTTATAGTAAGTTTGTATTGGCAATTGCCCGTTCAACATTAAAAAAAACTATTAAATGTATATGCGTGATGTATTCTTTTATTGTTTTTTTTTTGTATGTTGGCCTGGGGCATCAGTATCGGCTTGGAGTACCGCCTTGTGGAGGGTAGCTTGGGGAGCTGGCAAGTACCGAGTAAGGGGTAAAAAAATGTTTCGCGGACAAACGGCGCCGGCGCCGGCGGATCGCGTCATGACAATTATGAAAATACTTAGTGAGTATTATTAGATTATTCTATAGGCAATTAGATTTTACAGAGACTAAAGTTGTATCAAATACGAATAATACAAACTAAGTGCGAGAGGCGCACGGCATTAAAATTCTTGTATTCCTTAAATCATTAATTTATTTTACTATTATTTAAGTTAAAATCGGAGTGTTGGATAAGCCGATGGCCCCTTCAAATGGGGTGACGGATAAATTTTTTTGCAGCAAATATGCACTGATAGCCCAGTCTCTCGGTGTCCCCAATAGAAAATAATACTAAGTAAAAATTCACCTGAATATGTTTTTAATATTCCAAAAACCACATTAAAAGTCTTTACTTTTACTTTACCTTGTCATTATTGATAGAATATTGGTTACATAGCTAAAATGATAGTGTATGGTAACACCAAAATCACATTAACAAAAATTGTTGCCCGAAAGTGTTTTCAAGCCGCAGCCGAGCAGAAAACAGCAAGTTGTTCAATTTAATGTCCATTACTCGACTATTTCTGTTTACGATCGTCTATCATATCGTTTTGGGTCAAATACCTTTTTTGCAGCTCTTGGCACGAATGGAAACTATCGCGGATTTTGTATTATTTTTTGTGATAAATGACGCCCGGAGCAAATATAGGTTTTGTTGATCATCCTGTGTTTTGTACGATAATTGCTATTTGATGATAGTATTCTAGCCGATAGTAATTTTCGGCTTTTGTCGATGCGTATAAAATAGGCTATACAAAAGCTGGTATACAAAGGCTTTTCGTGAATATTATTTACAGACTATCTGGCCTGGCATATTTCTACTTAATTGTGAGTTAAAAAGTGATTGAATTTAGTTTAAGAACGGCCTGACGTTCCCCGTGTAACTCGAATTATACCCTTTGGTGGTTTAATTAAATTAAACATAAGTTTACTATTTTTATATTTTTCTGAATACTGTAATAAATTGATCTACACGATATCGGCTTTATTCTACTATGTATCACGTCACGTCAAGTCATGAACTTCTTCTACATTGGCTATATGTATTGTGAATCTATATTCAAGACAACCTGTTTCTTTCAGGAAAGTGCGGCGAGGGCAGCCCATGCGAGCAGCTGTGCCGCGAGCTGCACGACGGCACATACGAATGCGGCTGTGGCCCGGGCTTCGTGCTGCACGTCGACGGCTACGGCTGTTTAGGTGAGAAGCTGAAATAGGTCGACGCATTTTATATCCCAGGCATATATTTTTGTATTTGCCTTCCACCTAATGAATTCATGCCTGTCTGTCCACCTCAATCAACGTATCAAGTAAGAACAGTATATAAAATAAAAAGATTTGGATCCCAGCAAAAAACTGTTATGTAATACGATGCTGCCAAAGACAATTTGTCTTTTTTTTACATAAATATAAGTGTCTATCTAGTTTTTCTGTGCTTATATTTCTTTACGTTTAATAAACAGATATAGTTTGCTTTTTTTTAGCTTATTTAGTTATAAATAAAGTTTTGAAAGCATTCGATTCGAAATTAATTATTTCCAAACACCTGGATCACACTAATCAAGAAAAATCTTAGTATATTTTGAACAATATGGACTTTGATATTCGTTATCTCATTATATTTTAATAACCACAAGATCAAATAGAGAATGAAAATAATAAAAAAATCCAAATTGTAAACCCAAATACAGTGCTCGTTTTGGTATGCGGAATTTGTGGAAAGGCGGAAAATGTGAAAAACGTAAATGCAGACGCCCGTTATTTATCACAACATCTGTAGAGCGGCAATGAATCATAGAGCCCACACGTTTTTATTAATGGCAGACATTTTTCCAATACTCCGACAATTTAGCTGCCGTAATCAATTTCGTACATAGATTAATCTCGTCTTAGAACTGCAAGCATTTGATGCGTACATCTTAGATCCTCCTTACAATCGTACTTGATCAACGTTGCCTATAGCGTTCTCTGGAATCTAGCATGTATATATATTTTATTATTATTGATTTGTTAAATAATGTTATTTCATTAATATTATTAAGTTATAATGTCACTACTGTACTTACCTAACATGGTACTACGTTATGTAAGTACATAACAGTATTTAAATAAAATGTCCTTGTACCCTGCAAGAAATATTCACTGTTTTGCGCTTATATTTGTCAGATAATACTTGTTCGTATATAACACCTAAGTTTTATTTAAGTGGATGAAAAGGCCATTCTAGTTTACTCTTCTTGCATTTCTTTGTAGTAGTAGTTTTTAGTTTGTAGTATAAATTCAAGGCTTTTAGGTCCAAAATAAAACTGTAATTTTTAATCGCGATGTTTATAACGATTTTTATTTAACACACATATAAAAAACCTATTCGGTCAATGACTCGGACATAGAAATGTATCTATACGTCTATAAGTACGTATGTATCTAAAAACGTATACCAATGGGGTTGACACCACTCCCATTCAATCAATAGCCGGGTCAGCTAATTCCGGCGTCCACTTGGCGAAATGACACGTTAATGCTGAAATTGTAAGCCCAGTTGTACACTATAAAAGTGCTAACGAATTCTCGCGTCTTGACTGCCATTCCGACGATAATAGCACTTGAACTCCACGCGGCGGGAAACGTCGAGTGGTACGAACGTGCTGATTGTGTGAACTACGCTTAAGTCGATGGCTGCATTGCGACTATGGAGAGTTGAGTTTCGAGGTGGCGTTACAGATTATAAATCACAAATCCAAATTATAGCTACTCTAAGTGATAGATAATAAAAGTTTAAATATGCTCTATATTGCTTCAACATTAAATTTTTCTATTTCTATATTAATATATAAAGCTGAAGAGTTATTTGTCTGTTTGTTTGTTTTTACGTGCTAATCTCAGGAACTACTCGTTCAAATTAAAAATGTATTTTTGTGTTGATTAGAGCATTTATAGGGGAAGGCTCTAGTTTATAAAATATAACCAACAGAAGCGATGAAGCAGTTATCAAAAATTAGTCATCTTTGAGGGTTTGCTCTGGGTACGCTGCGAAAACAGCTTAAGATACTCAAAAAATATGTACCGAAGATTTCTCTTTACGTTATCTAAAAAAAATGTGAGAGTGTATATCTTCAAAGGTTAACTTGCAAGAACGACGGGACGCAAACGACGTCGTGGGTAACAGTACTAATTTATAAAGACCTATTCTATATTTTCTTTCTTTCTTAGGAGGTTTGCAAATATTCTATCACTAAGCTGATAAAACACCGTAGCTATGTATCTTTTGAATCGTAACAAGACGAAACAAGTCGAGAAGTTAATACGATAGTTTGAGATGAATTACTTTCGACGCGAGACTTAAATAAACTTTCAAAGGAATTCAAATAGCTCAACGCTAGGTCACGTAGCTCGTAGCTTACATTCATGAGTGTAGACTCGGCTTTACATCAACATTAATAGCTTGGCAGCTTCGCGTTTGCAGACAATTTTCATAAAAATACAGATATTTTAATCCTTACTTTATTTAGCTTTTACTAATGACTATTATAAGGCACAATCACAACAATTGTATTATTCTTCAGTTCTCAAGTTGTAACGTTTAATTGTTACGTTGTAGTTAAATTAAAAACATGTTTAAAATAATATATTCCGCTTTTTAAACCTTTAAAAGCGTTTAATTTAAATTAGACTACTCGCGTAAACTACGAATACTACTTAAATTGTTACGTATTGTGTTTTAGTTTGTTAAATTTGAGACTTATCATTCTTGAAAATAAACCAAATATAAATAAAAATCGAAGTCACAGTAACAAGCAAAAATTCTAATGAACTAAGGAGAATGTTTAAATAATAACAAAAGACAAAAAATATAGCTCAGTTCCACTATTATAAATACATTTATGGATCTATAAATGCTAATAAATCCTTTTAGTTGGTCGGGATTTTGTGTAGTGTAGCTGATATCGTATTTTTCTTTTCAACAACCGCTACACAGATGAAAAGCCACAGTGAACTAAGTTCAATTGCTTTTTAGTTTCAGTCCGTGAATGTCTGTATTTAATCAGGCGAAATAGGCCGGCAGCGCAACTTATTTAGGTGTGGAGTATTTCACCTACCATTAAGTTCACCCCAAGCTTGTCTTTTATATCATAAAAAAATGTTTTATTATAAACATTAATGGTCAGTCCCAATATTCAACTAACATTTAAGTAGAAGTGACAATCGTAACTGACAGTTAAAATTCTTAAAGCCTTGCGTTTCAATTAAAATATTCACAGATAGACATTGCAACAATTGGTTGCAAGTGACTGTTGAGAGGGACAACTTCTTATCATTGATAGGTTACTTCATACAAAAAAAATACTTAAGATTGACTTAATGGTCAACTAAAACAAGTAATTCCCTTCACGACGATTAACCAATTGCAATTGTTACAGAACTCAACGCCACAAAACCAACTGAAGACGTCAAAGAGGATGTTATTTACCAAAAGGACGTGTCCTTCTCGGCCGAGTTAGAAGTCGCCCCGTCCAGTAGAATTAGTAAAAGTAATATATACGATATACATATCGACACAACAGTTCAACCAATCAGTAAAGAAGAAAAGAGAGAGAACTATTCGTTAACAGGAGAGAAGAGTAAGGAGATAGATGGATTGAGGAGTCTGATAGAGGATGGTGTTAGTAAAGCAGATTTGAATATAATTTCTGATGGGGCCGGAGATATTGATAAGCTGAGGGTAACTACTTTGGGGCCGAGCTTAGAGCAAAAGGTGAGTAAGGGTTCTATCAACGACGTTTTAAGAGTATTCAATTCAGATTAATAAATCAGCTAATAAGTTCTGATTTGTGAAAACTAAACACTAGAAACAAGACCTGGTAAATCTCAATTGAGAGTGTTCTGCATGCATTAATGATGTTTTGACAAAACAAATAGGTAAAGACCGGTGTAACTATCTATCTTCTATTTCTATATGCATTTTAAACGATTTAAAACGCGTAAATATTACTAAACTAAGTAATCTACTCGCGTCAACTACAGACAATTAACTATCTACTTAGTAAATCTACATATTACTATAAAAATCCAAAATAAAATCTTTGTTAATTACCAATTTAAAAAATCTCAATCTATTGTGATGAATTCGTCGTTCATGGACCGACTTTGATACTTACATTATTGTTGGCACCGACTTTACAAATATATTTATTTAATCATTTCTATGTAACTATATCGAAACACGAATTTCTTCGCGCACAGTATTTTTTTAAGTCGATTATTATTGGTTAAAATTTATAAATGTCCCTACTATCTGACTTGGTAAGGACATTTACAAATAAAAGTTTTTTGTTTGTTTTCAGTGTAATTACATTCATGTCATTTGTTCTAAGTAGCGAAGAATGAAACCCTTATAAATAACAAAGCAGTAACATCAAAAATATGTTATTTTTATTTATTTATTTATTATTATTTGTAATACACCACAATATACTTAACAAAAAGCATATAAAAGAGGAAATAAACTCATAGAAAAGGCGGCCTTATCGCTAAGTTGCGATCTCTTCAAGGCAACCTAAAGTGCAGGAGAAAAGAAATAGAAAAGGATTTAATTCAAATAGTGTGGATTTGAATCCGGAATTTGAATATGATTATTTCCGCAGGTGCCAGGTGGTACGTCATCGCCAGCGCAGACACAGGCCGTTGAAATTTGCTCCTGTGACCCTTGTACAGACCCAAGATGTACCTGCGAACTAAGAAATTGCAAAACCGGTAAGTTTGTCATAAAAATTAGTTTTTATTGTAAGTAATTTATAATATTATACAATTAGTTTTAATGTATTTAAGAACTAACACACACTATTTACCAAAACTTTAATTTTAAATTCAACTGTTTCCGTGTAAAAAAGTAACAAACTCACTTTTTACATACATACAATAACAGAGCAAAATTCGAAATATATTACTTAACGGATGCAGATGCTTTGTAGCAGCCGTGGTCACGAGGTGTTGCGTTTTAAACCGTTAAAATTGTTTTATTAAATATGTACTACTGGTGTACACTACAGACAGAATACTAATATATCGCTATGGGGTGCGTTTTATTACGTATTTTAGATTTTATTAAATATATCGGTTCTATTTCATGATTAAAAGTCTAATGACATTAACCTTTACTCTATCAAATATTCATTAAACAAAGGCGAATTAACTGCTAATTGTTCGAGACGCCTAAACGAAACAAAAGATTCGCAAAGGTGACTCAAGGCAACCCTTTTATATTGATTGGTTAAGGCTTTACCAAACTGACATTCAAACCTTTTTACTAAATGTCATCACATGGTTAACATTAAGTTATCAACGCTTAAAACTGATTAAAATTTGAAATATTTGTTTCGCTTATCAGTCAAAATGAAAATAAAAATGTTTAAAATACAACAATGATGTCTATAAAAATGCAAGAACAAAACATTTTTTTATGATAGAGGAGGGCAGATAAGCATGGAATATTTAAATAAAACACTTTAACGGTTTAAAACGCGATATATTAATTAAACTTATTTGAAAATGATTTTTAACTCCCCACCTGCTGACCATGGCTGCTGCGAAGCATCCGAAACGTCGGGCCGAAGTTAAAAATCATTTTCAAATAAGTTTAACTAATATATCGCGTTTTAAACCGTTAAAGTGTTTTATTTAAATGTGTACTACTCGCGTAAACTATAGACAGTATTCAAGCATAGGATATTCGGAAATCCACAGACTGAAACCGGCTTTTCGCCCGGACTGAATTATATATATTATATTAGGATATTGCTACCCGAATTACACCCAGATTACCAAGATCCTGATCACACAAAGCCCGACATGTTTTAGAAGAATTATAAATTATTGGACCCCACGAGGACCAAATCCACGACCAGTTGATTAATTAATGGCTGCAACTGAACCAATAAGCTTATCAATAAACTTATTTCTTAATTTATCTTCGTGCATCGTCTTTCAATGCATTCTTATAATGCTTAAAGCTCAAGTTGAGAAAAAAATAACACAATCGCGAAGTCTGTGCAAAGAGCCTTAACAAAGAATCGACAGACTGAAAAGTTTAAAGCGATTTTCTTATAATACCGATATCAGCTCGCCTATTATACTTGGAAACTTCAATTCTAGTCAAGTTTCGCATAATTACTTTACTTCGCGGCGACATCGAATTATTATAACTTTTAAATTTTATTATTACCCAAGTGTTGCTACTATTTCTCTGGCACTGAATATTCAAAACGAAAGCCATCTTCAATGCTTGCACAATTTAAGCACATTTTCTTGCTAGTGTATGCTTGTTCGATAAATCTACTAATTCTTCTATTGAAAACTAACTAACTTAGCTCTTAACTAACTTGAAAGAAATAATCAATAAAGATTTTGATTTTTTTTTTTAATTACTTAGCACTAAATCCGATGACCTTATATAGATTTTTCCTACTAAAATATTAAATCAAATTAATTGTTTCATTTGTAACAACGTGAAAACCATAATTTCGAATAAAAGTGAAAACCCGTTTGCCCCCGTGGGATGTAGGTCGAAAATATTTCTGTGTCCGTTTCACTGGTGAGTTTTATTTACAGGCAAGGAGATAATCAGACTTCTGTGCCCTGCCCGATTGAAACAATTATTTGTTTCCCAGGGATTCGAACCCCAGGACCCCTCGCGCTTAACGCAAATGCTATACAACATGTTTAACCATTTAGCTACGGAGGCGGTCCAATAGAGTACAATAACAATAACATTTTTTTTATTCTGTGGGCGTTATGTTCGACTTTTATTTTATTCCTGCGCCCTATTTGTTAAAATAAAATCTAAAGGAAGCCAAGGAACCGCAAAATTTACAGAATTATGTAAGAATTTTCTTCGTAGACGGTATGCAAGTCTTGAATAAACCAGTATCGTGATATTAAGTGCTGAAGTTGCGTGTTCTCTGCCCATCAAGGCTTTTCCAACAAATTCCGAGGCAATTATAAAGCTTTATAAGTAAGGAATATTCTCAAAAATACAATTGCTATTGTTAATTGCTGTGCTGGTACTTGATGCATCGATTTTTTGAATGAATTTTATTATTAGGTCTGGAATTTCCATGCACATGGCGTAGGACTGTGACCGACAAGAAACTTTCAGTTTTTCTTCAATAGGCAATTTTCACAGTAGCTTGTGTCTTTAATATAGCGCTCACTAAATTCAATGAATTTAGTTGCGCTTACAAAAAATGTCGAATTTTTGGTTCTAAGGAAATTACGTTTTGCACAGAAAATCCTTAACAATAAACGTAATGTAACTTTTATACGGCGATTTAGAGGTAATCTAGCGCCATCTATGACCAGACTTGTAAAACTTTAGCGCGCCAACCTTTGACTAGGACAACTTGTTTTTTTATGTTTCAGAGTTACGATGTGAACCCGTTATTAACCGGTTCAGCCACAATTGTGTGTCTGTTTCACGTTAGAGTATAATTATGTTTTTAAAATATTTCGTTGGTGGTTCTTTATTAAGAGAGGGCGTTGCTAACGCAGGCAGCTTGCTTAACAATTATCGAGTGTAAATAAATACTAAATTGCCTAAAAAAGTAGTCGTAACTGCGGTATTACTCCCTGCTATTTTGTCCAAACGTTATTCATTAAAGGTTCAGTGTATCATAGTGTAATAGCCATCAAATTTTGCTTAGAAGACAATTTCTTTTTATAAAGTTATTACTACCTACAGTTGATGCTATCTACCTGCATCTACCATACATTTTATTTTTATAATACTGTTTTTAACGACCCAAAAATGTACTGTGTGCGGAAATTTTACCTCGTCAGAGACAATCAAATGTATGCGTTGTGCGTGCCACTGCAACAAACAATGCGCTACGAGCGTCAAACCTAATTACCTTGTTAAGGGTCGATGGATATTCTTAGTGCAGAATAAACCTATTTAGTTAGATGGCTCATCTACGAGATCAGATAGCCCGGTTTATATAAGCACTGCAACAGCGACGCGACATAAAGACTTTAAAAAATATATTGGGCCAAACACGGAGTTGGTGCATTCTGAGATGGTAAAAGTGGCGAAAGAAATGTCACTGTTTCGCCAAGAGCTATCTCAACTCAACAATGTACTATTCGGCTTAATTGTACTAAAAAAAATACTTAGTTGGTGTCATGTCTAATGTTAATAATATTTAGCATCCTAATATACCTTTTTTATTTTTCTTTTATCAAATAGAAACTTATGCAAAAAAGAATAATACAAGGAAATAAGTATTTTATAGCAATAGATGAAAAATTATAAAAAAGTAAATAAAATTATTGTTACGAATTAAATATGTTTTATGAAATTCGGTCATTCAAATGAATATATAAACGTAAATGAATTAATTTTAAGAATGTACCTATTTTGTAAAACTAATGTTTGTTATATATGTAACCGATTAATTAATATAATTGTGTTGGGGTGTGTTTTACCTAATTAATAAAAATGTCGAACTATCCCGCTTGTGAGCTCGGCCTCTGATGGGGCCACAGAATATCTGTGTTGGGACATTAGTCCCAACATAGCTGAGTGGTCACCTCTCAGAGGCAACTTATATTATTGTATTGTATCTGTTTGTAGTTATATAATATGATAATTGTAACTCTTTATATTGTTTTTGTTTTTTTGTGTAATCCCGTTTCTCCCCCGTGGGGCATGGGGCGAACACATTTCTGTGTCCGTTTCACTGATACGTTCTTTAACAGGCAAGTAGTTGATCAGACCTCCCTTTATAAAAAATTTTTTATTTTCTAGGATTCGAGCCAAGAACCTCTCGCGCTAACCGTATTGCTAGCCAATCCGGTTTAACCGTTCGGAAATTTTTTTTTTTTTTTTTTTTTTTATTTGATCATGACTCCCTTTATTTTTTTTCCAGGGCTTTTTTTTTTCCCTCTTAGTTAGGCTAAACCCTTTAGCCAATAGTCGTATACAATCAACCAGTTAGTCTTACCGAAAATTGCTTAGCATTTTGTGAGGACACCGTGGAGATTTTACACGCCCCCAAAATTTTTTTCCCCCTGTTTTTTTAAAAAAGGTTTTTTAAATGTTTAACTATCTATATTATTAGAGATATTATTCGTTCAATTACGATTTGCATTTTTTCCACAACGCGCCGGTTGTAATAAAGGTATTCCACATATGTGTATATTCCCTTCGTTGAATGGAATAACGCCTTACGAAGTTGAAGAGGCTTCTTGTATCACGTAGCTAGTCCTTAACTAACAATAAGCCAGCTTAACTTGCAGCTAAATCCCACCCGCTCCAAAATTACGTCGCAGATGTAAAATTTAGCACTATTACAGCGAGAGATAACAGGGAAATATTGCTTTAGTTTAATATGTGTTTAGTTCAAGGGTTTTATTAATGGATAGCTATTTTATAAATTAACTAGCTGTGCCAGCGACTTCGTCCGCGAGAACCGTTATTTGGGCATCTAATTTCAGTTTTGCAAACCCCGTCATCTTTATAAACTTAAGCTGTTAGCCACGACATCGATCGCGTCCTTTCCCGTCGTTCTTGCAAGGTAATGTTAAACGATAGACATATTATAGCGTCCGGCTTGTTTTTCGGCCTCCCCCACCAAACCCCCCAGGATAAAAATATTCCCCTTTTAACGCTGTATCTTCGCTTCTATAGTCACAGCGCGATGTCTTATAGCCTATAGCCTTCCTCGATAAATTTTCTAACTCACTACAAAAATAATTTTTCAATTCGAACCCGTAGTTCCTGAGATTAGCGCGTTCAAACAAACAAACAAACAAACTCTTCAGCTTTATATATTAGTATAGATTATGCAATTAATTACGCCAATTACAAGGATTTATAAATAAAAAAATTATAAGATTACACAAGTGACAGGGTTATATATTGTAGGTGCATAAAAAAGAACGAAACGTGTGTTTTTTGTATGTATGTGTAAGTAAATGTGAGTATGTTATTGTTTTCAAAGGAGCTTATTAGAGCTTCTTTAAAGACGTGGCGTGAAAGATTAAAAATATCTATGGATGAACATTTTTTATTGTAAATATCGGGCAGTCGGCATTTCAAATTAAAATGTACGCGATATGTTTACGCTAGTAGTACATATTTAAATAAAACACTGTAACGGTTTAAAACGTGATATATATTAGTTAAACTTATTGTGTATAAGTCTCCTCGTGACCACGGCTGCTGCAAAGCATCCGAAACGTCGGGCCGAAGTTAAAAATCATTTTCAAATAAGTTTAACTAATATATCGCGTTTTAAACCGTGAAAGTGTTTTATTTAAATAGACTAATATTGTAAAGCTTAAGAGTTTCTTTGAACGCTCTATTCAGAGGAACTACTGGGTCGAATTAAAACATATTATAATTAACCAAGTATAATTTATAAAGATGAGGTTTAAAAAAAAATGAATTCATTAAAAGTATTATTACAATACTTATAACAAAGCTAAAGGAAACAAACTAGATAACAACCTAAATTTCAAGCTCCATAGATACTAAGTCTAATTAAAAGCGTATTACATAACTGAGCTGAAAAATCCAATGAAATCTTTCTTTCAAACCTATAAAGGAAGAATTTAATTCAATCGCATAATTCACGAACAAGATAATAGAGATCAATTTTTTATGAGGAATCTCTACGATGTCTAATGAATGAGTTCTGTGGATATTCCTACTAATGTTCCGAACCGAAGTGGGTCATTTCACAAAGCATTTATCAGTGAGTCACAAGTTCCTTAGGAATAAGGGTGAGGGAAGGTACGGAAATCAATAGAGCTTTTGATTCGAAGGAACGCCTACTTACGTAGACATACTTAGTAATTACAGATAGAAAGTCTCGGATGATATTCAACGCACATAGGCTGATAGATAAAACACTTTGAACTGTTTAAAATGCGAAATTTATTAGTTAACTTATTTACAATTTATTTTAAAGACGTTCCGGACATATTTTAAAAGTTTAAGTAATTTTGTGTTTATTAATGTGTGTACTACTCACGTAAACTATAAACAGTACTTGAGGAGGACAGGCGAACATTTGATTCAATAACAGAATCTAAAAAAACCTAAGCTTTCCAATTTACATTTCACTCCTCTGTTTCAGTGACCTGAAAAGAATTTCAACATTTCTACCTATTTATGTCCAGTGTGTCCAAAGCTGTCTTTAATATAAAAATAAAAACTAGAAAATGATTTCCAAACACATTCTACATATAAATGAAGATTGAATCTACGAGTATCAGCCCTCATTTTTTTAATAACGTTTTAGGGCCCCGTTTTGGGACCTTTGCGCTAAGTCTCATTTTCACTCCATTTAAAGGAAGTTTTTACTTTAATACTGTCTGTAGTTTCCGCGAGTAGTACACTTTGACGGTTTAAAACGGGAAGAGAGTGTGACCCCGTGACCACGGCTGCTGCAAAGCATCCGAAACGTCGGGCCGAAGTTAAAAATCATTATCAAATAAGTTTAACTAATATATCGCGTTTTAAACCGTTAAAGTGTTTTATTTAAAAAAAAGTTTATTATATATCGCGTTTTAAACCGTTAGTGTGTTATTTATTATATACCGGTATATATAATGTTTTTAGTTATAACATAACGATATATATTTCTATCCTACAGTATTTTAATGTATTCGTATAAAGCAGAATAACACTTTCTATTTTTAATTAAATAAAACTGGCAGCGGGGGGTATTACTTGTATAAATATCTATGAAAAAGAAGCATTAAGGTTTCTTACTAATAATACGGCTAATAAAACTTTATGAATCTGTATCGTCACATACACAGATAATAAACTTATCCATTGTCCACAGATCAAAAGATATCCGCGCCGCGTTTTTCCGGGTCTTCTTGGATAGCATTACACGCACTGCGCGGCGCTTATAAACGGGTTAGATTACGGATCCGCGTGAGGCCCGAACGGGCAAGGGGTGTCCTTTTGCTGACTGGCGAGCATGATGATCTATCTGGCGATTATCTGGCACTGATACTGAGAAACGGACACGTGGAATTGAGGTGAGGAAATATATTATTAATCTTTACTAATATTACAAAGCTGAAGAGTTAAGAACAGGAAGTACTAGTTCCAATTTAAAAGCAGTTTTTTTGTTGGATGGACTACTTCTTAAAGAAGTGTTTAGGCTATAAAACATCAGGCTACGGCCAATAAAAGCAAAGGAATAGAGGATAATTTTGAAAAAATGGCGAAACTTATTTATCATCGATGGCTTCCGTTGCGTATGCTGCGAAAACCATTCAAGAAACCAAAAAACTGTGTACGAAAGAATAGTCCTTCTTTTACTGATCTAAAAAAATGTCCGGGACAGTATTTTTGTGGTTTGAATTAATATAACATATTAAAGTAGTGGTGGTTATTCAGAATAATATAACCTATATTCAACAGTAAGTAAAAGATGTGTTGGACTTACTCATGCCGTGGTCAACAATGAATTTTTGAAATCATTACTGACCTTACCTCACCTTGAATTATTAAACACACCGTTTTCTTTAAGCAAACTCAAAACATGTAATTCTTTGTTTTTTTTATTATATTTATAATGTTACTTCACGAAAATTGTACTACGACACGCGACATCCACTCAATCATAATCCAAAAGCAACATCTAGAATTAAAGCAAACACAAATTGAAATAGCCATGAATAAGGAATTTTAACCCTCGCAGCGGCATTCAAACGTCTTTCTGAATCACCTGAAACACTTTCTCAGCTCCATACATCCATTCAACGGCGTAAAACGTATATTTAAATAAAAATTATACAAAAGTACCCTCTCGCGAATTTCATTTTACGTCATAGAACCGCTCATAACCCGTTATGTGTAATAAAAGCTGCATATTGCTGTAGCGCTGTTGTAGATTAAAAATAATAATGAGCGCCATCTAGTGCCCGAGTTTTTTATGATAGTAGAGGAAGGACGAAAATACCCCAGTCATATAACATTGGCTATTATGGCTTTGTACATTCGGAAAACCACAGACTAAAACCGAAACGCCATTAACTTCAGTGTTTTTTATCTGTGGACAGTGACTCGTGACAAGGGAGGAATATCGATTTTCCTACCGCTCATTTAATGTTCAGATTTTCAGACGACGATCAACATGTTTCAGAAAAATTATTAATTGATTGAAAACATATTGGACCCAGTGGTGATCGAACCAACGATCTGTTGAACGAGCCATAGATTGCTATCATAAAACCAACGAACCCGGTTATTCTGTTTGACCTATTTGGCAAATAGTTTGAGGGTCGTAGAACCACTTTTTTTTCAGAGATAAATACGAGGTGAAATAGCATAGTCACTAAACGAAAAATGGTCGGTATAAAGCGTGATAGTTAATATTATAGAGATGGCATTATTTGCTCTTATTTCACATGGGTGTAAGACAAAGATGTTTATTTGCCATTTTTTTAAATTCTAGTACTTGTATTGACGGTGGGACCGTACACTTATGCATCGCGTTTGAGGCGTATTATTGTGTGAACGATTTCTTTAACGACAAGACCGTCTGGCAGTAATATGAATTGCTTCTGTTAATAGATTTACAAAAATGTATTAGTTTATAAGACATGTTAAAACAGTCGGTCTGAGTCTCTTGAGTGTTCTTCTCAGTTATGTTGCTCTTTTGAACACTCTGTAGAAACACGATGAACAGACAGACAAATGAAAAAAAATTAAAAATTGACGAATCTAAATAACTTTTTAAATTTTAAAGGGGGGTAAGAAATTTTTTTTTTTTTTTTTTTAAAAAAAATTTTTAGGGTGGTTCAACGCAGAATATTTTAGTTAACTTATTTTTAATTTGTTTTAATTTCGCGCTATATTTCGCATTTTAACCGTTAAAAGCATTTTCTTGAAACGTGGACTCGCGTTGACTACAGACAATGCATTTGTTGCAGTTTCATATAACTAGATTGTTTATTTTAGATCTGTTTGATATCGAGGACCATTTTTTTCATGACAACATGCAAAATCGATATCTCGAGTAAATTTTACCAAAGTATTCAAAGACCTAAAATATTCTTTAATAAAAGAGAAATAAGGGAAAAATCGCTTAGACATTTTTCATCACTAAAATTCCCTCTTCCACGTTCCATCTACATAATTTTCTTTTTAAGATAAACGCGGACAATAACATTAGCATAGACAAAAGATAGAGCTTATTTAAAACGGCAGAGTGCGCCACATAGAACACAAAGCGTAATGCGGAATCGATATTAATTAAATAATCGATGAGGCTTATGCGTCGGATTAATTATTCGCGCTATGTTGAGCCTCATTCAGCCTCGTTATCCCTGGAGCCGATAGATTTTCTGGGGGTTTGCGAAAATATTATCC
Organism: Leptosia nina; assembly: GCA_963661955.1. Taxonomy (NCBI): domain Eukaryota; kingdom Metazoa; phylum Arthropoda; class Insecta; order Lepidoptera; family Pieridae; genus Leptosia; species Leptosia nina. The sequence continues at coordinate 12,117,810 of CAVLEF010000009.1, read as the reverse complement.
ATAAAGCCATGTTCGTCCTCCACGTGTACCTGCACGGTAAAAAATAAAAAAGATATCACACAAACAACTTTAGTTCGAATTATATTCATGAAATAAGTATACATTCGTTAGGTAAGTGTATATGAGACCGCTAAAGGCAGAGTAGCCTAACTGCAATTTTATAACATGACTTATTTATATTTTTATAGTCTAAAAATGTTAATCTACAAGAGCATAGTTACCCAAAATGGTTAACATAATACTTACACAAATAATAGTACAAATTCGTTTTCGCCTAAACGAAATGCGCAATCTTATTTTCCTCCCTTATTGAAAATAAGGTTTTTTTTTTATTAGGCTGCTGTGCCTCTAGTTTGTATATAGCCGTATTAAAACTTTTCAAAGCATATTCAACCAGTTATGCCCGCGTGGAATAGTTATTTTGTGCATCATATTATTTTTGCAAACAAACTCAACTTTATATATTATACATGTTACCCATGACGTCAGCCGTTGCGTTCTTGCGAGCTCATCTTATAAGATAGACATATACTGTCGCCATCATACTAAGCAGAAACATTCTTACAAACATATTTTTTATTTCTAGAATCGATTTTGAGGCTTACGCAACGGAAAAGCTCAAATATAAATAATTTTCCCCCCTTTTTTTCTCATTTGCTTTGCCTTATCAATCGCAGCCTAAATTAATAGTACGAGGAACACAAAAAGAATTTTTCATTTCGAACCTGTAGTTTCTGAGGTTAGGGCGTTCAAACAAACAAACTCTTCAGTTTCAATATATTAATAAAGATATACAAATACCAAAGTCAATGTAGTTTACATTCTTTACTTCTATTTCATTTCAATTAAATTAAAAAAAAAGTGTACTTTAGTATAAGCAATTTTTTCATTGCAGAAATACTTAGGTTCAGAACCCGGGACGTCATGAGTTCTTAGGTACTTATATTTGATATATTCTAGATTCGACTGTGGAAGTGGTGCCGGGGTGCTCCGGTCACCAGAACCGATCCGCCTGGGAAGATGGAACACAATATCTGTCTACAGACACCGCTGGGATGCGTGGCTTAGGCTAAACAATGGAAAACGTGTTAGAGGACGGTCAAAGGTAAAAATAACCATACAATATAGTTTTGTTTGTTCCTAAGTTCGAATCCCAGGAAAAAATCGTGTCAGTTAGTAAACAGGAGTCTTCTTTTGAAAACTTTAATATTTTTCACACGACGGCACTATATAAATTAAAAATCAAATATGAAGGTGTAAGGTTACAGCAACAGTACGGAACGCCGAAGATGCCGGTTCAAGTCTTGCCCGTGTTGTAATTTTTTCAATTTATAATCCTTTTTCAATTTAGAAGTCTTTGAACTTTGAGAATGTATATGGAATAATATAGGGATTAGAATTAATAATTATTATTATAAATCTGAAAATATTTTTATTATTATGACAGAAAAGTGTCAAATTTACGTGAAATTTGGGTTCTCTAAACAAGGTGAGCTAACAACCTTTTTGGCTTTGATATTCGGAAATCGAAACGCGAACACGACTTTTTCATTGGAACAGTGATGACACGGATGGGATTTTGACCTATCTATTTAATGTCCAGACGTTCCAGTTCTGATATGTTTGAAAAAGTATAAATTGATTTCAGAAACGTATTGGCCCGTTGGGAATCGAACCCACTCCCTTTAATTATTATTGCATTACCATTGTACCAACGATCCTGCCAAGTTATAAAGCAGCAAACTAACAATTTGTGTTAATCTCCAAATATCACCTCAAATATCTTTGGATTTGTTTAATAAATGATTTATCGGCACAACCTAATTACCGCAATGTCATTTCAATTGCTCTCGACAAGTTTTCAGCGCTGAAAATTACAGACATAATAACGAAGACGTTAACGCTTGTTAGGTTTCAATTGCTTGAAATGTTTTTTAATTAATCTCAGTTTAATTTTGTTCATAATTTCAAACATTATTAAACGGTGGAATTGGAAAACGATTTCGCTGTTGTAGTTCAATATTATATTTGTTTAACAAGTAGCTAAGACGGTTTGTTTAAAAAATTTCTTGTCCTTGCTACGAACAATGATTTTCAAAAAAATAGATAAACAACTAAAGATTTTTCGTGTAAATGTTGGTTGTAACCAAGATTCGTAAAACACAATTAAAATTAATAATAAACACAAATACACATTGAAATAAAACACGTTTAACGATTTAAACGCGAAATATTATTTTACTTACTTTTTATATAGTGTGCCCTGTGAACACGACTGCAAAACATCCTAAACGTTGGCCGTATTTAAATTTAATTAAGAATAAGTTGACTAAGACTTCGCGTTTTAAACCGTCAAAATTGTTTTATGTAAATGTATACTACTAGCGTAAACTAAGTAACTACTGAATATACACAAACAAACATTTTAATCATTTAATATTTCCTTTGAAAATTATCTTATTTTATCAGTTAATCAGAAGAACTATTCTGCGTTCTTGCCTATCCTGTCATCCTACAAATGACGTAACTGAAATTATTCTCACTCGTAACTTGCGATAATGTGCCGCCATAAACAAAACAGAAGCACATCGCCAGTTATTATAAATTAAACCGTAAAACCCAAAGGAGCGCAATATAGTTTCCTCTTAAAACTCTCGCTGGGATCTCGCTTAATTAATTCTAGGTATTAGTATAGTAATACATCTCCTTTTTAATTAAACCGTACGTCTTGTTTGAACAGAAATACCACGGCGGCCGTATTTTCCACTTTGCTTTGAACTTTTCTTGTATTCAAATTGCTCATGAAGACGTCTAGTCGCCGACCTGCGGCGTCCTTTCGTTGCGTAGTTTATGATTACTTTTCCCAGGTTTTTATATTTATTTAATACCTGTCCGGGGTGTATGTGTACTTAGGAACGCCTTAGTCATCTAACTTTACAGCGAGGTCTCAAAAAACATTAATTTAAAAATCGAAAATAAATTTAAAAAAAAATCGACTCGGGCAGGACTTCGGTTCGGTGTAGTTGTTTTGTTGTTGTTGGACGATGCCGGTTCAAGTCAAGTCAAAATTTTTTCAATTTATTTTCAATTATAACGTGCCTTCATGTGCAATAACATGTGTAAAATATTTAAATTTTCAAACATTTTATTCATGTTTACTTAAAAAGTACGGAAATACTAACTACGGTATAACAATATTTTCTTACTGTATCTTTTACTGAACTGAACACATTATTAGTTAAACTTATTTGTATAACAATATATATAAATATTGTATAAAAGTAAAAAATAAATAAAGAAGAAAAATAAAGAATAATATTTGATTACTTATTTTGTTCTTTCTAATATTTATTTTATATATTTCCTAATATAAAAACACAAAAATATCTACGTCACATGCGTAACAAAGTTTTAAGGGAATGCTTTCAATAAATATATAAAAATATGATGTTTTCGTGAGATCTTTTGTCTCTTCTATCTTTTAGTAAGTGAATACCAGTCTTTTGAATGGTCCTCAATCGTTTTAGGGAATAACGAAATTCAAAACTTGTTAAAATTGAAATAACGACATTTCTCACGAGTGAAACAACTCATTCTATATTCGTAGAGTTCAGATAAAAATTCGCGTCGAGTTAAATAGCTGCCTAACTTTGCTGAAACGTGATTCTGGAACCGAAACGATTTCAACTTGAATTACTTCTCTGTTGTGTTCTCTTCTGTCAATTTGTTATTGGGAAAGCTGGTGTTCATATATATCTTGAGCTATGTATAATTAGGTACATAGGAAATAATAAGATTAATTTTGAGACTGAATTTAGGTTTGAAATATTAATCTTATTTTACATGATAGCTTTGTTAAAAAAACTATTTTGAATGAAAACAACTGAACTATCGTGTCGTGTTGGTAAGAACGACATCACGGTACGCTGTGGTCGTGTATTCACGTCTCCCCGTGTCATCGATTTTTTAATGTAAAAATAATTTTTAAATGTATGCTAGTAACAGATTAATGCAATTTTTAAATGAACCCTTTTAACGGTAACGCAACCAATATTGGTTAACTTATTTTTAATTAAAGCACGAAGTTTCTAATGCTCTGCAGCAGGGACACTGAAGATGAAGGGTGTCCGTAATGCCAAATGTTGCGTTAGCGCCATCTGTTTCGTCGTTGCGTTTTAAAACATCACAAAAGTTTTTGTTTAACATGTATTACTCGCGGTAACAACTGACAATATTTTACAACGCAGTAGCCACATAACACTAATCTGTCTTTTATCTTACGCTTTTCATCTACGTTTCCGTCTAGATTTCAATTATAATGTATTAAATTGGCTAAATGCGTATTGTATTATAAAATACCTTGTCTATTATAAAGAAAATGTATATATGTATACTTGTTTACAGGGCTTGTTCTCAAGAATGACATTCCGGGAGCCTGTGTGGGTTGGCGGCGCTGGCAACACCACAGGTCTCCAGACCAAATTAGGACTAACTGAAGGGTTTCTAGGCTGTGTCGACTTCCTTAGAATCAACGGAGACACGTACAGACTGGTGAAAGATGCAGTTTCCACATTGGATATCAGTAAGTGATATTCAAATCATATCAAATGATGTGTAATGTGAGATTAAATAAATAGTAACAATTTTATACCAATTGCATATTTCGAAATACTTCATGTGGCAAAAAGACGTTGGCAGGTCAGTTAGTATAGTCTGTGGCTTCTCTACGTTGCACTATGCCAATTCTATAACACCCACGTAGCCGTAACTTTTCATTTATAACCCAATCAATCCATCAAAGAATATTTTAAACCCTCGAGGAATTAAATTTACAAGCAAGCAAAGGAAACTTTCTAAAAATTATTCCATCTTGGGAAAATTTAAAGGCGAAGGAATTTAAATCATTCAAAGTCTATGTTCCTTTGAAACCGTTTGCGATATCACCTGGGGATGGGGCGATGTCGCTCTTAAAAGTCGTGGGCGTTTAAGTAATTGGACGAAATTATTACTCTAAGAAATACTCTTAGATTGATGTTACGGGATTAGAAACAGATTTAAAATCTTTAATTTATATTAAAATATACGTTATATTAGTTAAACTTATTTGAACATTATAGACTACGGCCCGACGTTTCGCATGCTTTGCAGCAGCCTAGTCGGGGACGTGGAGGGTGTAGCTTAGACTACAGACAGTATTTAATAAACATTTTTTGAAGTTAAGTGTCGCTTTTCTCTTTTAAAATAAAAACAAAATTAGCATGGTTTTAAAAAAGGAACATAATTACCTACAGTGAAAATCGTTTATCAATCGCAGATTTGAACCGATAGCTTTTTTATATATTTATAGATTCGAAATAAATTTAAATTTTAGAGATTCCCAATATTTAAAAATTTGCGGTCTTATGAGGCAATAAAACTTATTCTAATAATCTAAACTAACCTAACGTTAGTTTAGCAAAGTTTTCTATTATTCAAGAAGTGTATGGCTAATTGTAATCGCTTCCCACCGCTGACCATGTTTTTCAAAGCCATTTTGTTCTTAATCATGTTCAAGAATGCGATTGGAAAACTGGAATAGGGTGTATGAAATGTCGAAATTCCGTCCAGGGTCACGACAGTCCACAAAGGAAATCTCTATTTCGGTTTCAGGCTGTCTTCCTGTCATAAAGCTTTATATAATTAGATAAGTTGACTAAATCGGAATTGACAAAGTACTTTTCATAAATAGCACTCTATCTAGTTTTGTGCCGGAGTAATCATAAAAACGTTAGGATCAGAATTAAAATTATCATAATTTTAGCGCGCATAAAACATTCGGAAATGTAATCCACATTTTCCAACTTCTCTCATTAAAATGCTACAATGTAACATAAGTTGCAGCACTGTGGTTTATTATGTAAAAAGCAAGCTGTATTTCTGAAAAATATGTTAAAAACAGTAATTAAAGCGCTCTGCAGAAGTTTATGAAATAATAGGGGTGCTTAATTATAAAATATTTTGTCTTCCAACTTAACTTTCCATATATTATATGTTAAGATGTTTAAAAAAATATTTTCGTATTTCAATTGTTTCTATTACTTTGTGTATAAAATTATGATCTCTTAATAATAATAATATTTAACAATTTAGAAGAGTTACTGTAATGTTAAAATAAAACACTTGAACGGTTTAAAACGCGATATATTAGTTAAACTTATTTAAAAATGATTTTTAACTTCGGCCCGACGTTTCGGATGCTTTGCAGCAGCCGTGGTCACGGGGAGACTAAGTCAAATAAGTTTAACTAATATATCGCGTTTTAAACCGTTAAAGTGTTTTATTTAAATGTGTACTTTTCGCGTAAACTATAGACAGAGTTACTACGGTTACGTCAATAATAAAACAAAAGTTTAGTCGTATAACTGTTTTGTCCATAAAAGTATTTATCTGAATTCTTTACATATTTATTAATATATTGTGTGAAACCCCGTTTCCACCTCGTGGGGCATGATGCGAACACATTTTCGTGTCTGTTTCCTGAGCCATTCTTTAACAGGCAAATAGTTTATCAGACTTCTGTGCCCTGCCTGACCGAAACAATTTTTGCGTTTAACGCAATTCTATGCAAATCGTTTAACCATTTGGCTACAGAGGCGGTCTATTTTATATATTATTATATAATAAAACTTTAAAGAGTAATAAAACAAAATATTAAAAATACATACATACTAAGAAAAATACAACCGATCGAGCTACCGCGTTTGCTAGAACAACAGCACGGAACGCTATGGATGTCGATTCAATCAATCTAAAAGAGATTTTTTATATATATAATGGCATCATGTGGAACATGGTAAACTATTAAAGTTTTCAAACATTAGTCACTTTTAAAAGATGTAATTTTTTTTGATAGTATAAAAACAACTGTATTGTACGTACATTAAAAGAAAATCTACGTGAAAATCTTCTTACGGGGCAGAGATAGCGCGGGGAAAAGCGAAGTACACTCGTGACGAGTTCATGAACCTCTCTCTAAACTATGAAACTGTGCCCTGTAATTTTATGCTAAATTATGTAAAGCCACTACTTTTACATGACATCAGCACTTTCGTGGAGCACCACTACATTTAACTAAGATTTTAATTATGCATGAGAACATTAATGTAATTTTATTGTCGTGTAGGATAATCGTTTCGAACATAATTCGGTCGCTTCTATTGCTCAACGATAAAACGGGTTGCCTAGTTGCGTTAAGCACGAGAAGTCCTGGGTTGAACTCCTGGAAAAGCAATTAATAGTTTCGGAATAGAATCTATCAGTGAAACGGACCACAGAGGTGAAACATGATATCTCACATTTATATATTCTTTCAAATAAAACACTTTTAACTGGTTTAAACGCGAAGTATATAAATTAAAGTTATTCCTTCGTCATAAATCAGTTTACCCTAATACCATTAAACCAGTTAAAAATATCTTATTAATTTTTGTTCTATTAGCGTAAACTATAGACAATACCTCTAATTCTTCATAATTCAGTTTCTACTGTCATAAATTATTTGTTGAATAGTGCAAAACATCCATTGGTATCAATCCACAGACTAGATATAAACTCGGGCCGAACAAGCAACATCGTTATAACATAAAAATTATAATTTAACGCAATTATTTGTTAAATACTCATTATGATATTAATGTTAAAAATACATATATAGACATTTCAACGAGAATAGAGCGAAAGTCATAAATTCCTATTTGCCCTCTCTCCCTCGGGGATCGCGTAATTTTATGAATAACTCCAGACGCTAAACAAACGTCTAGGTCGAATATTAAATTCATTTTTATTTGTAGACGTAACCATTTCTTATTTGATGCCTGCGATGTTATTTATTGGTAACATCGCAGGCATCAAATAAGTTACTATTATTACTATGTAGTTTTAAAGTGTCTGTCCTTTATAGAGTTAAAAACTCTACAAGTATCTTTAAATAAAACGTTTTAACGGCTTAAAACGAGCCCACGTGACCACGGCTGCTGCATAACATCCGAAACGTCGGGCCGTAGTTGAAAATAATTTTTAAACAAGTTTAACTAAAATATATCGCGTTTTAATCCGTTTTTTTATGTATACTACTCGCGTAAACTACAGACAGACCAAACTATATCCATACCAAACATACACAATCTCATTATTATATTTATCTTTGTTGTTCCAATTGCTTACAAAATCAAAATACTTTCGCGTTTACACGATTAGTTAGTAAAATAAAACATTTCTGACGTCACAGGAGGTCGCAGCTGCTGCAAAGCGTGTTAAACATTGTAGTGTATTTAAAATGCGTTGAACTAATATAATCAGCGTTTTAACCGTTTAAAAAGTTTTATGTTAATCTAAAGAAGTAAAATTGCGTATCGTATGAACGGGTCGAAGGTACGTTTTGAAGACATTTTAAAATGTCAAGTATCATGCTGATTCGACAGAAACCAATTCTTTTTTTTTTCCGGATTTTCCGAGATTCGAATCCTGAACCCTATGTGCTTAGTTCTACCGTAATTCATATATTCTATTATTTTGTGATTAAAATACATCATATATCGTTTTATACATAGATTAATCTATGTATTCCGGGATGAGATATGTATTATGCAAGACCACACATAAGGCCCCGCTTTATATCGGTACAAGTGATATCAGGTCAAACTAGTACACAGGCAATATTGGACTAGCCGATACTAAGCAAAGTAATATCCCCATCCAATATTCCGCGTATTGTTCAACCGCAAAACTTTCCCAACATTCCTTTAGTATCGGCCACATGACTCAAAGGTTTTCAATATGTTATACTAAAGATAGTAATGGTTGAATATATTGATTATGAATAATCTAAAAAAAGAAAGAATGAATGCACATTAACTTAACGTACTTTAAAACCACATACAATCCGTAAACTACTAAACAAAAATTTTAATACATTGTTGTAATGTATTCTAATTTGCATTTTGTGTTAATCTAGAACTTACCAACGTTATGTTTAAATACTGTCTATAGTTAACGCGAGTAGTACACATTTAAATAAAACACTTTAACGGTTTAAAACGCGATATATTAGTTAAACTTATTTGAAAATGTCTCCCCGTGACCACGGCTGCTGCAAAGCAACCGAAACGTCGGGCCGAGGTTAAAAATCATTTTCAAATAAGTTTAACTAATATATCGCGTTTTAAACCGTTAAAGTGTTTTATTTAAACGTTATGTTTGTTTAATATTAACTTTATATTCTGCATAAAATAAGATAAATTACAATATTACATTAATAAAAAACGATCTGACCAATATTATGTAAATCTTCGATGACTTTTCATAATTGACTACTTCCACAATCCGTTTATCACAGAATGCGGAAATAATAAAACGGCATCATTCATTTCTAACGAAGCAACATTCTCTCTTGCGGACAAAGCTCGGAACGAAGTCATCCGCCAAAGAACAAAAGGCTTAAGAAATTATAAGTACAAATATTGGGCTGGCCATGTCTACAGCAAAGAAGATATACTAGATTGGAGACCACGAGTAGGCAAACGCAGTATAGGACGACGAGCAGTGCACTGATGGCCTGAAAAAAGGAGCTGGCTGGGAGTGGATAAATAAAGCTCAAGATAGGGCTGTGTGGCATGCTTTTGGACAGGCTTACGTCCAGCAGTGGGCCCAAACGGCCTGACAATGATGATGATAAGCTATGGCAACACATAAATACCTCTCTACCACAATCTATTAGTACTATCTTTATCGAAAACGATTAGAAACGAATTCGAGAAATGACAAAACATGTAATACAATCGTATGAATCTGAAGTAAATCCGAACGAAGTTAGAGAACATTCAATCATCTCAACCACAATATACCAATAGAATTTGTCCGTGAGTCGTCAAAGTAAAATAGATACTGGGAAATACATAAGCCCGCTGCGAGGAACCGACAATTTCTATCGGAAATCGACCATTTTCTATAAGAGAGTGATAGATTGAGGCGATTTTAGGGATAGAAGCGGTTGCCCTATATTCGAATAATGGAGTGGTGGATGTAGTTTATTGTTTTCGAAAAACGTTTGTTAATACGAATGAATGTGAGGGGCTCAGACGATCAATGGTTTAACGTAATGCCTAGCTCGTTAAGTGCGAGAGGTCCTTGATTCAAAATCCGTCCAACACCTTTTGTGAACATAAATAAAAGCAACTCTTAGAAAAACTAGTACAATTCTATATTATTAAGAAACATTAATAGTTTAAACATACCAAAACGCTTCTCGAACTAAATAACAATTTAGCAAGAAACTTTTGGAAGCACACATTTTTATATTTTTAAAGATACACGAAAAATAATGTTGCAACTTCGTTATTTATTAATAAAACAAAACTAAATGAGTTAAACAATTGGTGAGAACAACAGCACGGACCGCTATCGATGTCTGTTCAACTAAAAAGCAACTTGAAACTTTAAAGACTCACTTCAGCTTTATCTAGTGTTATGTTATATTAGATATTGTTTTATTTCGCCATGGACTAGAATACCGTCCCTTTTTATGTTCTTGAGTTAGGCAAAGTGACGCAGCCTCCAATTTTAATATTCCGGACGTAGCAGCGTTATTTACGAGCGCCCTGCTCCCTACACGTCCTTTGATTTAAACACTTCACACTACTTGGGGCAAGTCATAAGTTTTCGCGAAATAATAAATATACGTGCTACGGAAATATTTTGTAACATCTTTAAAACAAACGCTTAAAGACAATCTTGCACGTGATTGCATTTTAACCTCAGTTTAATAAACTCCACAGAGTAAGCACGAAAAGATGGACAGTACTCTGTAGCATCATGATTCAATTAGCAGAGCAACAGTAGACTAAAACTAAAACGCGAACGAACGAATTTATCATCTGTGGTCTCGATGGTCGTAAACAGGACGAAGTGTTTCTCTCATCCATTTAATATCTCTTTTAGGAAATTTGTAAATTGTTTAGGCCTATTGGGCCTGGTGGATATCAAACCTACGACCCCATAATTATTAGCCATGCATTCCTTCCTAAATATGCAACGGTTCTATAAATCCTGTAACTTACACCACACACCTACATCATTCTTTTCTGTCATTAGTTGAACGCGTGTGGAATACGCTGACGATGCGCAAAATTAATTAAGCTACGCCTTACAAGCCTATCTGGTTACGAATTACTAAAAATTGCTTTTCCTTTACGAGTCTTATCTCAATTACTAATTAACCTGAACTTTGTGTTTTAAGCTTCAAATTCTTGGTAACGTCTGAAGTTACAGATAATATTGTCTTGGATAAGTTATTTATTATGTTCACGAGATAACATTTTTGTTCTTTAAGGTAGTCCCTGACCTTTAAGATATTTAAACACAGAGAACGGTTAGGATATATTAAATTCGAATTGAAAAAAATGTATTGCCAGTTTTGCATATTTTTTATCATAGAGGAGGACAGACAAGTATGTAGTCCTCTTGATGGTAGAATACCTCATCCATATTAATATTCCGAACGGAAAAGATTCTAAACAAAATTTCCTGTCGACCTATTTTGACTTTGGATATTCAAAGTCAAAATTCAAAATCCTTGGATCCTGAGGGGATCGTACCCACGAACCGCTGAATATTAGCCATACATTGCTACCTTTCAACCAATGTGTCCAAATTACGTTATTATACGTTATATTATATGTTATTTATCTACTACGTAATTATTATATTTCTATATAGGTTGGGATAAAATAAATATCCGAACTTACCTTTAACAAAAATATATAATGAGCTCGCAGCTCCACCTTATACTGAAGAAAAGTAAGTTTTAATCTTAAACTTTCGAGACTTCATTAATCTCCTAGTTCAAGTGATAGTGTCTATGCTCTAGTCGAAAAAGAATTCCTTCGTTAAAACGTTAATCACTTCATTACGACCTCTGACCGCTGTTTCATTGGGAAAAGCTTTTTTTTAAAAGACTATTCATTATTCTATTTTATATGATAGAGGAGAACAGAAAAGTACATCATACTTTTCTGTTCTCCTCTTCACTCACATTTAAGCAAGATACGCGGTTGACCTATTTTTGTCTTTGCATATTCATTAACCAATTATAAAACAATAATTAATTAATTCAACAATATGATTTTTATTTCACGCTAGCTAGTTTTATGCTGTAACAATAAAACCTTAAATAATAACATATTTTATTTAATTGGTTTGTTTAATAAGGGTATATTTATTAAACAACTTTAATCATAAAAAATAACCGATATATATATATATATATATATTTTTTAATTCCTCCGTCACGCGTTTTAACGTTAAGTGATACAAATGGCAGTTTTCATCTCCTCTATTTTATCAAATCTTGGTAATGTAGAATAGAGGCTAGCTTTGCGCGCACATTTCATTTTAAAATGTTTTTAATTTTACTGAAACAAAGCCTTAATAATAATTATTTGAAAGAATATAAACAGCCCCTCTTTATTCTTTTAAGTACCGTGAAAGTAATGTGTTGCTTGGACCATTTATCGAGAAAGGCTCTAGAGCTTTCGTTGCATGCGCTGTGAAAACGGTTCAAAAAACCAAAAAATATGTATGAAAGAATGATTCTTCTTTAAATTATCTAAGTAAGTGTCCGCCACAGTACAAGTCTATCGTTTAAGATTAATTCGCCAAACGACGGAACGCATAGCTAGTTTATCATATGATTAAGGTATTACTAATAAATAATAAATAAAATCAATACTAATAAAAGCTAACTTTTGGCCTTACTTTCGTTCCTTATATCCCTTATCGTCTCATTCGATGAAATAGCCTCTGACTTAAGAAAGTCATCTTACTTCTGAAGTTATTATTTAAAACATTTGAAAATTTGACAGCTGACAATTTATTTCAGGTGAATGTGCTCCGACACTGGCTCCGTGGCGACCAATAAATGAAGTCACAAGCGAAATAATACCACACCGACACAACGAGTTGGACCACGCGATCTACGACATAAACGACATAGTCAACTTCGAAGACAACGACATCGTGATGCGCGACTCGAAGGACCAAAACAAAATGGACAATTTCGTGATGAAATACAATGAAATCAAAAATATCAAATTCGTTAATGATAAACGGGATACGAAGTTTGTTGATGATACTTATAATGATTTGAAAGGTGATGCGATGAGGATGATGAGAGAAGATTATTGTGACTGTCAACATGGCGGCGGTTGTGTGGGGAGAAGTTGTCTATGTCCTTTGGGATATGCTGGTGATAAATGCGAGATTACACTTGATTTGAAGGTAATACTTTAGTTTTTATATCTGTCTAGCTTGAAAAAAATACGTTATCACGAAAACAAGGTTTTTTTCGTTGGCACTGCATATCTTTACTAATACTATAAAGCTAAAGAGTTTGTTTATTTAATGGCACTAATCTCAGGAACTTCTGTGATTGTTTGAAGTGAAAAATTATTTTAGTGTTGGTTAGAGTATTTATCTAAAAAAGGCTATAAAACAGCCAGAATCCGATCAATAGGGGGAAATGTGAAAAAAAAGTAACATTAATTTTTGGATTTCCTTACAATGGGCTAAAAAGTAGGTGTGATTTTTGATTCCTCTTTTTCTTTTTTAAAATTAACGGGACAACAATACAACATTGACAAGGGGGAGGTTTGCAAAAACAGATTATGATACCCAAAATAATTATTCTATCACAAAGTCGTGGCCATACATAGTTATTATCACATCTTAAGAACTATACATAGTTTTATTTTGTTTGAGATTTTTACTTAAGTGCCTGATCTTCTCAAATGCTTTAAAAAAAAGTGAATTATTTGTGGTTTGATTTGGTGGTATGCATGCTATAAATGATTTTAACTCACGAGAAACACATTCCAGACTTCAAGTTAGACCAAGAAAGCTCCCCACGTTGTTCATATTTACTCTGCCTTTGAGAACCTTCAAGTGTTCCTCTGACTTCTATCAAAGTGTGTTAAGGCGACCGTGAAGATTTACTAGATTTAATTTGAGAGAGTTCGTTTAACTTGTATCAAAATTTATATTTAAAAAATAGTCCATATTTTTCCTTCCTACGTAGAACGAAACGGCCAAAGATATAAAGTCTACTCATATAAAACAAAAGTAACGGTATAAAACGCAAAAAATATTAGTTATTTATTTATTCGACGGTCTGATATTGATGCTCTATACCATTCATGGTCACGGGAGAGGATAACATATTTCGAGATACAGGCATTTAATTTATTGAGGATATAAGAAGAAGAATGATATAGAATTTAAAACACTCGGAAAACGAGAATTACAAATGGCTAATGCCTTTCATAATAACATCTCGCCGTTAAACTAATTACGCCATTGTCTCAGATACATTTATAAAGGAGAAAATACGTTCTTCGTCATTTTAATAGCATATTATTTTACGTTCTGCAAACAATACTGAGTACTTATGACGTCGAGAACTTTTCCTTTCAGTGGAAAATTGTCGAGAGAAAAGAATTTCAGAGAATTTTTCAGCGTGAATTCTCTCAAGATAAGATGTGTAACACCGTTCATTATTTACGGGTCAAAATAGGGTGATAAGATTCTTTGTACTTTTAAAGCGATAACAATGAAAGTGTCTGGTATCTCTACAAACTAATTCTTTATAATTTTTCTTATTTACATCTTACTAGCTGAGTCAGCGACTTTGTACGCGTAGAATAGTTATTATGGGTATCAATTTTTAATTTAGCTTTAAGCTATTACCCACCACGTTGCGTCTGCGTCCCGTCATTTTTGCAAGTTAATCTTAACAGATATATATATATATATACTGTCGCGGACTTTTTTTAGATAATTTAAATAGAAATCATTCCCTCCTATTTATTTTTATAAAACCAAAATATATATTATATATTTCTTGGGTATCTCGAACCGTTTTCGCAGCGTACGCAATGGAAACCCTCAAGGATTAATGATTTTTTCAGTATTTTAGACATTTCCCGCCGTTTCTTCGCTATTATTAGTCACAGCTCTATGTTTTATAACCTATAGCCTCTCTCTCTCAATAAATGTTCTAATCAACACAAAAAGCAATTCAAAAGCAACACAAAGTTCAATTCGAACCAGTTGTTCCTGAGATTAGCGCGTTCAAAGAAACAAACAAACACTTCAGCTTTACCTATTAGTATAGATATAACATTGTTATTTTCGTCTTAATCTTGAGACCTTGTACGTATATCCTTGACACCTACTTTTTCCTAAAGGGAAACATGTTGAGCAAACCGGCACGTATATGGCAATAGCGACTTTGTCATCTGCTAAGACTTATTTGGCCAGCGAACCAAATTAGGCACACTCCCTAATCAAAACCGTAAAAAGGAAAACACATTTTTCGGTTCCAGTCTTTGTATTTCGATTATTTGTATACGACTACGCATGTCTAAAGACAAAACAAATCAAGAAAATACATGTTGAGTAGCTGTTAAATGGCTGATTCATCCAATGTCCTGTCTAACCTCTTTTATCATCAATAAGATTAACATTTTGATCTTTAAAAAGAGTTTTGCTTCCTTTATTTTTGAATACTTATTATTTTTCACAAACCAATTGAGCTACCGAGTCCTGTTGTCAATCGGTTAGAGCAACAGCACGGAACGCTGATAATCCCACTTCAAATTCTGCCAGAGTCGTTTTTCAATTTATTTTCGATTTTTAATAACCTATATCTTGTAAAACAACATTAATTCTAGGTAAAACAACGTCCCCACTACCTAATTACAATAACATTAATGTAATTATAAAGCTTCACAAAACATCTCGAGTGCACTTTTCTCGTTTCAAAGTCATTAACTCGAAGGCAGTAATTTGCAAAGTCAACATATCGCGGAGGCTATTATAACTTTTAGAGTATTCATCACAAACTTGTAGCCCGTAATAAGTCTCAAGAGTTGGGCCAATTATGTGCTTTTTGGCTATTAGGAACAATGCCAGTTACTTTTATTCCGGAATACATTTAATGACCTCTTCAACGTTTTCTTCTTCTCCGTAGGAAGAGTAGAACTTTTGTCTCTTATCTTCCTTCTCTTCATCTCTTTCTTTCCCGGTTTGGAGTCATTCTGCAGCACTAAATCAAGGTTCTGGTCTAGTAGCCTCTGGTCCAAATACTGTCCCTAGTTTACCCGATTTGTACACATTTAAATAAAACACTTTAACAGTTTAACTTGTTTGCGGTAGCCGTGACCACCACTGTTTCAAAGCATTAGAAACGTCAGGCCGTAGTCAAAATTTTCAAACTAGTTTAATATATATAAACTGTTAAAGTGTTTTATTTAAAAGTTCCAGGTCCGGAGTTCTATTTGGTGTCGTTACTTAAACGTACTCCTAGACTAGTACTTTTTATGTATTATCTTATTTTCATACGTTGGCCATACACATCTATAGTTTAGGCGTTATAATTTCAACAACAAACATCAATAATATTGAAGTAAAGATAGGACATGTCGCAACGGAAAATTTGAGGAAATTCTCTTTCTTTCTTTTTTTACCTTCTCCTCAATATTTCTTAAAAGCTCCACGTTGTTTCGTTGTATAGCTATACTTTATTTATATATAGGCATCGCACCACAACACACTATAATGCACCACTTATGCATATATTTAAGACTTAATGCGGTTTTCTATCCCAGGAGTTACAAATCGTAACAAGCTTACGTGTGCAAACCCGCAAGTATAAAACACAAGTTAATTTCAGCGAATAATATGCTAGTCATTAATTAAACAGATCCCGACTAACATTTGTACTATAATTTGCAGGTGCCTAGGTTCAACGGTTCCTCCTACCTGCGGTTGCCTGGCTTGGGTAATTCGGCGCAGTCGTGGCTAGATATACAGGTATTATATGCTTTGCAATTAGTATTAAACATATACGTGTCGGGCATTTAGATGGATTAATCTGGAACTAGGCTATACACGAGAAATTGTCTTACGATAAGAGTTAATTTGCGTCATCTATATTTACTTGTGAAGCTGAAGTGTTTGTTTGTTTGAAGGCGCTAATCTCAGGAACTACTGGTTCGAATTGATTTTGTGTTGGTTAGATCTTTAGTCTCATGGAGGAAGGCTTAAGGCTATTTGACATCGCGCTGTGATCAATAGGAGAGAAGAAATAGCGGATAATGTACAAAGCAATTGTGAAAATTATTCGTCTTTGAGAGTGTACACTGCGTGCGGTACGAATACGAAAGAAAAAATGATTCCTCTTTAAATGATCAAAAAATTGTCGGCGACACTATAATATGTCTATCTTTTAAGATTAACTTGCAAGAACTACGGAACGCGACCGACATGGTGGATAACAGTTTAAGATTTATAAAGATGAAGAGGAGGTCTGCAAAAACACAAAATAACTATTCTACGCGGATGAAGTCACTGACACAGCTAGTTAAACATATACAGTTAGCATTTAGATGGCTTAGTCTGAAACTAGGCTATACGAGAGAAATTATCTTAACATTTAGACTAGTTAATTGTAACATTATTAATTATAATCCATAATAGGGTAATGGTTAGTGCAGTTGACTGTAATTCAGGAGATTTATTTTATGAAAGAGGAGTACAGACAGGCATAGCGATGGGAAATACCCCAGCCACATAACATTCAAGTATAATGCGCTGTCAAACTAATTTGGCTTTGGATATTAGAAAGATTGAAATCGAACTGCAATCAAACTTCGTGGCTTTCTTTGACAGGTAGTTAGTAGTTAGTAAAATCCAGGTTTTCAGACGAAGTTATACATACTGTCTATAGTTTACGCGAGTAGTACACATTTGAATAAAACACTTTAACGGTTTAAAACGCGATATATTAGTTAAACTTATTTGAAAATGATTTTTAACTTCGTCTCCCCGTGACCACGGCTGCTGCAAAACATCCGAAACGTCGCGCCGAAGTTAAAAATCATTTTCAAATAAGTTTAACTAATATATCGCGTTTTAAACCGTTAAAGTGTTTTATTTAAACGAAGTTATACATGTCAGAAATAATATAAATCTATTAGAAACATGTCGGACCAATTGGGATAAAACCCACGACTCGTTGATTATTAGCTATTAGACCAAGGAGTTCGACTCCAGTTCGAATCCTGAGATTGCAATGTTACTTTGATATATTAAATTTGTTAAGTGCATTCTTAGCTTTTAAAATACCACAGATTATACGAAACGTAACGTCCAGTTTTCCAGACAAGAATTAAATCGATACAGCACTTGTATTGAGTGCCATATAACAAAGTATAAGTACTTAAACTTTAGCATAGCGCAATTTTAATTACGAAAGAGTTTCAAGTTGCACCGTAGTTCCAAGTTTTAGTATTGAACTTAGCGTTTGTGTCGCACGAATCGAACTTTGAACATTTCTGTTTTCCTTTCAAACTGTATACGAATTAAGTGTGCGAGTTTGTAGAAGTTTGCTTCGTGTTTATTTTGTATTTTAATAAAGGATGCATTTTGTAAGGCTTTACAAAACTCTTTTCAAAAATCAAATTAAAAAGAAACTTATAAACTAGAACATGAATGAGATAAATTGATAGCCCTGTGCTTTACCAACCGCCGTATACGCAACGCAGCGATCATTTCAGCGGTAGAACAGCAGCACTAGACTCAAAATTCCGTCCCGAATCGTAAGACAGATAAAAAGGGCGTGAGGTTTCAGTCTGGGGATTTTCGATTATCTAAGTAAAAAATAAGTCAACCTCGCATCTTGCTTAGATGTTAGGTGGCTGGGGTATACCGTCAACCGAATGAACCTCATACTTGTCTAACTTCCTCTATCCTAAAAATGTATTATTGTTTGCGTTATTTGAATTTCTAGACTTCTACCGCACAAAGAACTTCAGAAACCTAAAACGTTAAATATCCTCTAACAGACTATGGAAATAATTTAACAAAATGCATATTTTAATTTTCAGATAACAGTGAAACCTACGAATGGTGATGGGCTGCTGTTGTATGACGCCGAAGACCAGAGTGGTGATGGGGATTTCTTTTCGCTGCATCTAAGGGAATATTTCGTGGAGTTCGCTTTCGATTTAGGCTCTGGGATCGCTCTTGTCAGGTGATTAAATTGTCTTTTTTAATAATAATGATTGTAGGGTATTATTAAAAAGAAAAATGCATTATTTATAGCTGTTGATATATATAATATAATAAGAAAATATTTTTCTAATATTATAGATCTGCCTACCCCCTAAAACAAAACGAATGGCATAGAATATCAGTGAACCGATCGGGTCGTCACGCCTCCCTACGCGTCCGATACGACACCGACACGACACACGACGCGTCGCGGTCTGTGACATCGCGCGGGATCGCCAAGTACTTAGAGCTACGGCAACCGATGATGCTGGGCGGCGCGCCTCAACCGTTGCCCCCGAGATTGGCGCTGAAGACTTCCTTTAGTGGTTGTGTTGGACAAGTAAGGAAATGCATGTCAAACCAAAGTACTAATAAGTTAAATTACCAGCTCTAACTAATTCAGCCGCCGTATCAGTGGTCTAAAGTAGTACTGAATGCCGGTTCGAGCCGTCAATTTTCTTTTCCTTTTCTTAACCTACCTTTGTCACAAAAACAGTTTGGAAAAAGTTCAAAAACTATTTATAAAGAAGCTAAATTTTTTAACTCAATACAAACCTAACAATTATAACAAAGCGTGTGCACATCATAATATTAAAACTCTAGAAGACAGAAGAGATATAACAGACATGATGATTTTTTACGACATTCTCCATAATAAACTTGACTGCCCGAACATATTTCGTAATATTTTCTTTCAAGTTCAAAAAATTTCATGCATAGATATTTTTAATCTTTCACGCCCCGTCTTTAAAAAAGCCCTAATTAACACCTTTAAAAAACAATAACATTACTCACATTCACTTACACTTACACATACATACAAAAAACACACCCCGTCCCTGGATACGTCAATTCTTTCTTGTTTTATGCACCTATAATATAAAACCTTGTCACTTGGGTAATCTTATTAATTTATTATTTGTAAATGCTTGTAATTAGCGTAATTATTTGCTTAATTATAAGAAAAAATGTACTTTTAGCTGTAAGTATTTCTGTTAATAAATAAATCCTAAATAGATTTCTAATTTATATATGCCATCATGAGCAATAACATATGAACAAGTTTTTAAACATAAGCAAGTTTTAAGATTGGAAATTATACTTGAAATATTTAAAACCGACACTGATATCCATGAGATAAATTGCGTTTTTAAATTATGTAGTCATATAAAGGTCAAGTTGCATTTTAGCTTATGTACTCTGTATTTAGAACTAAACGTATACAAAGTTTATCATTATTATATATTTAATGAAAATTTTTTATGTAATTCCAGTTGATAATAAATGATGAAGAACTATCTGTAGTTTCATCGGCTTTGGGAGGCGTGAATGTTGACAACTGCGACGAACCCAGAAATAACTCTTGCAAGTACGTAAACTCAAAAATATTTTCAATTACTGCTACTAATAAACTACGCTTGATGATGGGAAAGAAGAGAAAGAACAATGTGCTAAAATATTTGGACGCTAGCTTATAAGCTACTGAGGGAAAGTAACTTCTAAATATGTTAATTTTTAACACGGAATGTATAGTGTATTTTTTCTTACTTGGCAAAAGACCACAATAAGTATGGCCGATTCCAAACCATAGAGAACTAGTGAAGATCTTTTATAGAGTTAAGTTGTTGCCACAGATGACACGGGGATAAATAATAATGTAACGTTTGTAATGCTTTTCGGCAAAAATTACTTACACATAATAATAATTTTAATTTCAGCGACAACCTATGCAGAGAAAACGTTGAAGAATTATACGCAAAGAATGAAACGGAAAACGAAGTTCACCATTCGATAGTCCCAAAAAAGGGTTTCAAACTCAAATACCACAAAGCGAAACCCAAAAAGCGCAACCACAATTCTCATATGGAGAAATACAAAAGAAAAGGGTTTACATCGGGTAAAAAACACATATCCAGTAGGAGTAACGAAATTATGACCGAGGGCCCGGTGTACGACGGACAGACGTACATGCAAGTGAAATATTTGAGTAGTAACGAAATTAATTGGGGGGATACTAATACCTATCCCAGTTTTACGGGAACTGACAGCTTTATTCATATCGACGATGAAGAGACGATGAAGCGGTAAGTTTTTGCTCAATTTAAGTAGCATCTTATTTTGTCAGGCTCATGTTAGGATTCAATAGTAGTGACTAAAATATGAGCACAGAATTATTAATAACAAATACCTTAGATAAAAAAAAACTTCATGTACCCATCATTTATATGTAAAAGAATACAGCAATGATAGTTTGGGGATGGGGGGGGGGGATTTTGGTGTAATGGTAGAACTTGCTTCTAACCAATTTCTGAATGATGTTGGACTTTTCTGAAAATATGGACATTAAATGGGTGGTAGGAATATCAAAATTCTGTCCGGGTCACAGACTATGGTACACAAATGAAAAAGCAGTGAAGTTTAAGGGCGTTTCGGTTTTAGGCTGTGGGTTTTCGAATGTCCAGAGAAAAGCCAACCGTTGCTGATGTGCTGTTGACCTATAACAACATAATACGTTAACAGCTCATCTTGTTGTGACGTAATATGGCCAGGGTGTTTAATAAAAGAACCCCATTTTTATCTGTTTCACCCACGCACAGATTCCGCTTTCTAAAACCTTAGACTCTTTAAGACATCAAACTTTAATTTAAATATTTTTTTTTAAGTTTTAAAATAATTCGTCATTCCTTTTCCAGTTTACTAAGCTACACGTTGGATATCAATATTCGCTTCCGTTCTATATCGGCGAACGGTTTACTTGTCTGGAGCGGTAGAGCGCCGCTAGCACCGACGGCGGACTTTCTTTCCCTAGCTGTCGAAAATTCTGTACTTGTATTTAGGTAAGCTTTGGACACTTACATTCTACTTAACTGTCAATACATCCATGTCTAGTGACATTTTATTGGAATGAAATAAATAAGTTTTATTTACGTTAACTTAGCAAATTTTAACGGTTTGTACGCGAACAATATTAACTAATTACTGTTTAACTACAAACCTACGACCCCGAACGTGCATAGTTACTGAAACATCCGTTCAGCGAGTATGCTTATGACTTTTTTGTTTCTTTATTATTCCAGTCGCCCTATCCTAAACTGAACCTGGCTGGTCGGTTTTAGGGAAGGGCAATTGGGACTATAAGGGGCCCGGGCCCGAAAGAGGCTCTTTATGGCCCCGAGCGTTAAAGACCCTTAAATACCGGCCCTATTTACAGACAAAAAAGTTAACAAATATGTACATTATTTACATTATTACACAAATACATTATTTTGCGTACTTAAAACTATGAATTATACTTTAGTCTCTCCGTGACCACGACTACTGCAAAGCATCCGAAACGTCGGGCCGAAGTTAAAAATCATTTCCAAATGAGTTTAACTAATATATCGCGTTTTAAACCGTTAAAGTGTTTTATTTAAATTAACTATGAATTATTTTCAGATACGATTTGGGAAGTGGTGAAGTAGTAATTATAGCTAATCATACCAAAGTGGACGATGGTTTGTGGCACAGAGCGAGAGCGACAAGGTACGCTTATATGTCTACTTATAAAGAATGCAATAGACAGCTTACAACTCAAACTCAAAGGTTTTCCCAATTTCAAGAACATATATTTGATGTTTTATTAACAGTTAACCTTACAGTAATGACGAATAACGATTACTATATTTGTGTTAAATGTAATAGGTGTTTTTTGGGCTTTGCCATGTTGTATATGGAACTGAGGTTTCAAATTTTCTGATTTCTCTTTTGTTTTATATCTCAACATAATTAAACAACTACAGGCCGTCAAATGTATCTTGTTTCTCCGGAAATCCATAATAAGTTACTTAGACGCTTAGAATTAATGTTTAAAGTTTTTATTCCAGAAACAGACAAGCGGGTGTCCTAGAAGTGGACGGTTTAGGATCTGTCGGTAAAATATCCCCCGGAAAATTAAAACAACTGAACACAGAGAATGGCTTATACATAGGTAAGTGTAAAAACGACGGCCGACGTTTTTGATACGATGTATCATCCGTGGTAACGGGGGGTCTCAAGAGAGGGGGGGAGTTCCTTATGTCAAAGTCAAATCTGCTACGCTTGCGACATCTGTTTCGTCGTAAAATCTATGACAAAGCACACACCCTCCAATAACAAAGAGAAAACAACTTAACTTATACATTTCGTGTTTTAAAGTGTTAAATGTGTTTTATTTACGTATGTAACGCTCTATTTTAATACATACTTTTAACTTTATAATATAGACCCATGATAATTACATCAGTAATTTTAAAAGATTATATTCTAACAATACAATTGTTCCAGGTGGCCTCCCGTCCATAGACATCAACACAAACGGAAGGTACAAGAGCGGTCTAGTGGGATGTGTCTCCCAAATATCGTTGAGCGGGGACTTTGACATTCCCTTAACACTGTCAAAACTGCCCCATACTATAACTAATAATGTCGGCCGATGTACCCCATAACACATTGCATTTAAATGATGTAAATTAATTTATGTTCACTTAATTTAAGCGGAGTTCCCCACATGGCTCTGTAATAACATATCAATGATCTAACATCGGCAATATTCCGTAATTATATTTTGAACTGTGTCCAATTTAGTCAATTTAGATAAACTGTGTCCTTCTTTACCATATCTTGATTGAAATTGATAGAGAAATCGTTGATTTGCCTATTTAATTCAATCAACGTAATGTGACTTAACCCTTGTTCTTTTTAAGTAAAATCTAAAACTTTTCGAAGTGCTTTACTATCTAGTAGATATGAAAAAACCTATTTGTAATGTTAATAAATAAATTCTAGTCGTACAAGTGATTTGCACGCGTTTTCAGTTAACAAAATATAGTTTCAATGGATAGATCACAATTTGTTATGAGAGTAACGTGGGAATTCAGTTGATGTTTCCGTCCCGCTTTGGCGTAGCGCATTTTACATTGTCAGAGCGAGACAACATAACTGTGACGTCACCTGAATTTGCACGCGCATATATATGACTAGTATGTAACACGTAATAGCGTTTGTATCGAATTTTGCATATGGACGTGTTTTAGAAGTATATAAGTAGTAAATAAATAGAGTTTGGTATTACTGAGCTTTTATATTAAGCGTAGCTTTTATTGCGTTTGCTTAGCTTCTGTACCTCGAACTAATTATGACAGCATTGAAATTCCCTTAATTGGCATACAAGATTTGGACATTGAAGTCTTATGGATTCGATAAAATATTTTGCATAGCTTTGTACTAGAGAGTGTACGCACCTCCTAATTCCCTTTTGGGAAGTTAACACCCATGAGTTCGTCAATTAATAATTCCACAGGGTTAAACATAATTTCTATAAAACATATCTTTTTCACCTAATTCGTTGCATTTCAATATTTATGCTGAGCCAATGAATTAAAACATTCCTAATATAAATGACATATTCATTTATTAAATGAAATCGACCAAAATGAATACTTTTAATTTTATTGTACCTACTTGAATGTTGTTCATAAATATAATATAATTATTATGTTATACTAATGTACCACTTAACCAAATATGAAACTAGTCCGTTTGTTTAATACTATATATGAAAAATATGATCTCATACAAATTATAATATGTATATTTATTTATAGATGTTTTGAGTGTTATAAGTTACTATTAATAACAGTGGTTATCATTACCAGGGCGTTGTTGAGATTTTTCTCCACTTCACAATAATTTAACACTTTTTTACTAGATGTATTTAGCAAAAGGCAAAGTTTTAATTAAATTTTTTATTGGCTATGTTTGTTTGTTTGAATCTCAGTGACGCCTAAAAGCTTGCGTTGCATTGGTAGCATATTTACAATACGATTAATTTACTTTGTTTTTTTTCACTACGAAGCAATGAAGGTTTTTTTTTATTAGACAGTCTTGAAGTTTGAATGAATTTTTTCTATGTAATTTGCACCAATGTGATGCTACCAGGCAAGTAGAACTAACATAGCTTTGTAGACTTAGTTTTGTATGTGAACCTGTCCGATGTATTATACGCCGTTATTTGTACAAAATTATAACACTAAAATATATGTCTTCCGTGTTTTATTCATACCTCAT
Organism: Leptosia nina; assembly: GCA_963661955.1. Lineage (NCBI taxonomy): Eukaryota > Metazoa > Arthropoda > Insecta > Lepidoptera > Pieridae > Leptosia > Leptosia nina. The sequence goes on along the minus strand of CAVLEF010000009.1, from coordinate 12,092,580 downwards.
ATAAAATATACTAGTTAAATTATTTACTATATACATTATAAATATATATATTTCTTTTATATACACACTTTCTTTTTAGTGTCTCAGGTTAAAATATTAACTATTTTTTAAATATAGAGGAAGACAAAATCGAGCTGATGGGAGGAAAATATACCCCACATATATGCAAGATCTACACAAGATGCCTGTCGGCCTATTTTGACTTTGGATATTCTGATCTTTTTTATCTCTTACACGTTGTAAAAGATACTTTTTTAATAAAGATATACAACTAAGAGTACAAAAAAGTAAGAGCCACTTGTTTTACAGTTTTACTGTTTTTATATATCCACCAAACACGTGACATTTGATATCCCGCGTAAAACCCAGCGATGTTTTTTCCTCCTATTACGCATGGACGACAGAACTGTCTCTAAATTAATGTCTAAAAATAACTGTGAGAGGCCTTTAAAACTAGTAGGTACTATATCAGAAATAAGGAGTAGATCTTGTCATCGTTTCGCCAGTTGCTGGATCAAATGCCGCAGAAACATCAAAATTGTTTCGTTAAATGAAAAGAAAACGTAAACGATATTTAATTCTTAGATAACAGATCGTTGACCAGTTGTGTTATGTTAGTCAAATACTGTGTATAGTTTACGCGAGTAGTACACATTTAAATAAAACACTTTAACGGTTTAAAACGCGATATATTAATTAAACTTATTTGAAAATGATCCCCGTGACCGCGGCTGCTGCAAAGCATCCGAAACGTCGGGCCGAAGTTAAAAATCATCATTTTAAATAACTTTAACTAACATATTGCGTTTTAAACCGTTAAAGTGTTTCATTTAAATTATGTTAGTCAACTAATGTGCCCAAAAAAACAACGGTCTTAATTAATTTATTTATTTTTACTACTTGAAATGTAGTTTTAGTATTAAGATAAACCTTTGAATTTAATTGAATTAATCAAAACCGGTTATTAAATATTAATACGATGCACGAGTGATTGGAGGCGTGAATGAACGAATAGTCAATTGTCACTGTCATATCTCGTCCGTAGTGAACTAGTGAACTTAATAAAACGAGTGAAATTCCACACCACTCACTCACCAGTTCAGTGTCAAACGCTAAACTAGTTGGTTGTGTCGCTGTTTAACGTACGCGGTATTTCGATATAAAAACTTTCGAAACTTTTCGTTCATATAAGTATATGTGTATAAATAAACAAACTGTTTATATCCTCTCTATAAAAGTATTTACGTTTAATGCTATATGATAAACATTAGTGCATTCTTCGTGTTGTGTTGTCTCACAGAACTTGTGAACCGTGAGAGTTTGGAAAGGTTTTTTGCAACCGGGAATAACATAACATGTAAGTGTATACTTACATAATATTAAAAAGACAACGTTATACCGTAAGTTATTCAATACACGCCTTTTAAATTTTTAATTGCAGTGAACGGATATGCAATTCCGATTTTAGCTGAATATAAATTTTGTTTGTGGGTAACGCATTGAATAAACTACTATCTAATTTAAGTTGTCCTTACACTATTACAAAATTCAATTCTTTCTTTATTGGATTTTCTTCCATTTATAATAATATAAAAAATAAAATCGTTTTGAATTTGATTTTTTGTTGTTTTTTTGTGGTGTAGAGAAATATTTTTGGATTTTTCACACGTTAAACTATCAACTAAGAAAACCTGTTAAAATAATAATGTCATTGACACGTCTGGAGTTAAGTACCGTGACGCTAACAGCCTTCTATCTCTATTTCACAGTTATTTAAAGTATTAATTGACAATTTGTACGCACACACGGATCAACTAAGCGAGGTGTGTCGCTTCGATCAAAGCTCATTGAATGTTGTTCTACACCTACATTATATTTCGTCACCTAAAACGTAATTAAAAGTAATAAAATTTTAAAGAAGTTAAAAATATATATTTAATCAATACATCTGCGCGCATTTCGTATTAACTTATACGCTGTAGAGTTGTTAAAAATCTCAATACTAAAGTGCAGTTGTAAGTAACGACGTTCGAAACAGGTCCCTCAGTCACTTAGTCATATTTCGTGCGCGTGCGACCGTGAAGGCATAAGACAACCATTCATGCACCGTGGGATACAGAACCAAGGATTTGCTAATAGCGGAAACAACAATTATCGATATTCAGGTTTCATTAATAGTATTTCGTATAAAATCCGCCGTTAATGACAGATGGTATATGTTAGTATATACTTACTATAATATTAATTACTGTTTCATGTTTTCCGGGCTTCGAACACAAAACCCGTGTGACAAAGCCACAGATATCAAATCACAATAAATTCTAAAACACAAAGAAATGTGATAAAAACCTATCTAAAGTCTAAACAAAATAGATCGGTTTAAGGTCAGTGTTGCCATAAAAAATGTGACCTCGGTTGAATAATCGTTTTTTGTTTTCCTTTCAACCGCAGGAGCCAGTCCGTGACTTATCGGCGATCACAACTCACATAAAAATACGATACCCCGCTCTATTCCCTGCAACATTCAGTAACTAAAATATACAACTTTAAAAATCCTGTACTTGACAGATTTATTACCTAGCTATATGTACTCATTTTACACCGTCTGTCGTCTCCAAATAAATATTATATATATACAAAAAATGTCATTAAATTAGCTGAAGTCATTTTGAAGACTTAGAAAAAACAAAACAATATCTAATAATGGATAATAAAATAGAAAGATATGCAATTGTATAGATTCGCTGAGGAATTTGTTGGTCCGTAAAAAAAAGGGTCGAGAATATCGAACTCCGTCCAGGATGCGACACACAAAAAGCGTTCATTTCGTTGATTTCCGAATAAAAAAAAGTGAAAGCCCGTTTCCCCCTCGTGGGGCATGGGGCGAACACATTTCCGTGTCCGTTTCACTGTTCTTTTAACGGGCAAGTCAGACTAAGTAAGATCAGACTTCTGCGCCCTGCCTGACCGTAACAATTTTATGTTTCCTGGGATTTTCGAATAATTAAATCCAAAATAGTTGTGTAAAAGTGAGCCTTATGCGTGTCCGCCTTAGTCATAATTATTTTGTATTGTATTGTATTCGAGTATTTTATTTTCTATTCTCATAAATGTGTATGCCATTTCCAATAAATCTGATTATTTGGTACTTCCCCGGATTTAAAATCAAAAACATCTAACACTGTACCGCTAATAAGTAAAGCAAAAGCCCTAGGTGGGATCGTATGTGTTTCAGTTGGCAATTAATATGCATTTATAGAGTCAAGTACAAATTTCCTTATGATTCATAGTCGTTGATTCAAGCAATTAATTAAAATAACTTTCAGCCAAAACTATTAGGAAATATTGAATAAACCTTGAATCAAAATACACCAAGGCCTCGCGTGTTTTTTATTTCTTACTTTTAAATGATTTGCATTTTAATGAATTTCTCAAACAGTTACAGTGACCGCACTACACGCGCAGTTATTTGTTTCACTACAAGTTTTTGTTACAACAAGAAAGTACAGTAAAGTACGGGTAATTCCCCGTCTGACGTTGTATTTTCCTCTATTAGCTCCATATTTCGTTGCTGATGTGAGATACTATTTCGCTTTGTTAAATTGTATTATCTCTACAAAATGTACAATTTCAAACAAAAAATTCGATTGAAGTTAAAATCAAAATATTTTTTTAAAAAATCGAAAATAAATTGAAAAAAATTTTCTACTCGGCCAGGACTTGAACCGGCATCGTCAGCTTTCCGTGCTGTTGCTCTAAGAGCTACAGCACGGAATGTATGTAGTCGTTGCTATGACGACCTATGTTACATGTCCCTTTTCTTACGATTCTCTATGTCAGTGCTACTACATATGTTATTTTCCCTAACAACGTATGATTGCTTAGCCATTAAACGATAACTTTGACGGGGTCTTAGGTATAATGGTAGCAATGTACGATTAATATTTATATACCGATCATGGATTTGAACCCAACCGGGATCAACATGATTCTAATCACTTTATAATTTTTCTGGAACATGGGGGATTGGGGAAGGTAGAAATATAGTAAAGATTCCCTCCGAGTCACGAACCACCGTCCACAGATGAAAAAGGCAAATAGTGGATTTTCGAGTGTCCAAAGCCAAATTAGGTCGTCACGATGTTATATGGCTAGAAGTAGAGCTCACCTTCCATTAAGTAAACCCCGTGTTTGCCTGTTCTCCTCTATCGGAAAATATGGCACTTACGATTTCCTTACTTAAAAAACCTTTTTTAATACCATATAAAATATCTATGAATAAATATTGTAGCCCTTTAAAAAAAAAGTTTTGTGCATGTCTGTTCTATTTATATTCATCCAATTATCTGAAACAAATATAATTGTTTAGAGATCCCAAACGACCTTCATCTCACACCGACGCCCGACGCCCTCAACTTTTGTATGTATTTTGTGTACAAATGCTACACGCAAAACAGTTACTAGTTAGCTAGCTCATCTAATGGCTATCAGTTAAGCCGTTTTGCGACCATCTCGGCCATGGTCATGACGTCACATCTACTGAGCCGGTTCTTGGGCAAGAGTCATGTCTGTTTGCGTCAAAGCAGCTAAATTGACTAATAAAACTTCAACATGCGTTGAACTGTGAAATGTCGTATACTCAGTGTTATTACAACATCATACTTCAAAATTGGATGGATGGATTTATATCACGCAAAACGTTTAAACTGTTTAAAAATAGTATTTGTATATTATGTGCTTATCACAATAATGACTCGCCTGTCTATAGTTCGCGTAAGAAGTACATATTTAAATAACAATACTTAACGCTTTAATACATAAAATATATTAGTTATCTCTTCAGTGTATTCGGAACGTTGGCCCTAGTTAATACTAAATAAAAATTACAATAACTAAAATACTTTGCGTTTTAAACAGTTAAAAGTATTTTAACAATGGACCTTATTGGTAAAATAAATATTGCTGCAACACTTTTCATATAGTTACAATAATATATATTATCACATACCATATTATAATTAGACTAGGGTTTTCAGCGACTTCGTCCGCGAGAATCGTTATTTTGGGCAACCAAATTCGTTCTGCAAACTTTAAACAACTTAAGCTACCCACGACGTCGGTCGCGACCCTTCCCGTCATTGTTGCAAAAATTTTAAAAGATAGACATATAGCGTTCCGCATTTTATTAGATCATTCAAAGAGGATATATTCTTTTATACACATTTTTTAGGTATCTCGAACCGTAGGCCTCGGAAAGCCATAGTGGTGATTTTAGAATTTTTCAAATCGGACCCGTAGTTCTTGAGATTAGCGCGTATAAACAAACAAGCAAATTCTTCAGCTTTATATATTAGTATAGATAGATTTATTAACAAAACGTTAATTTGTAGTTAAAAATCTACTTTACTTTTTGTTGCAGTCAGATTTACTTTAAACAATCTTTCCCACAGCAAAGAAACGCAAAATTACAGTTTCGTTATATATACTTTCGCTTTCTTTATTTATATTCCGACTTCACACTTGAATGTTTTACACACTTTCTTTACCTGTCGGTCTTAGCGTAATTACATGCCTTTTTATCATAAACTTGTTTTTATAATTTAACTTGTAAATTGAAAAAAACAACCTCTATATTAAAAACCTCTCTATATGATGTATGTATATATTGAAACGCAGACGTATCTTAAAATATCACGTTTTAAATACTGTCTGTAGTTTATGCGAGTAGTACACATTTAAATAAAACACTAACGGTCTCCCCGTGACCACGCCTGCTGCAAAGCATCCGAAACGTCGGGTCGAAGTTAAAAATAATTTTCAAATAAGTTTAACTAATATATATCGCGTTTTAAACCGTTAGTGTTTTATTTAAAAACCACGTTTTACATAATTTTCTTAGAATCGCAATAAAAGAAACTTTATTGTATATATTTTTTAAACAGCTATAAAATACAGTAAGAGATCGTTTCGGATACGTCGACTAACAGTACAACGTCATAAATAGCAACTGGAATTTTCGTTTGTTAAAGCTCTTATTTAGCGGAAGAAAAGATTTCAACGCGCTGGAATTAACGTAAGAATTTTATTTATAAATTATTGCTATAGTATAGCAAATGTAACTAGCACATATACTTCTATAAAAATATGTATTTTATATACTACATATTTCGCTTAACGGAAAGCGTGTGGAATTTCCATATTCCAACCAACCATTAAATATCCTGATTGACACGAAATTTGAAAAGGAAACTTAGGAGCAGGAAAAAAAATTAAACCCAAAAAAAGTTCAAACAATACATTACAACAACCATTCAGTCATTGAACAAACGCGTTTCTCAGGAACTATAAATTTTTGGCTCGATGTTGGATGTCCTTAGATTTAACTTCAATTCAAATATTTCAATAATCTTATATTGCGTCAATTGACTGCCTCTTTTATCTACAGGTTTCACAACTTCAAACACGCATGTTACACTTCCCTATTCTTCGACCGACTTTTTAGATTAATGTTTTATTGGTAAATATAAAAATTATCTAATACATATAATTTCCACTCAGACTGTAATTTAACAGATAATAATACATTTCGCTTTATACCCGCTGCAATAAATCATATCAAAATGGACATCAAAAATAGACCGAATACTATCTTTACAGCGTACAAGAACACATGTAATAACTGTAAAAATCGATTGTAAAGTCAATGCCCTTCGATCGATTTCATGCAATTTGTATGCAGACACTTCGTCGTTTCAACTTGTCGTTCTGTTGTGTCAATGTTGAGCAGAGGTCATAGGAAAAAAGCTTTAATCTTCAAGCATCACACTGTTTTCGTTGGCGGTCTTGACTACCGCCACTAAATAAATAAATAATCGCGACCGACGGCTGCACGCCGGAGTAAGTACGTACAGTACAGTACAGTGAAGTTCCACAACCACAACACTAACGCGATAGTTGCAAGTCACAGTCACGTACGATTAGCCATTTTCGATGTAAGATGTAACTGTTTTGAGTACAATTACGACAAAATGTACAGAAATATCTCTTAAAGACATAAAGAAGATATCAAAATGAACTCAAATATTATGTTAATAATAACATTAAAAAAATAGTAGAGTGCTTATGAAATGGGAAAGCATGCAGAGCCCACCACATAAGAGCTAGTGGAGAAGCGCCGCTTTTCAGTGGGGTTCTCTTAATGGTTGGTGATATACCCCTATAGCATCTAATCATGATGCTCTGTCGACATTTTTTAGGCTTTAATTCGGAAGACCACAGACTGATACCGAGAAGCGATCTAGATTTACGGCCTTTTCTTCTGTGGACAGTGGTTCGTGATCCGGAATTTTTGTATTCATTCCACCCATTTAATATCAGATTTTCAAACAAGTCCAACGTGTATCAGTAAAAATTAAAAATTGAAGGATCAAACCCAACATAGGGATCCATAAATTGCTACTATTAGACCAACGAACCCGTCAATATCTACATGTACGTCGGTACAACAAAATCGAAGACGTACACATATATACATGTCCTACACGTCATCAACGAATTTTTTCAGCAAAGTATAAGCTCCGCTTCGTACTTATTTACTTGGTATAGAAAATTAACAGAAGAAAAAGGTACATTTCTGTCTAGAATAGTTTAAAACCATTGGAATCTATATTTGGATATGTATAGACCTTGCCCGTCGAATGTTATCGCAGATTGATTTAAATTAAAATAAGCAATAACTTCCGACGAAACTGACCTGTTAGCGCAGAAAAAAATCATGACTAATCATTAACACTTCCTCACGCAAGTCACGCAATTAATTTTACACCTACTTATTACTGCCTCGTAATTGTCAATCATATTCAATACTAGCTTGCGCCCGCGGCCTGGTCTGCCTGGCAAAATACATTGTTAAAAATAAAATCTAAATTGAAACTAAAGCACCTTTTACACGCTTGAAGACAGAGGAGGAAAGTCAAGCTTGGGGTTGACTCGCCTTCCACCTTCCGTACGTTAGAGGTTCCTTCCTTGTAATACTTATAAATGAGCTGTTAGCCTATTTTAGTTGGGAATATTTTGAATTAATACGGAAATCCGTAAACTTTTTCCTATGGTCGATCAGACAATCTGTAATTCCTCCTTATAAACGTGGGACCGTTAAATTAAATTAACAAATATATTACGCGTTTTAAATCGTTGAATTTAAATTCTACATTTCCGCAACTCACAACATATCAATTTCATCATTCATTCATCGTAACAATTTGAATCCGTTGGCAATCGAACTCAATACTCAGTTTATTAACAAGACAAAGCTAGATCAAAAATCGCGTATTTTTTATTAGAGCGTTTATTTTAGTAATAGTAAAAAGCTAAAATAATCGTATGACTACTATCGGTGATCTAATCCTTTCAAATTACCTCATATTTACCCAAGAGTCCATTTACTTTGTTGTAACCGTTGTCGTATTATCTTGTTATGATCTAACAGCGATAACGTGCGGTTGGTGTGTTTCCTCATTTATTATTAAAAGGTAAACTAATTTCTTACTTCAAATAAAACTATTTTAACGGATGATAAGACAAAATTACTAATTGCGGAACCGATAGCTGCAAAGCATCCTAAACGTCAAATCATATTCAAATATAATTCAAGTATAAGTTAGATATTTGGCGCTTTAAAACCGCCAAAAAATATTATGTTTAAATAAAAAACGTTAACGGTTTAAAACCCCATTTTTTTTTTTTTTTTTTTTTTTCCCTCCGGGGCCCCCCCCGCGGGGGGGGGGGTCCCCCCCCCCCCCCCCCCCCCCCCCCCCCCCCCCCCCCCCCCCCCCCCCTCCTTAAATTTGGGTCCCCCCCCCCCCCCCCCCCCCCCCCCCCCCCCCCCCCCTTTTTTTTTTTTTTTTTTTTTTTTTTCCCCCCTTTTTTTTTTTTTTCCCCCCCCCCCCCCCCCCCCCCCCCCCCCCCCCTTTTTTCTCCCCCCCCCCCCCCCCGGCCCTTCTGGGGGGGGGGGGTGTTTTTTTCCCCCCCCCCCCCCCCCCCCCCCCCCCTTTGCCCCCCCCCCCCCCCCCCTCTTTTTTTTTTTTTTAACGGTTTAAAACGCGATATATTAGTTAAACGTGGTCACGGGGAGACCCCCCGTCACCACGGCTGCTGCAAAGCATCCTAAACGTCGGGCCAAAGTTAAAAATCATTTTCAATAAGTTTAACTAATATATCGCGTTTTAAACCGTTAAATTGTTTTATTTAAATGTGTACTACTCGCGTAAACTATATACAATATATAATATTATGTTTAATAAGTTATAATGGTTAAAAACCATTCATCGTTAAGATGAACGTATATAATTTGTACATAAGTTGATAGTGCAAAGTCGCTTTAAGAACAAGCGAAGCAAATGTTCCTGTAAGCTTTTGGAAAAATTGACTTGTTGTCAAGCTTTTGAAAGTTGACTTAATATTTGTTGTAATTTACTATTTTTTCTCTTTAGTACGAGTATGTTTCAACTATTCTCATCCGGTGTACAATGGTATAAGTTTTTCAAATATTTTATTATAAGTAAGAATATTTACCAAATTTAAGTAAAATTTGGTACACAGATATTTTAGAGCCTGAGAAAGAACATAGGGTACTTTTATGTTTAATTTTTTAATTTTAATTCAATTTTTTAATAAAAATCCGTGGTTTTTAAAGCTAGAAATATGAAACTTTCTTCTTTATTTTTTTTTTTTTGAAATTGTTCATAAATAATAATATTTTAGCTAATATTTTATACTAATAAAATTAATTTAAGCAGTACGATATCGCAATCTTAATCAAACCTATTTCTTACCATATTTTATTCACGAACTTCAAGTCTTTCCACCCCTAACCTCGTTTAAGAAACTATAATGAATATTTTAATACCCCATGAAAGCGAAAAGGCGACCTACATTCCCATTTTCCTAACGCCAATGTGTTAACTATTTATATTTGTTACGATTAGGGGTAAGGTGGCCTAGTTTGGGCTTTCTTTCATTAATTACTCTTAAAGGAAATTACCCCAATTGAGAACTTTGGCATACTTTTGAGGTTTTTTAACATATTAGATAAACAACATTACTTGATGAAATATGACAATACCCCAGCCAATTAACATCTCAACAAGATGCGCTATCGACCTATTTCTGCTTTGGATATTCGGAAATCCGAAACGTGATTAAATTACACGACTTTTTAATCTCTCGGTGGTGGTGGTCCACGAACCGAACGGAATTTCCACATTCCAACCACCAATTAATGGCCTGATTTACTTAACTAAGAGATTTATAGAAAAATATTTACAATATTTATTTATTTACACTTTATTGCACAAAGAAAGGATGAACAACAATATAAACGAGACTTATATACTACTTATATGGAGTGCAATGGGCGGCCTTATCGCTAATGAGCGATCTCTTTCAGGCAATCCAAGATGAAAGAGGACAACGTTTACGGGAAAACGAGATGTGCAAGGTGGGCGAAACAAACTTTACAATGTTAAATATAATCTAAAAATATCAAAATACAACTTACACACAATTTCAAAACTTATCTACGGAAACTAACCTAAAAGAAGGCCTGGGTAACTTAATAGATAGTGAAATGTATTCAGATGGGTAATTAAGTGACATAAAATGCTTGTAGAGGAGTCTTTTAAAGGATGGGAAGGAAGGCGCCATACGAATGGTAAGGTATTCCTGATCGCAGTAATTTGAAAGTAATTGATATTTTAAAATATAAATGGACCAAATGCAAATCCAATCAATGACTCGTTGATTACATAGTACTACAATTGCACCAAATAGCCGGTCAAAATCTCGACCGTGTTCAGTTGCCCTACTGTTCGATTCTTAAACACAACTGTATAAGATACCTTGCCGGTGACATTGTTTTGCCTTGCTTGGGGAAAGGCCGACTAGAATCAAGAATGTGGCCTCGTTATTATTTGCTAGATCGATGTGTAACTAGACCTAAATTCCAAACGTGGAAATTAAAGTACGTGTATAATATAATGTAAAAATGTATATGTATTAGTTTAAACTACATTTTGTCTTTTTTACGAAACATAAGATTAGATTGATGAGTGTCTTTTGTTATTATTTATTAGGCCTTTTTTTTTTTTTTTTTTTTTTTTTAACTCTTCAAAACAAATTAAGATGTTCCTAAAACACTTAAAGTAAATAGTTAAGAATATTAATATTTTAACACACAAGTTAATAAATTAAAAATCTATTTGTATTAAAAAAAATTGAACGACGAGAGAGCAAAAAAAGGACGGTTCAAGTCCCATTACGTCAAAGCGTCAGTTTAAATAGATTTTTAATATTTAATTTAAAGCTAAAGCGAATAGACAAAAACTATATCGTACAATTACAATATTTCTGCGTCTCGTTTTCCGCAAACCTTGGCATTGAAGTACTTCGGACCCACATAATTAACATAAAGTACTCAGTAATCGCTATTGCTTAATAGATAATCTATAACATTCATGCAGACAGTTTGTGAAGAATTAATTGCTTCGTGAATATAGGTGTAATACAGCTAATATAACGAACTACTGGCAGAAGTATGTCAACAAAATTTTATTACCATGAAAACAGTTCATATGTTTGGTATCTTGAATCTATTTTGCAACGCGCGTAACTAAATCACTTTTATATATAGTAATAATATTCCCCGCTTTTTCTACATGTTGCACTATTTTTTCTTTTCGTCTGTTCTCATTTCAGTACTGTCTCTAGTTTACGCAAATAGTGCAGATTTAAGTAAAATACTTAAACTTTGAAAGTAAAAAGCTATGCAGTAGTTAAACTTATTTACGTTAAATACGGCCCCACATTTCAAATGCTTTGCGATTCCGTCGTAGTTAGTATTTGGCGAACTGGTCCTCGCAGAATTGACTAATGGTGTCCTCTCATTTACCTGTCGCTGGTTTTTGGGGTTGGTCATATTTTATTTATCAATAATATTGGTAAACACTCAAAGCTACCCATGTATAGCTAGGTCGTGTGACGGTTGATGGTTAAAAAGGAGAAATATTGATTTTTTGAATGTACTAAAAAATAAAGCCACAGCACATTTGACATCCGCCTTCCTCTTTGTCATGGACGTAAGAGAATAAAATGTTTACTTGGTTGGTTGGTTTTTCACCGAATCCAGATCCGATTCTAAACCTTTCTAAAAATATCACATTTATTATGAGGCAATGTTTCATTGGTATCGTCATGATACCTGTATTATGACAAACTGCCAACTGCTTCCGGTTGGCCTTTACGCGAAGGAATTACCGGCTTGTGAAGTTTTGAGTTCCGTGAAACTATAAGCCGTAAAGGTTAAAATACTGTTAACAATTGTTATATTGAGATATTATCTGATATTAGGTTATACTACAAGAGTTTTTAATAAATAAAAAAATTTGCATTCGGTCTCCTTAAAGAACCTTAATTTTGACAATAACGTTAATTTACTACGTAACTAGAATTATGCCTCAAAACTAAATAAGGCATTTTTTAAGTATAGTAAACTTGCTATTCGTCGGTGCTTACAAAAATAATCTATTGTTATTGTGAACGGAAGCCATTTTTGACTCTTGATATTTATTTTGTTTAATTCCAGAATAAACCATGTTGCCGAGGAAAAGAGACGCGTGGATTCTTCTTGGAGTATTATGTCTAGTCAAAATTTCAACACAACACGGCTCCGGGGCGCCGCCAGGTGTAAGTCTTTTTTAATTCAATATTTGTTCCGTATTTAATGCACAACCGGAAGTCAAATCCCTGACCCTAAAGGTAAAAAGATAATTAATATATTTAATATTTTCAGGCATGCCTCGATCAAATGCCTCGCCACTCCAGCATTTTGCCTCAGTCCTCGGTGCCTCCTTACGCCATTTCTACGTCATCAGCTCAAGTGAGGCAGGGAGACAGTATTAACGTAACTATTGGCAGTCCATTCGGAGCTCCTGTACCTATTGGAGGGTTCATATTACAAGCTAGGGCTATACAGGTAACTATAGATTAATTTATGCACAAAAATATACCATAAATTTAGGAAAATTACAAAACGAATTGTGCAGGCCCGTGCAAAAAAAATAGCGTTAGGCCCGTGCAAAAGGATTTAATAACTTGCGTATAAATTAAATGTAAACTAATCTGTTAAGGTTGAAATTACAAGGCGCGAAGCGTTGAAAACATTTGACGATGACATACGTGTAGGATACAGTAGCTCAATTGGTTAGAGCTACAGTACGGAACGCTGCTGATGCCGGTTTAAGTTGTACATTTAATCTCAATCTAAAATCGATTTTTAATTTAGATTTACGGAAATTAATAAAGATGAAAAATATCTTGATCTATTTTTCTAAGAATTACATATATTATCAATTCACAATATTAATTTTCAGAATACAGAACAAATTATAGGCAAGTTCACGACAGTACCATATCCGGAGACGACCCAAATCATAAACTGTCGAGGTGAGAACGACACTGTGACTCACTCTACACCCGAAGACAAACCACCACTTACTTTCACTTGGCGAGCACCAGCTGACTTCTTGGGGGGTGTCGCGTTCAGGTAAGGACAATTGTGTTTAAGGCCCTGCTGTAATAACCGACCTTATGTTAGTGATTTTATATAAGTCAAAAGCTGACATCTACCACACCCCAAAATACTGTAACGTCTTATGATATTATAGACATCGGCACTTTTGTATATTAAGCAGGTGTTGAGTTTTAGTTCTACCTGCGACGTCATCCGCGTGGAGGTATTATTTTTAGAACCACCTTAATAAATTATAGCCGTTACTCTCGACGTCGTCCGCGTCCCATCAGTCTAACAAGTTAATCTTAAGTTAATCGTCTGGCTTAGACGTATACTGATACATAGTTTTTTGGTTTCTTCAATAATTTTCGCAGCGTACGCAACGGAATCCCGTAACGATGAATAATTTTCCCCGTTCTCCACATTTTCCACTGTATCTTCGATCTTATTGGTATCGCGATGTTCTATAGCTCTAAGCCTTCCACGATAAATGTTCACACTAACAGAAAAATAATTAATCAATTCGAAACAGTAGTTCCTGAGCCTTACCGCGTTATAATAAAGAAAATACCTAGCATAGCATAGCATAGCATGTTTGTTAATAAATTTCTAAATATACATATATCCTCTTCGACTCGAATTTAAATATTTATCGAGTAATATAGTGAACCTATCTGTTTCGCCCTCTTCATGTTATGAATCCTGTTATTCCAGAGCAACGGTTGCCCAAAGCTATGCAACGTTTTGGCGAAACGTCGAATCATCGCTGGTCGAGGTCGTATCGCCAGATACGGTCATAACAACGCCATCTATCGTCACCACTACACAGACAACTAAACAAGAACCTCCTGTTATTATGGAGTCGAAAGTAAGCCTTTTTTTTAAATGTACCTATTTTATTTTCTAGGGTACAAAAAGCAAGGAGTTTACTTGATGGTAAGTGAAATACATATAGGTATATGCCGTATAACATCTCACAGCAAGACACGCTGTCGGCCTATTTTGGCTTTGGATAGCACGATTTACATACTTCAGGTACCATCTGAATCCACGTAATATAAAATGTATTTAGTTATATGCTAAGCTATGAGATCACAGGTCTTAAAGATTTTGTTTACACTAAATCGTGTGCCGACTGCAACGGAACGGATGGCGATAGCGTAGCAGTTTACTTTGATATTAGAGACACCCTCCAACTTTAGTCCCCCCCTGAGCACGACTGCTTCAAAACATGCGAAACGTGGGGCCGCTGTTAAAATAATGTTTAAATAAGATAAACTAATATATTTCGCGTTATAAACCGTTTACTCAAGTGTGTAGAGACAGTATTTACACTTTTTTCATTGTTGTATTCTGTGTACACGCATTTTTATTACTTGTACCGTTATGCTATTGTATTATTTTGTATGGCTTGCTACATCACTAATTAATGTAACTTAATTTTCAGCCTAAAACAACCCCGCCACCTCTAGACGTCATTTACCAAGGTTGCGCAGACACAAAACTGTGTTTCGGCGTACCCCAAAACTGCATTGCATCTGGCAACTGCAAGGCTGTAGTCGCCATTTTTGTAGTTGGCGACACTTACACATTCGAAATTCAAGGCACAGATAACCCGAAATACGTCGCTGCAGCGTTGAGCACAGATAATAAAATGGGCGATGACAGCGCTATGGAATGTGTTCGGAATGACAACGGCAGGGTTACCCTATTTACATCTTGGACTTATCCAAAGTCTGAACCTTATGTTAAGAGATCTGATTCTCCACAAGAGATCGTCCAGTTGCTGGAATCATCTACTATAGATGGAAAGCTGTATTGTAAATTTAAGAGGGATGCTGTATCCACTGTCAAAGGACAGATCTTTGACATGGCGAAGAATAAGTACTATTTGATGGTGGTCTCCGGTGATACAATGAAAGGTACCCTTCTCTATTGAGTTTTAAAAAAAAACATATGCATTTACTTCTACGCACTTCTTTATTAATTTGTAAATTTGAATGCCTAATGTATAACTGTTAAATATACCCCATTAAATTCGTTACCTGATATTCCATACTGATTATTTTATTAATATTTTTTTCAGATGCTGAAAGAGTAGGGTTCCACACACTAGCCTTTGAGTCGACGTCTGAGCCATTGGCTTTAGCCAGCGTAGGAACAGCAGCTGGTGCATCGAAGCTGTTACTTAAGCTTCATGGGTGTTTCATGTTAATAGCTTGGCTTGGAACTGCCTCGTTAGGAATAGTGTTAGCCAGGTAAGATTGAAGGATATATTCTGATAAGATTAAATTTAATTTTCTATCCATTACTTCCTTATATACCTACATAACAAAAAACAAAACCTATTTCCTTAACTTAAGCAATACTTTTCAATAAAAAACTTTAACGGTTTAAAACACGAAATATATTGTCATATGACTACGGCTGCTCCAAAGCATCCTAAAGGTCGGGCAGCAGATAATATAAATGATAAACAAGTTAACTAATATATTTCGTGTTTTAAACGGTTAAAAGGTATTTTTTAAATGTGTACTATAAGTCCTTGAATATATCAACTATATATTGATTTTAGATATTTCCGGAAGACATGGGTTGGAAAAACATTAGGCGGCAAAGACATTTGGTTTGCTGTAAGTCCTTTCTGTTTGTTATTCTTTTGTTTTAGCTCTTGATTTTGATAAGAAATAAAATAAACTTCTTCATGCGAATGAACCTGGCCTTCGTCTTGTCCATTTGTGTACAGAAAGACAAAATTATGAAATCCCGGATTCGTTTTCCGGGCATAATTTAAATCCTATTTTCTTAGATTAGCTATGTAATAACATAAATTGTATATATTGCAGTACCATAGAATATTGATGGTGGGAACTTGGGTGCTGACTGTTGTGGGTTTCATCATAATCCTGGTGGAAGTTGGTGGTTTCGCTACCACCGGTGACAATCCCCACGCCATCACTGGACTTGTGACTGTCATCCTCTGTTTCATACAACCGATTGGTGAGGACTTACTTTAATAGCATTTTTGCGTAAAAGTAAAACGCTTTATTGCGCAAACGAGTAAAATATAAATTTACTATTTTAATTTTTTGCGATTAAATAAGATTACGTATATTAAAAAAGCTGTCGTAACCATAATATAAGACTTTGCTATGTAGAGACCTCATACAAGTTCAAGTCCCTGATCGCGTCGTAATTTATATAATAATTTTTATTTATTTTCTAGGTGCATATTTCCGACCACACCCGGGTACAAGAAAGCGTCCTATATTCAACTGGGCACATTGGTTCTTTGGAAACGCCGCGCATATTCTAGGAAGTAAGTATATATTTATCTTCGTTGTTTTTTTACTATATCATATATGTCATTCCAACGTATGTTATCTGATATATAGATAGACCCAAAAAGATCTCATCCCTGTCTTAATTATAAATTTTAATAGCTCCATTTGTGTATGTTCCTTTTAAGTGCTTTTTCGAATTAAAATAGGTATTCAGTGTTGCCAGGACTATAATTAATTATTGTACCATAATTATAGTGACTGAATAAAATATAAAAATACGTGTACGTGGTATACTGTAACTTATTTATTCCGATTAGACCTCCGAGGCCTTTTCAATATGACGTTTTCCCAGGAATCGAACACAGGGCCTGTCGTTTTTAATTCTAAACAATACGGGTTTAAAGATTTAAACGGCGCTTGACAATGTTTATTTGTTGTACATTTTATTTTATAAATTTCTACGTCCGATCGTTTAGTTGGGCATTCACACTGAAAGACATAACTCACATTTTTGAAGCTTAATTTATCATAATTTATTCCAGTTGCCACAATTTTCTTCGCCGTATACCTCCAGAAGGCAGAATTACCGCCGTGGACCGTCTATGTGTTAGCCGCCTTTGTAGTATTCCATGTCGTTATGCACATTGTACTATCGGTAAGAATATTTATTTTTTATTCAATGCTTATTCTCATATAAATAACTTAAGTTGCTGTAAAACAATCGCGTAGCTTAACTGCCTAGAGAGAGGAAAAAATTGTTCTATTTAAATGTCATAGAGGTATACTGTGACGTCATAACTGTTGAAAAGATAGTAATATGAACATTAAAATAAAGTGACAAACCGGAAAAAACCAGTTTCTCTCAACTTTTTTTAGTTTTTCACGCTATACATGCACGCATGTAAGTCAAGCTGTATAGTCTGTATGCATCAGTTAAAGCTGAAGAAAGGCTTCAATTGTAATGGGCTATTTGAAAGCTTTTTTGAATGTACTTTATATTATTTGGTCGATGTTAAGCAACCCAAGTAAAGTAGTATTTTTCAATTCCAATACATTTAAATAAAACACTTTAACGGTTTAAAACGCGATATATTAATCTGCTGCTAAAAGGCTGCTGCAAAGCATCCGAAACGTCGGGCCGAAGTTAAAAATCATTTTCAAATAAGTTTAACTAATAAATCGCGTTTTAAACCGTTAGTGTTTTATTGAAATGTGTACTACTCGCGTAAACTATAGACAGTATTTAATTCCAATACATATTTACTGAAATATATTAAATTAAAAATATAACATTTAAATTTCCCACTATACCCTAATTTTGCCGCTTCTGTAGCTAAATGGTTAAACGTGTTGCCTAGCATCGCATTAAGCGCGAGAGGTCCTGGGTTCGAATCCCGGGGAAACAGTAATTTGTTTCGGTCGAGCAGGGCACAGAAGTCTGATCAACTACTTGCTTGTAAATAAAACCGATCAGTGAAACGGACACAGAAATGTGTTCGCCCCATGCCCCACGAGGGGAAACGGGATTTCACTAACCCTAATTTTGCGAAATAAAGCGGCTATACAGCTAGTGACGTCATAGCCTTATATCAATGGCCATTGTGTATGTCGATCGAGAACTACAACCTACATGCAATTGTACCAACCATTTGCAGTTTAACAATGATTGAAGTTTAAATAAAACACTTTAACGGTTTAAAACGCGATATATTAGTTAAACTTATTTGAAAATGATTTTTAACTTCGGCCCGACGTTTCGGATGCTTTGCAGCAGCCGTGGTCACGGGGAGACCGTCAGTCTCCCCGTGACCACGGCTGCTGCAAAAATGCGAAGTTAAAAATCATTTTCAAATAAGTTTAACTAATATATCGCGTTTTAAACCGTTAAAGTGTTTTATTTAAATGTGTACCACTCGCGTAAACTATAGACAGTATTTAATGATTGAAGTAATAAAATGAGTTACAAAATTATTCATTTATTAATGAGGGAATAGAACAGTTTAAACCCGATGGGTTGTAGCACTGCTTATAAGCAAGTGACGTCGCCATAAACCCGACCAATCAGGAGCGTTTTGTCACGTGACAAAAGTTTTTTTTATTAAATCAATTATTATTCTTAGCATATATGACTGTTTTACTATTTCTAAACGCATACTTAGTACTGATAACAGACTTATATGACTTATATTTTTTTGCATTGTCAAATAGCCCATTGCAAATTACCTCCTTTAGGCAGTATTAAAACAAAAACGTCCCGGAACCATTTTTTTCAAAATTTGGCAAACACTTTTTCAGTTAACCGTGTGCGTATCGGAAGGCCGTATCAGCAACGGTAGAGTTAACTCGTTCCCAATGAAAGACATGTTAGGGCAGTCGAGACAGGTCAGCGCTGTTGACCGAAGCTCAGACGCGCCGGTGAGACGCCGCACTTTGAGCATGCCTTAATCAACCATGTTTTAATTCTATCATTTTCTTTATGGTGCAGGTTTATATCGTAATTAGTTAAAACAACCAATACTTATTATCCCTGCATGTTAACAAACTTATTTTAGTCTTCTCTTCATATTTTGTAACCACCTTGTTCTAAGCCCGTCAAATCTCCTAAGTCTGTCCTGTTCACACTAATACAAAACAAATAGTGCGAAAGAGAGAAAACATATATAATGACATATTTTTCGTTTTCAACGTTTCTTTCTTAAGTTATGCATGGTTTAAAAATCTCTTTAATTTCTTCTTATTACTACTTCTATAATAATTAAAATTATTTTCAACCTACCACTTTTTCACCAATTTTTGCACCTAACATTTTTTTCAGTAAACTTTGTATGCATTTCTTATACTTAAATAATTTTTTTTTTCAGTTTGCGGGCTTCAGAAAACATCTCCTCGGAGTTTACGCGCCGATAATTATTATATTCGTTATCGTTTTAATATGTCTAGTTGCCTTAGCACCTATAGGCGAAGCATACAATTCTGTCATGGGTGCTTAATAACTTGGAAATAAGGTCAAATTTCTCTTGCACAATATTTTGTAAATATTTCTGAAAAAAAAAACGATTTCTTTAACCAAATTAATAGAGGCTTTGTAAGAAACTGAAATTGTTTGTTTGGTTATTATAATCCTTTGATGTGATAAGATTCTCTTTACATATAGCACTAATTACAATCATGTACAACTGCCTAACCTAAGCTAACTGCCTGATGTAATTTTAATCGTCTTCATATTATGATTAAGAAGAAATAATGAGAAATTTTTGAACAAAAGATATTTAAAGAAATAAATGTTGTTGTCTGCTGTCGCAATGCATGGTAGGTTTTTTTCTCCAACTTAAAAAAATAAAACGTTTTTCTAGAGATGGGACGAGTACTCGGTTGATACTCGGTACTCGGCAGGATTTTCGATACTCGTACTCAGCCGAATAGCTCGGTTATAGTTTGTTGTTTGATAACGAGTATACATTGTTTAAGAAAAACAATATATTGAGGTAGATATAATTAAAACAACAGTGTTAATCCAAAATTATGTATAAGTAATTAAGGTAATATTTGAAAATTTCAATTACACAGTAAAATCAATACTATGCTAATGAATGAGTAGTAAAGAGACAAAACTACGGAAGATGAAAGTGAACCGACGTTATGACCGGTGTGAACCTGTTTGTACTTGTTTACGCGGGCGAAGTGAGAATTCGATTGAACCGAGTAAAACTTGGTACTCGTTACTCGGCGCAACTCTAGTTTTTTCTATCCTACATCTACTGTATATACCTTTGTAGTTTGTTCAATAGTTATGATCTTAAATACCTATATAAGATTCGTTTTTAAGAATTGACCAAGTTGGTGCCTTAAAAAATCATCATAAATTATTAAATAACTAATTTTCGTATCAAACAATGTACACCATCCACAGCCACTGTGATGTGAAAAATGTTTTTAGTTACTTAGACTATACATTTCTAAATATTTAAAATTAGAATTGTTGTAAACCAGTTTGTGTAATTATATTTATTGCTATTAAGTATTAAATATATATAGTTAAATATTAATTAAGATTGTAAATAAAATTGACTAAGCATAATTGTGTTTTTTTAGTAATAATTTTACAATTTACATTACATTAAATCGTCATTATTTATCAGCTAAGAAGTACATACTCATAATATAGGATTATAACTTTAAACAAAAAATAAATTTATATTGTAATTTTATTATAATGATTCAATAATAATTAAATTCACATTAGTCATTGCAAACAATACAATATATTTACAATCTACATCCTTAATTAATACTTCTAACATATTGCATTTGTAATTCAAGTATCCTCATTAGGTATCTGTGAATCTTCTATACTTCTTGACGCAGGCACATATACTTTAAAAGAATACTCAGTTCTTGGAAATGACCCTGGATTCACAACTTGACATTGCAGATAAGACCTTGTATAGGGGGGAAAACTATCTGCGACCACAATTAAATCAGGCATAGGGTATAAACTCAAGGCATCTGCATGTTTCCAGAACACCGGTTGGACACCCAATGATAAAGGTGAGAGTGTGCACTGGCTCAACAATGTCTTAGTTAAGTGATCAGGAATATCTCCACTATCTGGAAAATGTATAGCGTTACGGCACATCTTTGTAACCAAATCCTGTCTTAATACAACAATTTCTTGCGTACAGTACTGTATTCTACATGGATTAGTGGTGAATATTACTGAATCTCCCAATTTGTCTCTTATTTCTTTAGTAATAGTGTTTGGTATAGCTGGCCTTGGCAGTATATTTGCTGCAGCTGGATCGCTTCTTCCAGGCACAAATATAAACTTGCAAGCTTCTCTTAACTTCGTGAATGGCATTATCATGTCCGCTAAAGTAATGAGAGCAGCATTCAGCTGAGTACTATGCTCATAACCATAAGGGCAGGAGAGAAATTCCCCCATAAACACTATAGCTATCGGTGGAAATTCCTCATAACCAGCAAACAATGTCTTTAGCTTGGAAATTACTTTCAAGTTATCAAACCAGACATCTGATAAGAAAATTATCATACCATCCTCATTATCCTGCTCAATCTTTAGTAAGTTTTGGGAGTTCTTTAATAATGATTTTGATTTTCCCCCAAATGTATTCAAGTTGCCAAAGTACGGAAGGGACATAGCTCTACTTTCAGAAGGTGGCAAGACTAGGCCCATTACATGAAGAGTTTTGTCTTCATAATAACCTTCAGCCAAAACAAAACTGTTTTCTGTAAATAACCCTGAGTGATACCTTGTCTGAGTCATATCTAAGAGGACACTTCCAGTCGGATCTTCCAGGTAATATTTACCTTCAGTGAGCTGTGTTAACAGTCCAAGTACAATAACATCACTGACTTTACTAGATGTACTCAACAGAACCTCAACTTTTCGCAGTTGAAAACGATTTTCGCTTTCCATTGACGGTAGCGTGTCCTTAGCAAACAATTTATTTCTCACTGTTCTTTGCCAAATCAATGTGTATCTATCTATTAAGAATTGAGCTTTCCACTTTGGATCTGCATACAAATGATCACTGGAATTATCTTTAGAAAACTTATTCCTCTCATTATCATACGATATTTTTGGCACATTAAATGCATCAATAACGTTAAGGGCCGTTTCAGTCTCTTCTAGGCCCAAGGAACAACACTCTTTATAAGCAATTACTAAATGTTCCCTTTCCAACACAGGTTGGGAAACGCATTGTCGCAGCAAATGAGCAGTTATTTTATCTATCATTTTCAATCGGTCATTGTTTGATAAATCACTTAGCTGCTCAGCAAGGAATCCACTAGCTTCCCGACGTATAGTAAAACCACTAATTTTAAAGGCATTGTTTATTTGTAAGCGGATTTCTTTTGTTTCTGCCATTCTTATGTATTATAAAATAAAAGAGTGACTTCAAGAAAACAATTTCATATTCAAGCATGGAAGTAAATATAGAAATATTAATCCACACATTCAATTTAACTTTTTGAAACAAGTTTACTATAATAAACTAAACTACTTACGTAAATCCCGCCAAACCCAAGTCAACACTCAGCTGTGCGCTGTCAGTTATGTCAAATTTAATATCTTATCTGTCTTATGACACGATAACAGAATGATATCTAAAACCGCCTTAAATGTCATAAGTCGTTCTATTCTGTCATCTTTGACAGCCACTTCGTAAATGGTGATCGTTTCTAGGCTCTCGCATTGCAATTTTAAAATAATTTATAAATTGTCTTCAAATAAATATTGAAAACAAATTCTATCAACGATTATAGATATATAATTCCACATTTACTTGAGATACAAGTTAGTTTGAATTTTGTGAATAATTATTTGTTAATTTTCTTTTATTGATGCGTTCGTTTAATTGTTTCTATTATGCGCTTTCTTTTTCTAAAGTATTCGTAAGTTTATTAAATGCTCTTGTGGTTAAATAGATGTACTGTTTCATTAATACTGTTTGTTCTTTGTAGAAAAATCAACATAAAATGGATATTCTACGTCAATTTCAAAGTATACCTTGGTGAGTAAGATTTTCCTTATAATGTTAACGCAATACCGATCTAACACTCAAAAACTTCAATAAGAAAAACCCACATAGAGGAAAAAATGATATGATATCTTAGGGGAGATCCACGAAATTTTTGAAAAAATTAAAAAACTATATAATGTTTTATCAACATTGTATTTAAGAGTTTCTTAATAGTCGTAAACTTTTACGAATTGTCCCAAAAATTTTCGGTTCCATTTTAAGATTTCGTTTTACACCAAAGTTACTATTTCTTACTTTATTTTCACTTTCTTTTGTATGCTTAAGTAGTTATATACTGTTATAAACTTAATATTAGTACCATTTGTTGCATTTCAAGTAATGTAATTTGTATGTGTAACTGAGAAATAAATGATTCCAATACTGAATCCATACAAGTAATCCACTAGATTCCAATGAGTGAATAAGTCATTGAAAACCATGTTCTGTTTCTAACCAGCTTTTAATAATTTGATTGCATAATGTTTCTACATGTATTATTTTAGTTTATTTATAATTACTTCTTTAGGTGCAAACCTGACTGGTGCTACCCTAGCATGGGCAAAGAGATGAATGACCTACTAAAGCAATGCATAGATTTGCCAGAAGCTAAACTGAATGACGATGTCAGTGAAATTATACAAAGGAGCAAGGAGTTTCCTGTTCCATTTCCCGTTGATACTGTCAGGTAGTCATTTGTATTGTTACTCCTCCTTGACTTTGCTTAAAATCCTGGAATCAGAGACTTTAGGTGGGTTTAAAGTATCCACAACCATGGTCCATTGGTAGCAAATGTATTGATTACCAAAGCCAAAATAGTGTGGCATACATATCTTGTATAGATTTTAATAAATCACCTTCCACCGAGTGAAACACTGTCCCTTGTCTCATCTATCAAATTACTTTAACTTAAGTTCTTAAGTAATTTTTTTCCAGTTTTGTTACATTGTTAATATTAAAATTGGCTAATATTACCTTTCAACATATATAATGATAAAATATTCTTGTCTTGTTTAAACATTAGATTAGTGATGTTCTCCTGCTAAGTACATCACTTTGCTATTATATCATCACTTAGAATTCAATCACTAATCATTGGAGTAATTGATACTTGTTAATTATAGTAGTACTTAATATCTTTCAAGGTTTATTTATTAATATTTACTTTATTAAAACTGTATCATTATTATCAAATATGTTTGCGACATATCTAATAGCTATAATGTGTGATGCAATGACTTCGTGTAATCTATTTTTATATGGTTTTTATTGCCTTATTATTATGTTTCGTTAACAAAATCGCCAAAGTTTACACACTCATTAAAGGCAATAAAGACTGAACCACAGAGGCAGTTCAGTAATTAAAAAGTTCAATCCCTGAATATTTGAGTCTGTTGTTGACAGACAAGTAGTTGATCAGACCTCTGTGCTGTGCCCAACTAAACCAACTTATTCTTTCTATACGATTCGAACACCCAAAACTTAAAACACCTACATGTTTGGGATACAGAGGTAGTCATAAATATGTAATTACTTGCAGATTAGAAAAACTCAGAGAAAGAAAGCCATTAGAGAGATTAAAAAGAAACATTGTGTCAACATATCCAATTATACACGAGAGAGTACTGCTTTTAATGACGCATTTTCTTATCTATAAAAGGTAATGTATAGACTATTATTCCGCTTACAATTCAATAAAACATTATCTTGTTATAAAGTTAATGTTTTATGATCAGACTTTATGTTATATCAATTTTATTTAGTTCTTGATGTCAAAACATGTAATGTTAAGTTAGATATGTATAGGTATATACTTGTTCAAAAATAGTTTTAATCTGCACTATGATTGGACTATGAATGGTAGTGCAATTTAAATAAAACTCTTAAACCGTTTAAAACGCGAAATATATCAGTTATACTTATTTAAAAGTCATTATAAACACGATCCGACGTTTGGGAGGCTTTGCAACAGCCGTCTCATCGTGGCCGCGGCCAGTTTAACTAATATATTTTTTGTTTTTAACCGTTTAAGTGTTTTGTTTTAATTGTGTACTACTCGCGTAAACTACAGACAGTATTTAATACACTTTAATTTAAACAAAAGACTAGAAATAAAATTCTGCGCCCGCGCATAATCTACTAACCCATAGAACAGCATATACTACACGCACACATAAGCAAAGTTGGTGTGCTTATATCCTCCAAGGAGGATGTGTATACATAATACATACTATATTATAGTGTATGCTAAATAAGACAATCATTTTTCAGAGAGTTTGGTTCATCAATAGAAAAAGCTCTGTACAACAATATGACAGTGCCTGAATTTATTGATAGGTTATTGAAGAAGCGTGCTGTAACGTTTATGTCCAAGCGAGATACTTACAAGTTACTGACTGGTGAAAATGGGTAAGAATTTTCTAAAACTCTCAGTAGAATGTAAGGCATTTAAATAAAACACTTTAACGGTTTAAAACGCGATATATTAGTTAAACCGTTAAAGTGTTTTATTTAAATGTGTATTACACGCGTAAACTATAGACTATAGATATGGACTATGAAGCGCGTAGGGATTCTGATATGTATGTGTATAGCATCTAAACAAGGTGCGCTGTCGACCTATTTCGGCTTTCGATATTTGGAAATCCACAGACTGAAAGCGAAACCTGATTAAACTTCACGGTTTTTTCATCTGTGGACGGTGATTCGCGAACCGGTCGAAATTTCGTTATTTCTACCACCCATTTAATATCCAGTTTTAGATAAATTATATATTGACTAGAAAAATGTTGGACCCGGTGGGGATATAATCCACGACCCGTTGATTAGTTGCCGTACAATGCTATAATTAGACCAACGAGCCCAACCAACGTAGCCTCTTAATAAAATCATAACTCTTTCACATCATGAGATGTATGTATGTATCTTAAAATAGGCATTGGTGGTATGCGTTCGGTTCGAGGTAATTATAAATTAGTTTTATTTTTTTAAAGGAATGACGGCTGGGAACAAATAGGTACATTACAGCAGAAGCCACCATTAGAACTGGACAATTGCTTAAGTTACGATGAGATCAAACTCAGTGCTATGGTGTATGTGACTGGTTACACAGAGTGCATTAACAATGGGAACAGAGACAATAAAGCTATTGTAGATGAAGATAATGTGGAGGAAGAAGCTGTTATAATTGGTAGGTGGATAGAGCAATGTTAATGGGGTGGGGGTCGGTACACGAAACTACGGGGTTAACATTTCGCGTTTTAAACCGTTAAAATTGTTTTATTTTTAAGCCTTGCATTTTTATAAGCCTGCTTCAGCTAATATAATATTTAATGTCGCCCTCATGTTGTAAGAATAGTGTTAATCATTCTTCTATTTGGATTTTCAAGTGTTAGTTGACGTTATTGAGAACACTTTTAACCCCCGCCCCCTCTAATTATATTAATTGGGTGGAAACAAAACCATCTTATCGTCATTTGATTATTTTTCGACTCACCATAAAAAAATCTTATAACTTGTTTGATTTCGTCTCATAACCAACCAAGTTCAAAACCGTGACCAACTAACCTCTTTCTTACTAGGTCTTGTTGGCCCACGATTCGAACGTCCCGAAAGGATGGAGTATGAAGATATATTAATAACGGAGCAACAGAACACATTGGAGAACGGATACGGCGAAGAAGTTACGCCGACCACTTGCCTTAACGTTCTCAAGACTACGTATGTCAAGAATAACCAGTCCGCTAAGCATATGTGGAGGCAGATTTGGTCAGAGTTCTATCAAGTGAGTTGTTTGTAATCTAGCTTCACTTAGTGGTAGGTGCAAAATTATTAGGTCATACTTACATCTTCAACAAGTACTGACTGAGTTACAAACAATATTAAAATGGCGTAAAACTTTACCATCGCTTCTTTGTTTTTTTTCACTTTAGCTTAAACTAATGTTGTGTTACTAATAATCCCGGTAACTGTTTTTACAGGTGCACAGTTACACTCACCAAGAGCTTACGTCATATGTAAACATAACAGACAAACCCGACGACAAGAAGTACCTAGAGCGATACGTGAAGACTCCCAGGGGCATATTCGATAACAAAGTTTACTATAAGCGGATCAGTGTCTTGGCTGAATGTTCTCTGCTTGAAGCCGAGTGGAGGGGGAGAGAGGGGGATGGGAGGGTGTTCTTAAACGTCATTGGTTGTGGTAAGTTATTACAACCTTCTTATATTAACAGTTGCGAGATTTTAAAGTTATTCTTGACGCAGCTAATGATTGCGTAGTGAGATTATTTTTTTGTTATTTTATGGACAGACTAGCTGACCTGGCAAACGTCCTTTACCATAAATTTGATTACCATAAAACAGCTATTGTAAGTTAATCTTAAAATATACACATATTCTGTCGCAGACGTTTTATAAGATTTATATATATTTTTTGGTTTCTGAAACCGTTTTCGCAGCGCACGCAACGGAATCCCTCATTGATTAATTTTTTTTACCGTTCTTTCCACATTTCCTACTGTTTCTTCGCCCCTACTTACTTATTAAATTTTG
Source organism: Leptosia nina (assembly GCA_963661955.1). Classification (NCBI taxonomy): domain Eukaryota; kingdom Metazoa; phylum Arthropoda; class Insecta; order Lepidoptera; family Pieridae; genus Leptosia; species Leptosia nina. Next base: position 12,064,634 of record CAVLEF010000009.1, on the reverse strand, counting down.
ATATTCCTACCACGTTAATGTATATATTTTTCAGACAAAGTCTATGTTTGAAAAGTCTCCCCGTGAACACAGCTGCTGCAAAGCATCCAAAACGTGGAGCCATAGTTGATATAATTTTTAAATGGGTTTAACATATTTCGCGTTTTAAACTGTGAAAGTTTTTTATTTAATTGTTTGAAAATGTTGTGTATTCTTTGGTCTTCACTTACATTTTATCAGACCATTAAATCTCCCCTATATTGCGCCTTAGGGACGGAATCTAAAGGATTTTTTATCATTTCAGGATTAGGTGTTTGGAAAGTGAGCACCCACCAAACGGATGTATACGTTTTAACGTTCCTGGAACGAGTCCGAGCATTTCTCAAGAAGGATCTCTTGAACCATGTTTCTGACGTCAATTTCTCGTATATAAAACCGACCAAATCAATACTAGGTGAATTCCTATTTTTTTAATGAATATATTTATATGTTACCATTATGGACATTATGAAAATAAGATAACCTTTTTCTTTTTTCAGATTTATTTAGTCGTAAGTCTGGATCAGGGGATTCCCCTACAGAAAAAAGAATATTCTTTGAGAGCAAACGTCATCCACAAGGTATGTTTTTACCTACACAATATCCCTCGCATTCACTTCTTTTTTCTTATTTACTTCTACTTTTCTTTAGTTTATCGCGACAGACTCTAGATAAACCCAATAATTTGTTATATCAAGGAGGGCAACAAGTAGATATGGATATTGACAAACAATAAAATAAAATAAGCCTCATTGGTGAAGAATCTCTTACCAATAAGGCTACCAAAAAGCAACAGCTTGGTAAGCTGTGGATACTGGTTCAAGTCCTGTCTTGTCAAAATCTATTCAATTTAAAAATCTGAAGCCAAAAAGGTTGAATGCATCCTATCTTTCATTTGGTTAAGTTGGGGTATTTCACCAATCAACAAGTGAACTTTGTTTGTCTGTCCTCCTCTAACATAGGAACATATAAAGAATTTTATATATATATTTGCAGGTGGCATAAACGTGCAAATTGAAAAACGTGAACCGTCCGCAAAGTTGACAGGTGAACACGAAGGGAAACTTCTAGTGTTGACTTATCCTTGGGATGGCAATGCACATCCCGGCAACGAATTCTGGTGAGACATATTGAAATGATACAAATTATAATATAAGAATGAATTTCCGCTGAAAAAAATCCTTCTCAGTGTATTTGTAACGAATAATTCCCACTGACTCTTAAGATATATTTTAAAATCACAAGATGCCCTGTTTAAAGTATTAAAACTAGTCTTATAAAGTTAACGTCTGAATTGTTGTTAGTAGAGAATCAAGAAACAATTTAGGAGAGAAGAAAAAGATATACTCAATTTATTTATACTCGTTAATTGACGGGTCGTTTCGATCCCCGCCGGTCCCAACATGTTTTTAATCAATTTATAATTTTTCCGAAAGCGTTGCACGTCGTCTGAAAATCTGTATATTACAACGGATGGTAGGAATATCTAAATTCCGTCCGGGTAAACAGCCCACAACGTCCTTAGATGAAAAAGCCGTGAAGCTTTTTCACGTTTCGGTTTCAGTCTGTGGACTTCCGAATGCCCAAAGCCAAAATAGGTCAACAGCGCATCGCGTTTAGATCCTATAGACTCGGGTACCATCGGGTTCACCTACCATAAAGGGAACCCATTACTTGTCTGTCCTCCTCTATCTTGAACTTATTAAAACTAACATTAAAATCTTATTTTTCTAGGCTTGGCAGTCTTCAGGGGTCTGGTGACCCAGCTGCGGCCTGTTCCACCCAAGTAGCAGAGCTTCACAACGCACACATCAACCCCGCTGTATCTGGTTATAACACGAGGGTAGTCGGACGAAACGGCCTACAAACACTGTCGGAATATTGTGCAGATTTGACCACTTAAGGCAAGAACTTGGAAGACCAGTGAAATTACAAAACTGTAAGATTATGATATTAACCGGTTAGTTAAGATGGCAAGTGATTGATATTTGCGTTCCGTCTAACCGATTATGTCATCCTTGGAACCCAATTTCACGAAAAAAAGATGATATATAAAATTTCAATGTCAACTCGAATGACCAAACAGCGATTGTTGTTCTAATGATAGCAACGTGTATCTAATAATCAACGGATTATGGGATTGATGCCCATCGGGTTCGTGTTCTAAACAATTTATAATTGTTCTGAAACATGGTGGACTTCATCTGACAATGTGGATATCAATTGTGGTGGTAGCGATGTCAAAACTCCGAAATGGTTACAAACCACCATCTAAAAATGAATATTCTGTGGATATCAAGACAAAATATGGGTCGACAGCACATCTTGTTGAGATGTTATATGGCTGAGCAAGCGAATCCAATGCTTCACTGTCATAAAAAAGATGATCATCTTCGACCAATTTAAATACATAATTTTTGGTAAATTGGGTCTAAGATATTTTCAAATATATCAATGAACAATCAATGTACCTTTATATCAATCGTTTAGAAAACTGGTTCCGAGATATAAGAAAATAATGAAAACAAATAGACTTATGTAAACGTATATAATTAGTAATTTTAATACACTGAACAAATTCACTTAGCAGAATTCTACTTAGACCATTTATTACAATATATACAATTTAGAACGATTGTATTGGTCGCAACATCAATTAATTTTTCTAACCGCAATAACTTTTATTTAGATTGAAAATTTAGCATAGAAAACATTCATAGACATAAAATCATTCATTTCGAACAACGAGATTAAAAAAGCAAACATTATTTACTTAAAAAAATATAGTGTAAATTCTGTATAACACCACAGAACGTCTTCCTTTTGACTCTGTATGGAGAGAATATTTTTGTTAGAAAAAGAAAAAAATATTTCAGGCCAGTGTTACTAGTAACATAATAACAACTATTGCGTATAGTCTGTTTTCTTTACGCCTGACATTTGCATGAGTAATTGAGGATACTTCAGAGTGCAGTTCAGGGCAGAGTGGCCTAATAAAAAAATATTATTTTCAATAAGGAGGAAAATAAAAATGCCCAAACAACTTAGGCTTATTAACGATTTTAGATCACTGTGCTCTTGAAGATAAAATTGTTAATATTAAAAGAGACTATAAAAATATAAATAAGTCTAGTTATGGCAAGAATGTACTTTCTATTATAAAGCTGCTTCTCGAACTTTTTTCATCGTAACTGAGAATGTTGAATAATTCTATATGTATTGTTTTTTTAACCAGGCCCACGTGACTACATTAAGTTTATTAAATTCTAATGATGTTACATGGAGTTTACACTTTATCCTAGTACATTGTCAACGTCGCACTAACTGAACGCACACGAATTATCTTGTATCAATTGATGAAAGACTGATTATTGTATGAAAGTGGCTTAGTTATTTGCTAGGGGAACGATGAATTCTTATAAAAGGCTATCTGGAAGATATTAAATACAAAACTTAGTGCGTCTTGTTTTGTCAAAAACAATTGTAATATTATCTGTTATTTATTTTTTAAATAACGTTGAGTAACCTATGTGCCAAGAAAAATATCTAAGTTTAATTTATTTCAAAATCTTACCAATATCTGGCAATCCATTCCTTTACGAATATATAAATTTACTTGCCACCCCATGAAATATATGTAGCGTAGATTGAAACTCTGTAGTATGAATTGTATGAATTATTTAATACAATGCAAAATAGTGACTAGTTACGCATATGGATACCTGATAAACATGCTATGTTATTAATGTACTTGTTACGTTTAGTAAATATATGCTGCTGTTTTATGATAATAAGTCGCAAGCGCAGGTAGTAAGAAATGTCAGAGTTAAAATTCTATTGCCTGTGTCCGCGGCGTTTTTTTATTATCCTTATCCCGTTTAGTTACCACCTTAAATTACCTCTATCGTGACGTAGGGATATTGTTAAAATAAATCAAATCTAGTCAGTATCGACCAAGGGCGCCAGGAAGGGGTCGCATAGTCGTGGTCAAGTCAAGACTTTTAATTTAATTTTGGTAACAATAGATAAAAGTGAATATTTCAATTATATACCTACATAGTACGTAAACGTACTGTACTTAAAAGTATTCATTCTAAATTGTACATTTGAAAAAGTTAAATTAATTGTGAATAAAATCAATGTGATCAAATAGTGGTCCACCTAAGGCCTGGAACTATCTCAGAAGGGGCCATGATCCCCTCACGATTGAGACCAACCAACGTACAATTATATCCAGTCAGACTTTTGTATTCTATTTGAAGGTCAACAATGTTTTTATAGTCTATGTACCATATTTTTATCAATCAGTGCTACCAACCTCCATTGTATCAAGTACGCGGCATTTTTAAAATACCTTTCCAATATTAGAAATGTAATTTTAATTATTTTTGCTACACACATTACATTTTAACTTTAAAAAGCAAAAGATAAATCTGTTTAAACAATTACTTATCTGTAGAATAGTTTATCGATGTCGATACCAGCAGTGGTATTTTAAATACGGCGTAATAAGAATTTGTCCTTGATTTTGCGGATTTGCTATGCGAATTCTTATCTATGTAGCATTATTGACCTTGTTCTGACGCCTACTTTTTATTTCCTAAATAGAAATTGATCATTCTTATCTCCCTTAGGAAATATTTTTATGATAAAATGTACTTACCTTCGCAAGTCCTAGCAGCGGAAATCATAAGAGAGAAAATAACATGGACTGCAACCCAATTAAGACTCTAAATTGAAACTTGGCGATAAAAGGAGTGGGGGCGAGTTTCTTGCCAGTTCTTCTCGTTCGATCTACGCCCTTGGTTTAAGAACTGTTATTAAATGAAAATTTAAAGTCTTTAGTTTTAACTGATGTAACGTTCATAAGTGTATCTTCTTGAATAAATGCTCTTTTAGCTTGACTTGTTAAACCTATGAAAACGTAACGAGCTGCTTACTAATTATCTATAAATAAATTATAACTGGTAAATATTATCTACCTACGGAGAATAATATTATTGCAAACTATAACAATTGGCAACTAATGCACAAACAAATTTACTAATGCGCGTAAAGTTAAAGGCGGCGTATAAATATTTTGAAACGAATACAATCTATGTATTCTTAGACAATATGCAGGCTACATCTATACTAATATATAAGACTGACGAGTTTTTTGTTTGTTTGAACACACTAATCACAGGAACTACCCATTCGAATTCATGAATTATTTGCGTGTTGAAAACGATTCAAGAAACCAAAAGACTACGTATGCAAGCATGTTTTACATTAATTGTTCTTAAAAAATGTTCGCGATAGTATATGGCTGTCTATTAATATAAACTCACCAGAATGATGAGACGCGGACAACATCGTGGGTAACAGCTATATTTTATAAAGAAGGTTTGGAAAATAAATAATATTACGATGTCCTAAATAACTATTCCAGAACAAAAGAGCGACCACAATTTGTTTTACTCATAACTGAGTATATCGTATTAAATTAAGCAAAATAGTCCTAATCCCAGGTACCAATATAGTATATATTTTTTGTTCACATTGTTTCATTTGGGGAATTTTTTTTTTTTAAATGATTAAATAAAAAATTTCGACTCGAGATGAACGGCATTTCCTTGCAGCAACGAGAGTCAAATTTTTTAATTTTGATTTTTAAATCGTGTAGTAGTCAATTACTATATTTTTCATAGTTAAAAACAATTTACTATGGTCTTACTCTTCAGCTAAATAGAAACCTATTCCTAATTAAATTAATTTCATAATTACTAAAATAAGATATTGCGTGTATTGAATAAGATAATCAATAAATATTCAACATCATTTGTGCCAAGATATTTATTGTTTATGAGTGGCTTCAACATGTGTGAAAATTAAACAGTCACTCTATTATAGCGCCAAAAAACATCATACGATGTTTTGTTTACGTTTATTAACGTGCGCGACGTTATTATTGAGCCAAAGAAGAGGTGTGGCTAACGTGTCGCACTTTTGCAATCTAATCGCACAAACAAGTTGTTATTTACTACTGTATAAAACCTGTGTGAAATACTGCCGAGCTTCAGTACTTAACCGGTTCTCAAGTGTTCAACACACAATATAAACAAACAAATTTAATAACTCGTTTTATAAAATACATTTGTATTCCACTCGGAAAGCGGAAGTGATTAAAATACCTTTTTCAGTGTTTGTTTTGATTCGCTAATGTTGGCAGTCCTGGATCGCGCGATTTTACGTCAGTGCTGTGTCAGTGGGTAGCTGTTCTGTCATCGATCTAATAATATTGACTATTTTAAATTATTTGCCAAGGTTTTACGTAAAATCTAGTCTATTGGTAACTTTAGTCAGTTCGCAAAAGTTCCCGCTAGTGGTATCTCAGTGATTAGAGAAGTTTCTAAGTATATAAACATTAACCATACGTGACCGCCGACAGCAGCGCATTCAACCAGTACAATAATATTATTGAATCTTTATTTTGAAGTCTTCGTGGCTTCAACTTCTAAAACCATGTCGTCCTTCGGGGGACAGTGGCGTGCTATTAGACATTACCTTTCTATGACCAATTTAAATGCAGAAGTTGAAAAATTAGTGCAGCGAATTAAACCAGCCACTCCCGAACAATGGGAAAGTAAGTACATAATATATAGTAATATCAGCTCTTTCAGCCCGTACAATTGACCTCGATTAAAACAGTTCTGTAAATGATCTAAGGTGGTAATAAACTCTACTCATGTCTAATTGTGGCACAAACATATTATGATAAAAAGTTGTTATACTTGAATGTACTTAAATGTACAATGTACACTATAATAAATAATCACTACATGATAACTGGTTACTATTAAGAGAATAAATTTAATATTTATTTGTGTAAAGTTAAGTCAAATGACTTAATCCTGACTCTTTATCACATAATTTTGTAATATAACAAAAAGTAATTAGATTTAACTTCTTGATGATAAATTTTTATTTACTTATAGTTTATTAAGAAACTAAGATTATTATTACACCAATTGCAATATATAATTTTTGTAAAATATACAAGTATGACTTTTCTTTTAAATTGTTATTTTATCTTTAGATCTCATTCAGAAGTTTGAAAAGGCTGTTGCCACCAGATTCTCACCAACAGAAGTCAAAGTTAAAGAAACCAAAGCGATTGAAAATACAGTCAGAGCTACAACAGTAGAGGAAAGTAAAATAAGCACAAAAGACAGTGTAGAAAAAGCAGAAGTCAAAGATGCTCTAACGGTTGGTTCGGAGGCTAAAGAAATAACATTTGAGGGCATCTGGGAAGGTCTGAAACTAAAGAAGGATTTGCATTTGGGGAAAATGTCGGAGCCCAGTTGGAAGTCAAACAAGCCAATAGTTACAAAGGTATGAATAGTTATAACTACGTATATGTTGTTAAAGTTACGTATGATAGTTCAGTAAAGAAACATATACCCTAAGAAACTTGAACCGAGTCATTTTAAATTCCTAATATTCTTTTCACACACAACTCTCACAACTAATGTATTTTCGTCCTTTCAATTGAATATAATTTCATGATAATTGGTCTCTATGCCAAGGTAAATTTGTGTGTTTTTAATAGCGACTATTTTTCGCTTTGTCTCCTTCATCAGTAAATCACATCACTTGCATTGCATTAAGAATGAAGGATTTTTGAATCAAGTCTTGTGTTACATTTCTGTTTGAATTTAGTATACGCCAAATCCTGTTTTACCATGGGGGACATGGGGATATGGCATTTTTGCATTTATAATAACCGATATATTACACACAAGTTTCTGATTAGATTTGTGATCTCTACAAGAACAATTTATATACCGGGATAAATCTATTAGGCTACAGAGTTAGGCAAATATAATACAGATATCAGTTTAATGAAAGACTTGTTTTTATCATTAATTAAATGCCATTTAAACAAGGTCTCTGCGTCAGCGCACAATCGCTAAAGATAAGGACATCATGCCCAAAACACGTACTCCCTATTTGTTCATAACTTTCTGATGTTATCTGGTATTTTGATGGATTATGTTTAATATTATGCCACTGGAACATAATAATAAAGAGAAATTGATAAGAAGTTGATGACATTCTATTGACATGCAAACATCATGTTTTGTTTGATTGAATGAGAGTAGGTCAATTTTTTTAAGGTTTGTTCAGGTTACTAATTGCGTCACGCTGTTCTACCTATTATTAAAAAAAATGAATACTTTGATCATCCAGCCGTACGTACGTCTTAGGTCTTTAGCCTTTTTACAGTTTTCTGCAGAGAATCAATCGGGCGCCCTTTGAACTGTCTCTATCACACCAGCCAAATTCTTATTGGTTAATGACACTGATGTCAATATTTCGAATCTAAGACATGCTGGTGTTCTTACGTATATAGACAAGGGCAAACAACTAATCTGAAGGGATTCTCTCATTGCTTACTTGATATTTATAAATAGAACACTTTTAACGGTTTAAAATTAGAAATGTAATAAACTAATAAACGGGACATGTATTAGTTACTAATACGTTCGCGTTATGTATTTGATACTTATACAAAATGGTTAAACGATATACAATAAATTTTAGCACAACCAGTGATTTAAATAATTATATATATATAAACGTTGTAATCCATACATAAAATCGGGAACAAGCATTCTGTTAAATAATACACTGTTAGTAATACAGTAGCAAGCAAATTCAGACAATATATCTTCTAATGAAACACGCTTTCATAAACTCTAGCCGCGTTGCGTACATCTAGGTACAGTTATTTTTAGTTTCACTTACATCACGCCTTTCTCAAAACAATATCATATCAGCTGATATATTTGTTTTGTTTTATGTTAAGCGCAGTTGATAATAATACAGGTACATAATATTTTTGTAAATATAATTTAGGAATTTAATTGGAAAAGCGACATACCTAAAGACGATTTTTCTGTATTTAAACAGCTCTAAAGCGTGTGGTATTAATAAATTCAACTTACTTTTTATAAACGCAAACAGCTTGGGCATTAATTGAGCGAATATACACAAACTATATTTTTTTATTGTTAAAGATATATTTGGTAATTATTAAGCTTATAGGTTAATACCGCCTCTGTAAATACTGTCTATAGTTTACGCGAGTAGTACACATTTAAATAAAACACTCCGTCTAGTCCGGGTGCGATAATAACTATTTTCGGTCAGACGGGGCACAGTAGTCAAGTACTTATATGTGAATGCTATGAATCAGAAATCGATAGAACAAATTTGTGTCCACCGCGACATTGACGTCACACTTTCACTCATTTTGTCCTTTGAACAGACATCGATCCATTCCCGTACCGCGTACGTCATATCTGCTCTGGTCACAGCCGAGACTCCGGAGTGTCTCCAACGGAGGACGGAACACTTCATCGAGCATTTGCAACAATATCCCGAAGCCAGAGATTATGCTATCAAGGTACGCGCAGAAACAATATAATATAAATTTATAAAAAAAATCTTATCTTAAAAACATGTAAAAAAAAGCGGCCTTGTCGGTTTCTTCCAGGCAACCTAAAGTACGGGTGTAATAATAAAGAAGGCTTATTAAGTGGTTATAAAGGTTAATTATTGACGTTCATTTTCTTATATATTGTTTTTTTTTGGCAGGAAGGTGCGGTGCGCGCTCTATTACGAGTCCAACACAAAATAAAATCGGACGACCTAACAGTTGCTGCTGAAGTCAAGGGAATCGTCAATGAGGTAGCTAAACTCTTGGCTTCGTAATCTTCATACTAAATTAATGGGAAAATAATCGCAGAAAATAAATCCAGGATAGTGTAGCCCCATTGCGCCGATCGGTTTTATTTACTTTTACCCGGAACCTTTTGTGCTTAACACAAGGAACTAGGTAATATGTTAAAACATTTTGCTACAGAGGTGGTAAAAATAATCCTTGATGCTTAAACATTAAAAGCGCCTTGAAAAGTTTCAAATTATTTTGATATTTAATCAAATATCATTTAAGTACCCTTTTAAACTTCAATTCAGTTAGCTTTAACTAATATAAACTCTAAATTTAGTAAATGTATGACTACTAGTTCTCAAATCTTTTACACGTAAAATTTCAAGATTACTTTAATCAAATAATGTTAATATACAACCGATATACCAATACTAGACCAACAGCTATTTTGTTTTAGTTATCAATACAAAGCTTTCTTATAATCCTACTTTCCTCATTACAGGCATTAGCCCTAATGGGCTACACGGGCCCAACAAAGAGCCGCGGTCCCAACATCCTGTCGATAGATGGCGGTGGCATCCGAGGAATTATCGCAATTGAGATCCTGAGACATTTGGAAATTTTGACTGGAAAGAAAGTTCATGAACTATTCGATTACATTATCGGCGTGAGCACGGGCGCCATTATAGCCGCTGTAATTGGTAAGTTTCTTCTCCATTTAAATAAAACACTTTAACGGTTTAAAACGCTGTATATATTAGTTAAACTTATTTGAAAATTATTTTTAACTTCGATCCGACGATTCGGATGCTTTGCAGCAGCTGTGGCCACGGCTACTTTTCAAATGAGTTTAACTAATATCACATGGCGTTTTAAACAGTTAAATGTGTACTACTCGCGTAAACTACTACTTTCTTCAACATTGTTTAGTATTCTCTTTACATTTTTCATCTACAAGCGAAAATTATTAATTTACTTTCTGATATCTAATTTGTCGACTTGCTTTACAAAATACAGCTATTACACTTACAGATAATACAATTAGCTATTTAGCTGTAAGTTTTCTATATGAAAATAAATAAATATTTATAAGAAGCAAGAAACAGAATTAAATTTATTTGTATCTAAGCACTGAGACTGGCAATGGGGGCAGCCTAGGCTTTGTTTGTTTAGTGTCAGGGAGGTAAGTAATATTTTTGAGGGTAGTACAACTTTTTTATGAGACAAGACTATTTCAAAATTCAAAAGCAATTTATATTATTTTGTTTAGTGTAGTTGGAAAAATTTGAAGTTGCAATAATTAAACGATGTAATACTTAATCTAAACAAACGATATAGTCTGACGCTATATACATTTGTTTAGATTAAGCCTTGCCAATTGTTATTGCATAATTTTAGATTGCAAATTGTTACTTGGCATTGCTCCCATTGTAACGATTGTATTTATTAATATGAGTTATAAAAGATCTTAATAACATACATAAAAAATTTAAACACAATTAAACGATTCTATATTTTTTGCAGCTAGCGGCGCTGGAAGTTTAGAAACAGCTAATCAGATGTATGTGACGCTGTCAAAACAAATGTTTGGAAACACATCTCTAATAGGAGGTAAAATAACTTTATACTACTTAATTAAAAATTATTTACCTCTAATTCTCTCTCTCTCTCCAATTCACAATCCAAAATAATTTATAAATAATACTTAATAAATTGTTACAATTTACTACCTTTATTTATTACTACTAAAGGGAGAGAATCTTGTTTATTAGCACGGTAATATAAAAAACTCTGATTCTAATTCTGAACTGTGCCTTTTCCAAAATTTGTGATTTTATACAATATTCTAAATAAACAATGACATACTTATTAATTAAATACATATAACATTCAGTAAAAAATGGTTATTTTTTTAGGTACATCAAGACTGGTATGGACGCATTCCTATTACGATACTGACGCTTGGGAGAAAATGCTCAAAGACAATTTGAAAGATCTCACCCTCACCCAGTGCAATCGATACGATATGCCCAAAGTAAGTCTGTGCAGTGAACAAACTAATGGTAGATTGTAATAATAATAGTATTATCAATAAGAATACTATTGAAGAAAAACCTGTCATCGGTACATTGTTCGCAAATAAATATTTAGTTAGCGCGATCTTACAAGGGGTTGTCCATTAATCACGTGACCTTTTTTTAGAATTTTTAAACCCCACTTTTGATACGTAGTGAGGTTTTAAGACCACCCCCCCTCCCCCCTCCTCAACATCACGTGTATTTTTAGTACCTACAAAGGTTCTTAAAATTTTCTGAATATTACCTTAATATAAATACAGGTATAAACTATAATCTTATTTTATTCTGAAATTAAGGACCATAATAAAAATGTCTACACCATTTGTTTAAAAATCGCGCGTTTGACGAAAAAATAAATACACGAGATATTTTACTATAAACCCTTGTGTTATTTTCGTGATTTTTATCAAACTCCTCAGTAACAATATAAAGTTACGATTGGATCATCGAGCCTATTTAAATGAGATACTTCTCTTCTTACCGACGTCCACAGATGTCGGTAGTGTCCTGCGTCGTGAACTCCGGTTCCCGTCTCGCACCATTCCTGTTTCGCACCTACGAATGCGGATTCCGGGTCCGTTCCGTTTTCCCCGGGACGAGTCGCGCGCAGCTGTGGCAGGCGGTGCGGGCCTCAGCAGCGGCGCCGACTTACTTCACCGAGTTCAACTTAGATGGACTATTGCATCAGGTTCGAACGTCTTGAAGCAACAAAAACAAAAATACCATGTTTTTTGCTTTTTTGATTTTGACAAATATGCCTTACTGGCTTGTCAGAACCATTATACAGTTCAAAAAAGCCTCAATTATTTTTATAAAAGAATCATTTTCCTTAGGATGGTGGCATAATGGTTAACAATCCAACGGCTGTAGGACTACACGAAGCTAAATTGCTCTTCGGTGGAAATTCGCTGAAGAACAGCACAATAATTTCGGTCGGAACGGGCCAAGCATTGAACAAACACTTGGACTACCAGCTTCTGAGTAAAGGCTTGGCTAAAGATACCTCCGGAACGAGCTGGAAGAATAAGTTCAATAAGATCTTGGATTCAGCTACTGATACTGAAGGTAAGATAACTGAGAAATGGGATTTTTTGGTGAAAGATAATTTCTTTTACTGTGCTGTTGACCTTTCGAAAATATATTATTAGGAAAGATATAAAAATAAATTTAATTAATAAACTTGACTTTTTTTTTAAATCAGGGCCTGTTATTTAAGATAGGGACGCTTAAAGCATAGGAACGGTACGCTGCCCGTAGCGAGTTCGATTCTTTAAGACATTTTAAAATGAAATTATTTCTTATTTTAACTTTGTAAACAAGTCAACCATTTTTTAGGTGTCCATCTATCGCTAAACGACTTACTACCCCCCGGTACATACTACCGCTTTAACCCACCACTCCACGAAGAGTGCGCGATGGATGAAATTAACCCGGAGAAGATTAAAAACATGATTACGGACACTAATGCGTACATCAGACGCAACCAGCACAAATTCGAACAAGCGGCCGCCATGTTGGTAAGGAAGCGTACGACTTTGCAAAAAGTGATGGATTTCGTCGAACACCGAGCTCATTTGATGGGCATCAGTCAGGCCAATTGACATTTGATGAACAGCGAGAAGCTTGCTGAGCGATGATGAAGAAATTATGATGATTGATGGTGATAAGTGAACGGTGGTAAGTGTGGACAGGAGGGGTTTACAAATCTTAAAAAGATACTTGCGTTACAAATGTAAAGCTGTTTTTTATATTTTTTGCTGACTGTACTTCAAATGTACCTTTATATTTATTTGCCGGGATGGCATCACAACTTCAAAGTGTGAATGGACACAAAATTCAGTTCTAATGTTAATATGTATAATTTATTATATTGTACAAAAATGCGACTTCTTTTAATTTTTAGGTAGGATCAGCAAAATAATGAATGTATAGATAGTAATATGGAATGGTTGTATGCAAGTTTTGGAATTCTAGATCATTCCATATAAGGAATTATTCTAGCACATTCCATTTTATTGCCATTTCTTGGTTTTATTTTATTGAATACGTTAAAAGTACTCATTTTATGTTATAGGATAGATATGCTTAAAGCAATGTTTATTGTGATATTATTAATGCTAGTTGTATCGTTGTCGCGCTCTAGCGCTGAAAGTTTTAATAAGATAGAAGGAGAGAGATATTGCTGTATGCTTTTGATTTAAAAATTAAAACATAATTTGCAGATTATAAATTATTTGTACAAAGTATGAAAATGGTTTGGTCCAAAATACGTTGTATTGCCTAAATAGTCTTTGAAGGCTTGTTAAACATTTTAATACATTTTGTTGCAAAAAATATCTATTATCCAAAAATATTTATAATATATACTTAAATATGATTATTTTAATTGTTCTTTTTATACCAAATACTCAAACGTAGTAATTTTTAGTACTATAGAAAATATTGTTTTCTATTTTTATTGCTAAGTACCACTTAATTTCTCCACTAGACCTAATTTTAACTAGAGCTTATGTTTTTTGTAACTTAGACTATAAATCTGTTTAATCTCGTTGACATAGATTATGGAGAAAATAATTTATTCTTCGCCTGTAGGTGTAGAGGTTGTTCTAGTCATTTATAATTTCTTTTTCGAATAAAATGTTTAATAATCATAACGTTTCTTTCATTCCTTATCCCCTATGTAGTACATACAAACTAAGTAGGTCGAGGGGACTGTTAAGAGCCAATTTATGGCAGCACTTGTCACTAAAAAATATTACTTGATAATCGAAAATACTTTGCCCAGACATTTTTTTGCGTCAGACACAATTCTAATCCAAACTTGGCTTGACTTCTAAGTTCGTCTTATTTAAAAGCATATTGTGTGAGAACGAAACAGAATATTCTAGAAACACTAGCGTCGTGGTTCGCTCACGATGACATAAGATTACGGTACCGTACTTTCACCTGTAGGAGGCAATTCTCAAGAAATGATATTAGATTTGAGTTTCTTTTATCACTTTCATAGAATTTCGGTATTATTTGCGACTTATGTTGGCGTAAATATGTCTTATAGAGAATTCCCTCCCCTAATCTTTAGTTGTAGAAGTATGATATAATAAATAAATTTAAAATAATGAAGATACGGCTATCACTGTGTCGAAAGGAAATAAGTTAAGTAATAACGTATGTGCCACTAACCTACTTACATTTATTAAGGATTATCCATATACAGTAACGGTGTTTCTTGCATTATAATGAAACATTTAAACTAAAAACTTAAACAGTAAAATTGCTTATCGAAATGTATGAAGCCATTCAAATATGTGTATTTTGACATAAATTTTATTTATCCCTTACCTACACCTTTAATTTTCAAGACGTAGTAAGTAGGACGATTTCATACTACTTAAGATATAATGACAAATCGAAAATCATTACTTAACAGTTTCCAAGGACAAATAAGCACAGGTAACTCGGTTATTAGGGATCATTAACATTCTGAACGCACTTTCTACTCCCAACTAGCAAGCAGTTTTGTAACCGGTACGTTGAACATCGCACGTACAAGTTTTCGTCCAAGCTTTTGAAATTAGTTGTGCAGGAGTTTACAATAATGGAAAAGTGTTGGAAACTGTTCACAATTACGGTGGGTGTTTATAAAATATTATTTTAGAATTTACAATCTCTATAAGTGCTTTCATAATGTTTTTACTTTTTTTTTATTCGTATAAAAGTGTTGTAATGTAGTAAGTGTTATTTTATTTGTTTTAATTATGATTTGAAACACGTATAGGTATAGAAAAATTGTTAATTTGTTTTATTTAAAAATATCTAAATATTTCTCTATCGCTTCTATGTACACGGGGCATGGGAAGATTTAAAAAATCTCCCTTAAAAGTAGTCTTAACCGTTTCACTTAAACACTGGTTTAATTTATAGAAGTGGAAATTATGGTCCTTACTTGCATAAGTCTAAAACCCGAGAGTTTAACTGTACATGAGGTATTTAGCAGTTATACAAGTTTCCAATAGATGGCAGTTGTTTATAATATATAATTGTATCGAAAACCGATATTTTTATTAACGCATTATATCGTATAAGTATTATAAAATTGTGTATAATATAACAAAACTCTTGTGGATTTTCTAAGCTTTACTTTCTCCTTTTTCAGCTCATAGTTATATTTTCCCTGCTTACAACAGTGGAATCGACAGTTCCTCAACCCAGAGCACCAAATTTCCAATATTTTGAAAGGTAATTTCTTTCTTCTTCCAAAAAATTTACGAATTTGCCATTGCTAAATGTATGTACTCCTTAAATTGATAGTTGGTTGTTTAACCGCATAAAAAGTCTGGGTTTTGAATCCTGGTGAACTGACCAGCACACTTTCATAATACGCATTTTAATTACTTATTATTAACTAACACTTTCTTAATTAGTATCTAAAACGTCTGTTTTAGATACTAACAAACTTTAAGCTTGTTGGTCTCATGGTAGCAATGGTTATGGTCAATCATCAACGGGTCGTGGATTCAATTTTACCAGTTCCAACATGTTTTAAATCAATTTATACGGGGTATTTTACTTACCAACAATGATTGCCTTCCTCTTTCATAAAAGCTGTGTAAATTTTCATTAACTTAAATGCTACCTACCCGCAAATGTTTTAAAAGTTTAACCCTTTCAGGCCAAAATATAGATACCCGTACTACGACGAGAATGGAAAAGGAAAACTGTTATATGGCTATGGAGGACCTGAATTGTATCAATATAAATCTTATTCACCGTTAGAAGGGATTCATTAGCAAAGACAAAGTACTAGTGACAAATTACAAGCCGGAAGGGGTTATTTTAATTAATAGTGCAATGTGCACATTTTATGTGATTAGATAGTATTAATACATGCACATGGTAAATGATGTACATCATCATAAACGATTTTGTAACACGAAATAAAAATTTTAAGTAATATTAAAAGTGGCTAATATAATCAGTTAAACCATAATTGTTTATGGGTTAGGTGGAGTTTATAAATTGTTTTGTATTGTTATAGAGGTGATAATTAAATGTTATTAAAAAGCCCTGTTTTATTGCGCGCGCGCACTATTCTTAATATCGCATCTGTTTTGAATCTTTCGTAGTGCAAGGCCGCTCGTAAAATAGGAAACACTTAATAACTCTTAAGAATGTTTAGCTGTATTTAAGGTCAGGCTCTAATAGCACGCTTAACTTATCTACAGTATTGATAACTCGTTTTAAGAAAACAAGCAGAATTCACGAATATAACTAAGAAATGTTCATGCCATTTTTTTTCGGTTCACAATTGAAAAGTAAAAATATTAGACTAATCCCTCTGTTAATAAATGCCATCTGATATAAGTAAGCAATAAAGTATAGTCACAGTGTAGGATTTCTAAGACCTAAGTAATTT
The DNA here is from genome assembly GCA_963661955.1 of Leptosia nina. Taxonomy (NCBI): domain Eukaryota; kingdom Metazoa; phylum Arthropoda; class Insecta; order Lepidoptera; family Pieridae; genus Leptosia; species Leptosia nina. The sequence goes on along the minus strand of CAVLEF010000009.1, from coordinate 12,047,407 downwards.
AAATATCCCATCTGCCTACTAGCACTTCGCAACAAACTGTCTGTATTCCTCTTAACAAATGGACCATTAAAAGAGACTTGATCAATATGCTCGGCCCAAATTTATAAATAAAACCTGACTACTCTCACTTTTAAATGGCAAAGAAGTTACATGGTAAGATTTTCAGACTTTAATACGTAAAATGTTTCTTAATAAGGATGTAATGATCTGCAATTAATGTTAGAATCTCTTATTAAAATGATTGATGGTGCCTATTTGATATTAATTTAAATATGTAGTTATTGCAAAGGATTAACATCAAATGACTGCTGACACTTAACACTGGATTCACAAGTCGACCTTGTCAACTGTTAACTCATCAAACAAAACTACATTATTTGCTCGCCTATAGCTACATGTTTATATTTACTCTTGTAACTCCTGCCAGTATTTCCTCTTGAATTGATCATTTGTTACTGGCCATTTATATGAATAAAACCTTTTTGAAGATGATAAAAATATTCTTAATATTGGCAGCCCTAGCTTTGTGTGAGGGTGTTACTTATTCAAGTTTCTGGGCGCCTCTGTTTAATCCAAGGATTTTGAACTACCGTGTAGATTTAGATTATAATCCTGATGCTGGAAAACTGTTCCGAGAGGAATACACACAAAAATACGGCTATCGAGGTGCACAGTTAATAGAAGACTTGGGAAATGGCAAAGGACCAAGTGATTCAAGAGAACAAAAGGTATTGTATTGTTATATTATACTTTGTAAAGTATAAAATGTATTTAAGTATACAATTTTTATGATTAATAGTATGCAATATTAAAAATATAAAATGAGATATAAAAGAAATATGATTTCTTTATTTATTAGACAATGCTGTGTCTATCAAATTTTGCTTGATTTTGTGAAATATTTTAAACATAAACCCAACTTTATTGTTGGTTATATTGTCCACCATCTATTTCACAGAGTTATGGAGATGTAAGGTTCTATTACACATATCCAGGAGCAAACTTAGACCAGAGATAAAAAGATCTAGTACAACATTTACAAGGTGTAAGATTTTCATTAGACTTAAATTAATAATTACAAGTTTATTAAAAAAATACCTTTAATTAAGAAATAAAAAATGTACTTAATATTTTAGACTTATACCTAATTACATTCTCCGTTTTGACGTACTGATGTATAAAACATTGTTCCCTCTTATAAATGCATCACCATACTTATTTTTGAGCTGTCCATTCACATATTCTTCTGTTTGTTCCAATGCTATGTTCATATAACCGTCAAGGCAGGCTAGAACACCTTAAAATAAGCAAATTGTTACCACAAGTAATGTATGAATAAGCAATAAAAAAATCGATCTTATTGTAAACATAACCTTAAATACCGATGTAATTTGGAGTTGCGAATAATTATAAATAGTGTATTAAATAAATGTATTGGTCAAACATCGCACTCAATTTGGTTATAAGATATAATTTTAGAAGTATTCATAAAATATACTGACCTCTATAATCAACGCCGCTATTTAATTTTACTACAACAGGGCGACCGTGAATTTGTTGAATAAACGATGAAAGAGCTTCTTTGCGACTCATCTTAAAAATAAGTGGTAAGAAAACTAATTTTACAATTGAATATATTACAAAATCGCTTAAATATTATAAAATTAGATGAATAACAAATGTTTATCGCATATAGAAACGTTATAGCATTTTTGACATATTTGACATAACATATCACCGTCAAGCATAAGGAGGGGCTAAATATATAAATTAAATTCATAGAGTAGAAAATTCTATTATCTACTAAAATTAAGCTGAAGAGTTTGTTTGAACACGCTAATCTCAGAAAATACGGGTTCGAATTGAAAAAATATTTTTGTGTTTGTTAGAGCATCGCACTGTGACTAACAGAAGCGAAGATACAGCGGGCAACGAGAATCAAAGGGGTGGGATTTTTCATCTCTGTGGGTTTAGATGCATACGCTGCGAAAACGGTTCAAGTTACCCAAAAATATGTATAAAAGAATGATTCCTCTTCAAATGATCTAAAAAAATCTTAAATTTATAAATTGATAGAGATTATTAGTAATACTTTATTTTGGTTCTCGTTCATATTTTATAAATATCTATAATTTAATAAAAATTATTACAAAAACAAAAAGAGTAAAATTACAAGTAGTAGTTAAACATTAGTTTTATTTTTAATTTTGCTTATATTTGATTATAAAAAAAATATTATGTTTTTTCTTTTGCTTCAATTGAAGTCCATACAAAACCAGAGTAATTGTTCAACTCATTGTCAGTGAGAGGATACGGACTATTGCTCGCTTTGTAATAGTCTGATGGTGCATGCATAACAAACTCCATGTAGTCTAATTTACGAGGTAATTCCTCTTCAGGCCCTGAAAAATTCAATAAAAGAATTGGATAGAAAAGATTATTATGAAAATTTATTAGATTTATTTGTTCTATTGATGCAGAATTTGTCATATATTGGAGCTTTACTACCACACAGCTATACTAAAAAAAGATTCCACAAGATTATTTTTTGGTTAACATTTATTTATTTAAAAAAAAATTTGGCTCAAGCATTTGTATCTCCTCACTTACCTATAATATAAGTAGCAGGATCAAATCCCTTTTCCGGTGGCGGACTTGCCTTTGTAGGTAAAAGCCATGTTACAACAGCACTTTTTTCACAATACTGATCAGTTAGGAAACCCCGGATTTGAGCATAGTATGTTCCTCCCATGACATCTAACATTGAAACTATGTCACCTACTTGCATGTAAGAACCCTAAAAACAAAACAATATTTAAAAAATCATATACTTCCCATTGGCTAATAAGTCAATGAAAAAGCCATATATGAACGATAAAGCTAACAGAATGACAGAATTTTATAAAGAAAATTAAGGAAAAACAGTTACTTCTCAAAAGATAATATAAAAATCATTTACCATCTGTAGTTTAAGTGAGTAGTGCATATTTTAATAAAACACTAACCATTTCAGACTGAAGGTAAAAAAAAATTAAAATAAGTTTAAGTAATATATATCGCGTTGGTGTTTTATTTAAATCATTTACCAGTCGAGATCTTACAAACCTTGTAAAAAATAGAATCACTTGTAACAACAGTGGCAGTGGCTGTGGGTGCTTTCAGTGGCTGTCTCTTAAATATACTTCTTCTGCCCCTTCCACGTGGTGCTGAAGTCTTTGCTGGCGTGGGAGCCGGAGTTTTTGATTTATATCTAGTAGCGCGGGTACTTTTTCTAGTCCCCTTACCTGTAGCTTTTGCTGGTGTTGAATCACCATCACTCTTACCATTCTTACTATCAGTTTCTTCTTTCTCATCCCTTTTACCTTCTCCCTCTGATTTTGTCGCATTCGCCTCTAATTTTATTTCTTTATTTGCAGAGTTAGTAAGATAGCATTCATTGCATATTTGACCATTTTCTGCACTTCGCCACAAGAGCGAATCATTGGTATTGCATTGAACACATGTGGGCTTAGGCATTTTGAAGAAGTTTTAATCCATTGAGGTACTTTATCTATTTAAAAATAAATATTAACCGTAAATATTGCAGCAAAATATAAACAACATTTATCCACAAATAATAGCTGATGTCAATTGTAACTGTCAGTTACAAAATCTTCGCAAATAATCGTAATTGTTTCCTTGAGATTGGCTTAAAGGTCTCGTTACCAGGCCATTAAATATTATTAAAAGAAAAAAGTTTCCTTGAGATTAAACATTTTTTAAATAGAAATAATATTTTTACAAACTTAGCGAAACAAATTACACACCTGTCCCATTATATCCGCAAAAAGTAATATTTGTGTTCCGATCTACTTGTTGCACATTACCTCAATACATATAACTTTTGTCTTATCGTACACCAAACCAAATTGTCAAATGACAGAAGTCAAAAATTAAAATCGCTTGCGTTTTTCCGATCGCGGCACACGTGCTATTGTATAAATTGTGATATTTTTTTAAATATTTCTTTCTTCCAGTTATTTCATCGTTTCGATTTTAACTATTTAATTAAGGTCGTTAAACTAGTATTGTAATTAGGGCATCGTTACGAAAATGTGAGTTTAAATATAGTTTTATTTTGACATTATGGGGTGGGGCAAAATGTCCTCAGAAACGATCGCCACGTGTCCTAGTTTCTCTTATTAATTTTCATTTACAATCCCTTTTTTAGCTTGATAAAAATTGATGACGCGTGATATATTAATAGATGAAACATTATTTCTTGTTTATAAAGCTGTTATTCCACATGTGCCCCCGTTGCTAGAATTGATCGATTCGCCGACTGTGTTTTCAATGCACCGCACCGCGCGTGCTAATCTTGTAGGTTGTATAAATTTTAGATTAAAAATAAGTCACTTAGCCAACATTATTCTATTTCGGTCTTGCAGATTTATTATTTTAATCGTCGGTTCAGCAAACGTTACGTTATTTCACAAAAATAAATTGGGTAGGCAACAATATTCTAATGTTAGGGTTGAGTTATGAAAATAAATAAAACTATCTTCAATTTTAACAGTGCAGTTATGAACATTTAATACCAACCAATATTTTTTTTACTATAAAATTTGTATTTTTATTCTTTATGTGTGCATTATTATGTGACAAATGTTAAAATGTTTTGTTGGAATTTAGATTTTATTATGACTGAATATACAATTAATTTAATTGGTTTCCGTTTGTCACAAGTGGAATACATTGAACATACACACATTTCAAATATCTATATTCCTAAACCATAGTATTATGCAGTGCTTAACTTTTCCTAAAATACTTTTCTTGTTGCAGCTATTAATTAGTTTACATGGAAATGGTATCAGAAGCTAAGGTGAATGGAAATGATGCACCCACGGAGGTGCTACCAGCCCTGGCTGAGAAGCCAGCTGGTCTTCCACCTGGCAAGTACTCTCTTGTCGGCTGGGACATGGACACAACTGGTCGGAGGTTAATTGATGAGGTGACCGTATTTGTAGCTTTTTTTTTTTTTAATTTGTAGCTTGCTAGAATAAATAACATATAGGGGAAATATGTCCATACCTAGAGCAAGTCACAGGCATTTCCACTGATTGATTTTATTTATATTATATCTCCTATATTGTGAACAATTGTGTTTCTTTTGGATTGGAGTACTATAATTGTGTCTGCTCAGCATTGTAGTTTAAATACCAGATTGTGGGTTTAAATACCCCACCTATTAATTGTTAAATTGGAACCCTACCTATGTTTCTTTAATTATTTCAATCTCTCTTAAAACATGTCCTTCTAGTAATTGTATTTGTCTGTAGAACACATGAAAAATAAATTAACTTATATTTAGTGAATTTATTTTAACTACATTTGGACGCTTTAACATACAATACTTAATCTTATTACAATTTCAGATATGTCAAATAGCAGCGTACACTCCTAAGCAAAGCTACTCTCAGTACATAATGCCATATGGAGACCTGAATCCAGGTGCAAGGCGTAGACACAATGTAAGGGTTGTCACCGTTGGAAGATATAGGATGTTAAAAGACACTGTTACTCATAAGGTAAGAATTAACGAAATGTCCATTGTATGTGTCGTCTATCAGCTGCTCTTGTTCAATTCTTTATCAATGTTTTTTAATGAGTAAGTTTCCTAGTTTCACTAAAAACGTTAAATGTGTTTATTTGTTAGGGGAATCGTAAATGTTTTTCTACTTTTATATTATAAACTAAAGAGAATTTTTCTCTGCAGATTCTAAAGACTAAGTCTGAAATATCTGCCCTGACAGATTTCTTAGATTGGCTAGAAAAAGAGAAAGGAGACGGTAGTGTTATTCTAATATACCATGAACCTACACGCCTTAGCCCCACCATGTTGCTTGAAGCTTTAACCCGGTGAGTCTTCATTAAATTGTCTGCTCTAGTAAAATTAGTTTAATTTTTATCCAATATAACCAATAGTTCTTCAAATGTTTTGAAGTAATTCCACAAATTTAAAAACTGTTTTTTTTTTTTAATTTTAAATTTGTCTAATAAATAAAGCATTAAAGTTTCTTTGACAATATCTTTTTGTAACATTAACAATAGTATATTATGTTTGTTAGATGTCTTGTGTTGTTTCTGAATAAATGTCTTTTATTCTGTTCTATAATTAGTACAGGATACAAAAGCAAAATAATGTGATTTTGTATAAAAACTCTTTTGAACAAATATAAAAAAAACATCTTTTATAATATTACGCAGTTGGTGAAAGGTTACGACATTCTATTTAATTTTTCAGATACAAGCTATTGGACCGTTTCAAGACGATAGTGGCTGGTTTTACGGATAGCTACGCTTTAGCGGCTGAAAAATGCAAGGCCACTGTAAAATCAGTGTCTTTGAGGGTACTGGCCAGAGTTTTACTTGATGCTGACACACTGTCAGTGGACAGTGCCCTCGATAGAGCTTCAACAGCATATAGAATTGTTGAGCATTTATCACAGAGTAAGTTTATTTCCATCAAGTATGTAAATTACGTCTGGGTCACTTATCACCTTGCACAGATGAAAAAGCCTTAAAGTATCATTGGTGTTGAATCTGTGGACTTTGCAAATATATATCTAGAGCCAGAATCTTGATTACATGGCTGGGGTATTGCACAAACCATCAAATGATGCTTGTCTATCCTATGTCATAATAAAATGATAAAGTATAGAAACATTGGTAACTTTTCACAACAACACCATAAAACTGATGGCGCTGTTTAAGATGAAGCTTTTCACTATCCCTACTTTTTTATTATGCCCTATAGAATAATTTAAAATAATAAGAAAACCCACAGGTGAACAGCAAGAAGTGGGTGGTGGCGGCGAAGGTGTCAACGCGAGTGAGGACATGGTAGAGACGGCTAGAGCCTGGGCCCGACCTGTGCATACTGAGCTGGAGGCACTTGACAAACTCAAGAAGCTGCTGGAGAGGTAAAATATTTTTACTTGTTTTTACTGTAGGTGGTAGAATGGTGATGATGTCATGTAGTCTACTAATGTTATAAAACTAAGAATGAAAAAAGGGAGTTTGTTCTTTGAACACACTAATCTCGAAGTCGTATGTACTTTAATTTATAAGACGATAAAGAGGTTTGCAAAAAACAATTTTGATGCGCAAAATAAGTATTCTACATATCTTGAACCATATTATATATCGAAGCGTACGCAGCAGAAACTCTCAAAAGATGAATAATTTTCCCCTTTTTTTCCACATTCCCGACTATTGGTCGCAGCTTGACGTTTTATAGCTTAAAAAATAAACACTTTGATTTCGCAATTTTATGCGAATCTCCGTATGATACTTAAAGTCCGTCTTAAACGTTCGCAGGCAGAACACCTTCAGGCCGGTGTTTGCGCCGTTGCTCAGACTCGCGCGTTCGGAGCGCAAGCGGGTCACTCAATTGCGCCGCTTGCTCGCTGACGCCGGTCTCCTGTACGACCATCTAAAGGACGCTTGGCAAGAACAACAGGTTACTGGTACGAGTTAACGTCACCAGAGATTACTTATTCTCAGTTTCTCTCAGCAATAGGTTCAATTCCATTCCTCATAAAGGTATAGGTTGGCTTATAAAACTTAAAGAAATATGATAGGCTATATGATTGATGTCAAGGAACCCCAAACAAGTAGTATTTTTGAATTCTCATTGATACATATTTGCTAAAATAAATCCCAACATTTAAATGGCCACAACGCAAATTTTGCGAAATAACGCTGCCATACGGTTAGGGACGACACGTTGTGTCGATCATACTTAATAAAATGAGTTACAAATTTACTTATTTATTCATTACTGCAAAGAATTGAACACTAGGAAGCATGGTGGTTTATAAGCTAGTGACGTCGTAAACCTGACCAATCAGGAGCATTTTGTGTCACATGACAAAAATTTAAAAAGTTTTTAAATCCATTATTATTTCTAACATATGTGACTGTTTTACTACTTATAAACTTATATGTAGACCGGTAATTGGCGAGATACTTTTTGCATTGTCAAATAGCTCATTGCGTTAACTACCGAATATAAGAGAGCGTTTTCTTTTAGGTTTAGAGAAACAATTATCAGCACTCTCAGTAACGGCGAAAGAGGAAGACATAAAAGAGTTGATTGACATATTCGATCGGCACTTTGACCCGACCAAAGAGCCAAAATCGCCGAAACCACGGGTCAACAACAAAACTCGGGTAAGTATTTTTTTTAACAACAATATAATGTAGATATTTTAATATTGACATTGATCATTTGAATAATTTTGCAGACGACTTCCGCCGGTGAAACGGGCGAGACCAGCTCTGAATCGCAGAAGAGCTCTGAACAAAACTCACCGGTTAAGACTAATGGTTAGCTATTCTATGAATATTTTAGTATCTTACATTTACATCCTTTTCACTATCTACTCCTTGGCATGCTTATGTTCCTAGAAAAGTAAAAAATTGCTTTATTCTAAAATTGTAGGGTTTTAAGATGAAGTAAGTTTGTTTAATTTGAGCACACGCATCTCAAAAACTACTTATTTATCAAGGAAGGCTCTATTAGGCAATAAAACATCAGACTCAAGAACGTTTGTCATATCACCCAGCACATTATACAAAAGTTAGGCATCGTGACCCATTGCGCTTGAAGCTGGCACATTTTTAAATGAAGTAATTATGATGTTACTTTCAGATGCCACAGCAAATTTGGATCAACAGCAAGAGGTGGTCGCGAACTAACAAACTACAAGCTTTTAACGTAATTATCATTTAGCATCGGCCATACGGATGTCAAATACATTTATTCGTATTATACACTTAGGTTAAGTCCACAATGGAATTGAAGGTTTTTGTTTTACATTGGTGACCCTGCTAAAAACTTACAACTCTTGTTTATCTAAAGGTTTTCATATATTTACTTTTGTTTTCTCAATTCGTTACGCCCACAATGCTTAGGTAACTAGAGAAATGTAGTGATGAGTGCCTTAGCAACTCAATAATAATAGGATAACATTTATACAGGATGGGTTTTGCATGCTTAAAGAGATTTAATGCAATATACATGTACAGACATTCAAAGTTTTTATCTATGGGGCTGTCTTGATATCTAGCCCAACCTGTATACAATTATTTTTGTTTGCTGCAAATAGGTTTTGTTAAGGGGCCGTTTTTAATGTAATAGTATTGTTTGTATAGGTTTGATAATTATCGAAAGGGTGAATACTCGATTAATGATCAATTCTGATTAATTGGGAGTCTAATGTTAGATCGGAATTGTCGTATTCCAGGTTCTTTTGTATGCTTCGTGATTTATGTTTCTGAAGAAGAAATTATTTCGAAGAAACTATCGTCGACGAGTCCATTTATTCGACTTTTTCGATAATTATCAAATGCTTGAGGTCCGTGTTATTTGCAGCGAGCAAAAGTTTTTTTTTACAATGAGATAATTTTCTTTTTTTTTCAAGCCTTTCTTCAGCGATCTTCTATGTTCGCGCCCTTAGAAGGGATGTTGTACTATTCGCGTCTGCGTAAAGCTTTTAACAATTTTTTTATCAAGTACAATTATTATTATCGTGTTTAAAACGTTTATTTATATAGAGATAACCTATTTATTTTTAAAGTGCAATCATAAGTAACGGATGGACTGATTTTTGCATCCAATTTTATTTATTTCTCACATATACTGTGTTAGTTTTGCATATGCTATACTAATTCGCTGTCGCATATACTCTATGGAGTTAGTTTAATCACACATTACCTTAAGTGTGTACCTAACTTACATCTAATTTAGTTAGTTCTTAACATAGACTGTACATATAATTTAATTTCATATTTTGTTCAGATCTCTAATAAATATGTAAGTCTATTTAATGTTTTATTTATTAAGGTCTCAATATTTGAAATCGGCCATATTTATTTATTGTGGTATGTTGCCAAGTTAGAAAAATTCACTATATATATTTATACCAGTTAACTTATTGGTATTAAAATTAATAAACCTATTTAAGTATAAAGTGTCATATAATATGTCTAAAAACAGTCACATTCACAATATTTTAGTCCTTCGAGTGTTTCCAGATTAGCAAGTAATCTTTATTTTTGTCTGTACAATTCATATAGTTATTACATCAGGCTTCGTCCATCCTTCTGCCAGGTGTTCTCTTACTGCTTTGTCTAAAATTATCTGTAAAGGGGATAGTTTTGTCAACAAGCAATATTTTTATTGTTATTATTACAAAAAACATCAGTCCCCAATAAGAGCAAGTCACATTTTTGTACACAGTTATTAGCATAACATTATTTTATCACAATGCAGGACGCATTGGATACTTTTGGGATCTTATGGTACACTAGGCAATAATAATAATTTAAATGCCCATTGATAACAAATTACCTCAATATCTTTACATCCTTGCATAGCTCTACTCATAACCACTTCAAAATAGTCCATGTGTAAGCGATGTGACATTTCCAACAAGGCTATGCTGTCTGCAATTAAAATTGTTTATTACATTTAGTTATAAGAACTATGCCTTATTCTGGCTAAAAAGTCAATTAAATAAATATAATGATTTAACATACCAACACTTGGCAATGCTGCCACTGTGAGGCATACACCACCGGCTGCCTCTTCAACATGACCAACATCCAGCAAAGCTTCTGGGTGATTGCCTCGCCATGCCACGGAGGATGTACAGGCACAAGCATAAGCTTTCAATGGCACACCTGCGTCTATTAATGCCAGGGTTGCTGCATTCACTGATGCACAATAAGCACCACCATCTGCCTAGCAAAGAGAAATTTTGTTGAAGAGGCTTAATGTGAGTCGTGAGTTAAATTATTGTTGAGATAGCTAGAATCTTACCATCAAAGACTATTAGGGTTGATAAACATATGAAAAGTTTTTAGTGAACTGGTCCAGCAGAATAAGTCATATTAAAAGAAATTAAATGTATTTACTAAAATTATTATTTAAAAACTAAATGTCAAATGAACTTCTTGTGGTAGACATCCTCTGCGTAGTTATTACAAGTAAGTGTGTAGCCTTTCATTCTAAGTCCTACATAATCATAAATCATATGTTGTTTATCAGGATACTAGCCCAGGATATCAACAAACAAACCTGCAAAACTTCCACATAAATATCTATCTGTGATCGTGGGTAAAGTTCAGTTTTTATTGCTGCAGACAGTGCTTGTCTCAAATGTAGCGACATTTCCTGTGATTTGCGGTCACCACGGGGTCTGTTTTTCCTCTCGCCTATAATTTTTGTAAGGATTTTTTAATATATTTGTATCTAATAAAAACACTTTTAAGATAATATATGAATATAGCATTTTAAAAAATACATACTTGTAGAGAATGTGGCCATACTGTATTGGCAATTAACCACTACTCCTTCTGTTGATAATTTTGATTTTGCGGCCTGCAATACACCTTTTATGTTATATATTATAATTTAAAATACATATTTAAATGCTTCTGTTAAAATATAGATTGTATTCGAGTAAAAATGTCCAAGTTCAATAAAATGTTTATTGAACTTTGACACTTTACTTACTATACCATACTTTGTTTATATTTAAGTACCTGATGTGGACCATACACCGCAGCCAGCACTTTAGTATTTCCCTGTTCCAAATAAGCACTCCCATCTGGTTGTGTAAAAACACCGAGTTTACATCGAATCCGGCGCAATTCGTCAGGTCTCCGGCCATCTAATCGCAATCCTTGACTTGAAAGTAATTCCGGACCAGGCATTGTGCTTCAAAAATAATTTACAGCCAACGTTTAAACACTACACATAAAGTAAGGAGTACTTTAATTTTTTATAAGAATCAACATCCGTAAATAAAAAAATATAATCCAAAACATAACCAAACCGAATGAACACACATCGATAGTGTTGTCATAAATATAACATTCAACGATTAATACTCGATTCAATAATTTAAGATTATGCTTTAGGAAAGCATCAGTGATGAAGATGATTTCTTATTTAAATGTTAGTAAAAGATATCATAAAAGCAAAACAAAAGGTTGGAATGTTATAAAGGCTTCACCAACAATTTAGTAACAATGCTTGTAAACGATCGATTACCGAACTAATTTGTATTGTGTCCATATTAATCACTAGCTGTAGCTAATCTGAGATCCGGTTTACGGTTGCTATTGTCATATTGCTATCTGCCAATTGCCATGTTTCAGGAATTTGTTATTTTTGTATAAGAAGTGATAGTGGTTGAATTTTAATTAAAAATAATAAATGTATACGCATTTCCGTTATAAATAATGAGTAAATGCTCTTAATGATATATTGTCGTTGCGAATGAATACATCTTGAAAAAGTGATACATTTTGGGTTTCAATACATCGGCCATTCACGTCAACGTTTGGTGCATTAAACGTAAAGTGTCATTCATAATCCCGTTTATCCTAAATTTGAGATGTTTACGAAAAACTAATATTCTGAAATCTCCACATTTTCCAATAAAGTGCGTCATAGAAATGAAGTTTGTGTAAATAAAAACGCGATAACTATTAGGAAACTAAACTTATGTAATTAGTTAGTTTGCCGCGTGATTGTTTTGTGTCATCTAATTTTGGCGTTATCGATTTTTGTGGTGATTGTGTAATTTCGTATATTGTGAACTGTCCGAACAATGGACGTGGATGACTCCGCCGTGGATCTCAGCGTGAGGTAAATATTTGTACACACAATAAATAAACCTAACAATAATTATTATGATAAAAGACAGTATAATATAAATTATTAATAACTCAAATAACAGAAACAATACCTTAAATTTATCAAAATAATCTCAATTAGAGTGCAAATATTATATGAATTGTTGAATGTTTTACAAGCATACGTACTTGTTAGTTGTACTGTTCATAATCTTCTTAAAATTATAAAAAACCATAACTATTAAACTATTACTATTTTATTTAGGTGATTTTTTTTATATAGATAATAAATTTTCCTGCCTTTCAGCAGGTCATTACCACCAGAGCTAAGTGAATTGAGAGCTCTAACAGCCAGTGGTTTGACAATCACACCTGCGCAGCCTCCCCCTCATGTAAGAATTTTAACTCCTTATAAAATTATACCTTTGCCCAAGAGAGTGAGATTAGGTTATTGATAGCATATATAGTTTGTTCAATCAAATAAAATATATGGTAATTGCATAAGACTCAACTAAGAAGGTATAAGATAAGATTTCTGTAGTTTGTATTTAAAAAAAACTAATCCATATTGTCATAATTGATAAAGAAACATTTAAAAGTAATTTAGACATGTTATACTGATTAAAATTTAACCCTTTACTTTGTTAACCTGAAAAATGTGTTATTTTGCAACCCTTTAGTAGTCAAAGGACTGCGATTTATCATTATGTTGTGTTTTAGAAGATATTTTGAATGTTTTTATAGTATTGTTTTACTATATTCTAATTATGTTATTGCTTGCAAAAGGTTGACAGGGTGAGTATATATAATAAAGTAAGTAACCAATACACAAGGTTTATTTATACTATATATTTTAATATTTGTACTGAAAAATTTAACAAAATATTTTGGCTGATACTTAGTAGACACTAACACAGAAATATAGAAAATTTTCTGGGTTTATTTATAGCTTACATGATCAATTTATCAATTATATGACACAACTAATTATTTTGTGTTTTTTTTAACGTCAAATTAATAGTGATACCAGATTCATAGTTTGACTACACAATTTTATCTTCAAAGGGCGCCAGTGGCAAAAGGGTGCTTCGCCCCCGATCAGAGACTCGCAGTTATGCAGAGAGTCCAGATATTGTGCTGCTGCCTGCTGCACCCCCACATAGAAAACCCACCTTAGCACCACCTACTGCAGCACCATTTACAGGTATTGGACATTTATATATTTTTTTCATCATAGTTTTTGTGCAATGTTATTAATTCCAGTTTGAATGATTCTAAACTGCACTAGGCACAAAAATCTTACCTATTGGTAACAGTAACAGAAATATCTCTACTCTGTACATAATTAGTATTTGTTCTGTTTGTTTACAGATGTTAGTAGCAAACTGAACTCTGCGCCTGTTAATGTATCAATAACAGCCAGTGCAGTACCACCAATACCAGCTCACGTGGAATCCCCACGCGATCCAAGAGATGAAGAGGATTCAGAGGAGGAAAATGAACCACCATTGCCAATGCCGGGGCATAGGGTATATATATATATCTTATACATTATATTCAAATATAATGTTCATTTGATAATTTAGTCAATTGGTCATTAAGGTAATTTATTATTCATAAATTATAGAAATTTATGATTTATTTTCCGTGGTATCAGGAGTTGTCGAGCGCCGAGATTTGGGAGCGCGAGCGTCGCTTGCGAACACTACGCGAACAATTACGCGCCGAGGAGACGCGGCTCGTGCTCCTGCGCAAGTTGAGGCAGTCGCAACAGGCCTCCACTGTACCACCGGTTAAGGTAGGCCTGCTATTCACACTCGATGTACTGTATAATAAATTAAGTTAGCAACTTAAGAATACAAGACAAGTAGGGTCAAAAGTCTCTCTATATTATATATAGTATTTGAAATGGTTGATAACTATATTACTTTAAATAAACTAACTTTCTTCCTCAACATAGTTGTTAATTTTTGTGTGATGGTGTTTCTTGTATGTACGTATTGTTTCTATTCTTAGGAGTCGACGACGGGTACGGCTCTGGCTGGTAGCGGGTGCGTTGTGCCACCTGGCGTTACCGTTACACCAGCTCCTCCGCCAGCTCATCAGCAAAGCAAGGTAGTGTTAGCATTTTCTTATGAAATTCGATGTTAAAGTCGAAATCCAAGACGTTAAATCCGATGGATATGGAAACCGTGAGGATGTCAATACTAACACAAAGTAAACAAATTTTCATTGGTACCATTAAATAAAACTATTTGCTTAATAATTTTAGCGTACCAGCAGCAGCGGTGCTGCAAATAACTGCAGCACGACCATAAGCAACACGTCTCGGCGAACGGCGAACTTACCAGGGGGCGCCACTCTTACACCTGGACCTTACCGCTCACAGGTTCGTAGAGTGACCTTTTAAAAAATCCTTTTTTTTTCTTCTAAGGAAATATAAAGTTTGTTACTCTTTATCACATATGATTAAAATTTATACAGATTTTAATTTGAAGAGTGTATTAATGGTTTAACATGTTAGTACAATGCGCGAGAGGTGCATGTATTAATAAATAAATATCGAAAAAAATCGACCCGAATCGTCGAATTTGTATAGAAACAGCACGGAACGCTGACGATGCCAGTTTAAAGTCCTGCCGGAGTCGAATGTTTTTCAATTTATTTTCGATTTTTAAATTATGTTAGTACAATTTTTAAATAAATATTTCAAAATGATCCGGCTCAAAGGACCGTTTTAAAATTTTACTCACAGAGATCATATGTTTAGCGGATAAATGGAAGTGGTTAAAATAGGTGTTGATCACTTCAATACAAATTATACAGTTTATATCTAACATACATTTGTCATTTCAGTCTTCAACATCTGGTGGCACTAGTATCACACCATCTGTCACCATTACTCCCGCACCACCGCCAGCTTCGCAGTTATCTGCTAAGGTAATTATTCATACAAAAATACAACTTAGCCTAAGTTGCAACTTCAATATAACTTAGTATATATAAACGTATTGAGAGCAAGATTTAGTGATACATTAGGTAATCTAAGCTTTATGTCAGATAAAAATATAAACAAGTTATTTACATCATGACTTCATGAGCCCCGAAGATAGCTTGTGGTTGTAAGCGTTCTCAAAACATAACCTATGTTCCATAGTATGTTTTTTGAAAGGGAAACTCTATTAGTATTTGTATTTCTGGTCATAAATCGGAAATTTGTATATTACAAGCCTTCCCAGGACAATTCGTCGGTGACAAGTAGCACGAGCGATGCAGTGAGTATGAGAAAGTGATGTCTACTTCTATGATGTTTTTGCTATATTGATTTTCTCTTTCTGTCTGTCTGTTACTCTTTCACGCCAAAACTACTGAACGGATTTGAATGAAATTTGGTATACAGATGGTCTAGACCCTGAGAAAGAACATAGGCTTTTTATTTCGAAAAGGGGGTTGTAAGAGGTAAAAAGGGGGGTGAAAGTTTGTTTGGAAAATCGTGGTTTTTGAAGATAGAACATTGAAACTTTCTTCTTTGGCTTTTTGGGAGTGGGAGTTAGAGTAGGAGTGATGTGAGGTGAGAGTATTGCGGTAAAGTAGCACTTGCGTCATAAATTGGCTGCGATAAATAAGCAATTACATAATTTAATAAACAGCCTAAATAATTAAAAACTCTACCCCAAGTCACTATTCCACGCGAACGAAGTCGCGGGCGCAGCTAGTACTTTATAAGGGTGTAAAAATAAAATGGTACGGATTAAAACGAATGTATCGCATTTGAGTACTGGTTAAACAAAGTAAAGAACATCATCTATCACTTTGTAGTACAAATACGCCGACTCTTCGCAATTATTATTATATTTAAGTTCTTTAATATGTATTGTTACAGGCAAGTACCCGCAGTTCAGAGGATACACAGACTCCGGCGCAACGACAAGCCGCCGCTAAATTAGCTCTGAGAAAACAACTGGAAAAGACACTGTTACAGGTAAAGTCCAATATGTTTCAGATAATTTTTCAAACATTGTAGATCCGGTGGGGGTCGGGTAGCCCGGGTAGTCTCTTCTGACGTTGCTGTCTTGACAATTTTTTTTATCGGATTTTAACCTGCTCGAAGAATTAAGTAGGCTATAAATATAAAAGCTTTGTTTTCTTTAGTTTGATTTTATCATTATAATTCCTGTATAATTAATATAAATATGTAAATATAGTATTATTATTATTACAAACTGTTTAAAATACCCGCAAATAAATTCATATTTTTTTTTCAGATACCACCCCCCAAACCTCCACCGCCTGAAATGAACTTTATACCATCTCCTAGCAACACTGACTTTGTCTACTTGGTCGGCTTAGAGCACGTTGTTGACTATCTGACGAATGAGGACCGGTATGTAGCTTTTATATCGTATTATTAGGTAACAAGTAACTGTAAATTATAATTGTCTGAGCTGAAACTGTTTGTATAAGACAGACTGTAAATACTTGCTTTAAAAATATATTGGAAACTACTCTTATGTCATGTTAAACGGATACAGCACATATCTAAGTAAATAAAAGAGGGGTTTTTAATTGGATATTTGACAGTGCAAAAATATAGCGTCACCGTTTACTGATAAGTATAAGTTTTGAAATAATAAAACAGTCAGGTATGTTAAAATAATAATTGATTTAAATAAAATTCACATTTTTTTACTCATTTTATTAATCCCATCACTGTTTAAATTTAAATGTTTTGTAAAAATGCATGTAGATTGTAGATCATATGCTTTATATACCAATGGCCAGTATAAGGTCGTGAGGTCACTAGAGGCCTATTGCAGCCTTAGTTTGCAAAATTAGCATTTAGGCGGGCAATTTAAATGTTGGATTTTTAATTTGATATATTTCACCAAATATATATAAGAATTAAAAATTACTACTTTTCTGGGGTTCATCTGCCAACTGATAAAAGTAAATTATAATAATTTGTAATATAGTCTGTCTTAAACTGTATTTAAGATAGACTATAAATACTTCACTTCAAAATATAACTAATATATCAAACTAGTAGCATACTAGAGACTTCTTCAACTAATTCGTTCATTTCGAATAGATTCCCGCGTTCATCCGTGCCCGCTGTATGCGCGCAGTGCGGGTGCGACTTCACGCCAGTGTGGCGTTGGGAGCGAGCGCCATCGAGGCGTCAGGACGCGACGTTCACGCCTGCCCCCACGTCCACCCCGGCTGCCAGACGCCTCTGCGAGCTGTGCGTCTCCGGGAACGTCAAACGCGCTCTCAAGGTAACGTTATTGATATGTAATAGTGAAACCTGGTTAATTGGAATCTCAAGGGACCAAGACGTGTGTACCAATTATTGAAGGTTACCAATAATACAGTTTTTCAATTTAGCAGGTTTAAAATTATAGTTCTCATGTACAGAGACCGCCCTGTTTGTTTTTAACAAACATGTCCCAATCTAGCTACAGAGTCTAATATAGAGGTAGACGTTGAATTAGTCTTAGAATCCAAATCTTATGTAACCAGTCAAAAAGTTCCATTGACGTAGGTTATTTAATGAAAAAGAACCGGGACATCATTGCATTTCTTAATAATAGTGATTTCTCATTCATCTAGGCCCCAGATTAGGTTGTTTAAAATACAAACATAAGTGAATTAATATGTTTCTCGTTTTAAACCGTTACCCGTGATTATTTAAGTTTGTCTTGCTCGGGTATACATAACTATTATACTTGAACATAAAAATATATGAAATGTAATCAATGTGTAAGAAGTGCTTCTATACAGGAGACTTTAAAAAGAATATTTATTATTATTAACTAATAAAAATCCCGGTTCCAGGCGGAGCACACGGCCCGTTTGAAGACGGCGTTCGTGCGCGCCTTGCAGCAGGAGCAAGAGATCGAGCGACGCCTCGCCGCGCCCTCCGCCTCCCCGCCGCCCGCTCCGCCCGCCCCGCCACCGGCGCACTCGCACCACAACAGGAACTCACAAGTAAATATTATTGAAAAACATTGTTTATCCGTGAATAATATTTCTTCCATTACATTACTCTAATTACTTATTTACTATAAAGGGCCAGTGGGTATTATAGAGTATGAAATATATTAACAATAGTTAAGCTATCTGCAAGTATTTAAGATATGCATTACATGCCCACAACTGTGTGTGGCACAGACTAAATATAAGGTATAATATTAATAAATTACAGTCTAAATCATAGGGAAAGAAAACCTTACAATTTATGAATATTACTAAAAAAGGTAATTTCTTTTTCTTTCTATTTTTATTTAGTTTTCGTTAAAGTAATTTTGCGGTATATAATAGCGGTCTAAATGAGTTCATTAATTTACAAAATCTGGGGACAGTAAAAGAAAAATGAAACTGCAAAAAGTTTATTAGTATAACGTACTTAGTAGAAATCCTAAGTTAAATTTTTGATAAAAGCACTGGACACAAAAGTATACAGAATTTTGTAATGTAAAGAAAGATCAGCCACATTAAACCTAGTCATTTGTCATTTTTTTTGAATTGTCGATATTCTTTACAGTCCACGCCGTTGACGCGTATGTCTTCCCGCGGTGGGGGAACCCCCGCTCCTCCGACGCCGCCTGCGCAGCCGCCGCCGAAGCCATCGCCGCAGGCTAACAGGTAAACGAAATGTTTCTAGTATTGTTATACCTTTTAATTAACAAACAAAAAATATTGTTTAGATATCGCATTCCAGTGAATTAACAGTTAAAATCGAATTAACTGCATATCTTAAGTTTTTATATGTGTTACTTAGGCATAAGTAGACAGGATTATATAAAACAATATAGTGAATAAAAATTCAACTCTAACGGTTTAAAACGCGATATATTTTAGTCAAGCTTATTTGGAAATTACTTTAACTAAGGCCCGTGGTCACGGGCAGACGGTGCTGCTAACCATCCGAAACGTTGGGCCGTAACGTATTTTAAGTAATTTCCAAAGTAGTTTAATAATATAGCATTTTTAACGATAAATTGTTTTATACAAATGTGTACATCTCGCGTAAACTATAGACAGGATTTAAAACACTGTCTCGCTTTCAGCCGCAGCGTCAGCTCGACGGAGTCGCTGCGAAGCCACCACAGCGAGAGAGACCGCGCGCGTGAGGCGGAAGTGCCCGCCAAGAAAGGTAAAGGTAATTCTATCGGCCATTTTTTTTAATTCCTTTTCGTTTGCTTCTTTCTATACATGAGTAAACACTGAGTTTGCGCATGTTATAAGTTATGCTCTGGCATCTAAAAGAATAAGTTTGAAATGATGGGGTATGGGGCAGATCAATTTGTGTATCAGTTTAACTATTTACTGGCAAATGGTTGATCTGCCTTCTGTGCCCCGCGCGTCCGAAACTGTCTAATATAGTTGTGCTTAGCCCAAGTAATTAAACTACGGTAGTATTGAAATTAATTGTGATAATTAAATAATATTTTTTTATTATTCGCATTTGATTATTTACATTAAATCATGCAATCATTAAGTGTTTAGTCGTCTATGTGTCAGCTGTGTATTATAAGAAAATGTATTTTTCACAGCGTCATCTTCGAGCAGCACCAGCCAAGGAGGCAGTAGTAGCAGTAAGCAGCATCAAGTATGGGCATTAAATATGTTTTTATTTGTAAATTTTATAAGTTTGCTTGTATGAGTTCTATAGTATACTAATATTATTGTCTTTGCAGCAACTAGCAGCCGCTGCAGCAGCTCAAATGGCGTTTGAACAGCACAGTGCTGCGGCTATGCAGGCGTTACAACATCAACTGCTTAGAGGTGTGTAACTTGTGTAGTAGTAAAGTAAAAATCGATTATAAATTTTTAAAAAATTACGACATCGTTAGCGTTTCTGTAGCTGTAGCTCTAACCAATTGAGCTACCGAGTCCTACACGTGATCGTCGATTTTTTTCATGCACCACTCGCGCAATGTAATTAGAACCTTAACAATACGACATTAAGGTTAAATGTCTTATGTTTTGCAGCTTAAGTAGATTATTGAAGGTGAAATTACAATGGTTAACGTTTGAAAACTTTAATATTTTTTACATTATAACACAAAATTAAGAATCGATTATACCTACATTTAATTTTTTTTTTGCGTAGTAACTTTTTGAAAGTAGTAGCTTTCTTATTATTAACAATTGTGCTTATTGTTATTCTTGTAATGTTCACGTGGTTATTTTATATTTCAATTGTAGGCTTGAGCGGTGCCGGCGGCAGCGGTGGCGTGTCTCCAGCGGCCGCAGCGGCAGCCATGATGCAGTTCTCTCCGCTCCTCTATACTTACCAGCTCGCTATGGCGCAAGCCAGCGCGCTAGGCAAGCGTTGTACGTATCTCGCCAATTCACTATTTCCTTTATAATTATGCCAATGTACAAAAGTCAATTATTATAATTTATTTTTTTTAATATAGGAGAGGAGATATATTGATAAATAAACTAATTAAAAATAAAAACATGTACTATTGCGTTGCGTAGTAAAAGTAATGTTACAATATCCCTGTTATATTTCTAATCGCGTTCTATGTTGACTGACAGCCGGCAAAGGGGGCAACAGCAGCGCTGCGATGGCCGCTGAGATGCAGCGCGTGGCTGAAGCCCAGAGGCAATATCTGCTCGACATGATACCCGGGCAACACACGCGCAACCCATGGACCAAAAACTGAACATTGTAAGTTGAGAAGATATATAACGGTTTAAACGGCTGCTCCCGGGCCGATGATTTTTAAAGTTTAGTTAATTTCGCGTTTTAAGCCGTTAAAGAGTAACTAGAATATAAAGCAGTAAAAATGTATGAATTCTTTTACAGATTCAACGAAGAAGACGTAGGTGGACTGGAGTAGAGTATGATCTTTTACTTAAGTATAAGCTAGACAGTTATGAATAGATTTTATTTTAGGATTAATACTGAGTTGTGGTTTAGGGCAAGAACATGGAGATGTGACAGTCTACACGAGCTTTGAAGCATTTCCAAATGTCTTTTCTTAAAGTTTATTTGTTTTTTCAAAATTCAAAGTCTGGCTTTATTTTTTTAAGTTTTTTTTTTGAAAGAACTCCATTACTTTTGTCTGAGACACACGGTATAAGTATGAAGAAAGCCAAATTGAAAAGATTAACCCACGATTAAGTGTTTGCATTCCAACTTAAGCGATCTATAACAAAACATGGTATAAATAACTTGTGTACCGTCAAAGACGTCGGTTTTTCTGCTGACTGTATCATAGATAAATTCAACTCGTGTAGAAAACTTAGCTACGTGCTAAATATTAATGAACTGCACAAGTCTAAATACGTAATATTAGCAAAACTAGGTAAGAATTCTCGCAATTATTATAAAAATAATTATTTTACATTTTTATGTGGACTTTGAATAAATAATTACACACATTTATTGTTTTATTTGTTTCATAGTATGGCTTTGCAGACAAAATATATATTTACATTGTAAAAATATTCCCAAATGCTAAAAGTTAACTTATTACTATAACTTCGTCATTCCTTCAGCATGATTGATGACGCTACCAACTCCTGCGATATAAAATGATCGTTAATTAAATACTGTCTATAGTTTACGCGAGTAGTACACATTTGAATAAAACACTTTAACGGTTTAAAACGCGATATATTAGTTTAACTTATTTGAAAATGATTTTTAACTTCGGCCCGACGTTTCGGATGCTTTGCAGCACGGGGAGAAGTTAAAAATCATTTTCAAATAAATTTAACTAATATATCGCGTTTTAAACCGTTAAAGTGTTTTATTTAAATGATCGTTAATTTTTAAATAATGTTCTAGTAAAAAAAAATATAAACCGGTTAAGTAGATTTCAAAATTTAATTTAATTAATTTTTTTCATGTAAGAGGTGTCCTGAGGTTGACAAAAAATATAAAACAAAATTAAAACTCAAAATGTTTTAGGTAATTCAGTTTCCTAGACGTCTCGAAATTGATGACTTTCTTTCGTGGTCAAGGAAACAAAATATAGGCGTAAAGTCAAATCCGCTATGCTGGCGCCATCTGTTGCTTATGCTTAATTTTTGTGGAAATTTTTAGGGTCCTTACCCTGGCAAGATGCTTACCTTATGTGAATCTAAGTAAGAATGGTCCGTAGTTGCTGCGATAATCTGAATAGCATCTATTATGACATCGGCCGCTTTCTTTACGTTCTTTCCAAACGCTTCTAGTACATCGCTTACACACACCTGGGTAAAACAATTTGTTTGGATATAAGATCTTAGAGATCCTAAATATAGCGAGTTGTTTTGTTTTAGCTTACGATATCAAAGTCGCAAGTTCGATCTCCGGTGATGAACGCAGTTTTTCTTATATATTGAAGAACGAGGATTTTTACATCAGTATCCTATTATATATTATGTTTCATTGTACTAACTGATTTCTCATTCTCGTTCCAACAATCGTAGTCCGTGACGAGAGCTACCGCTGCGTAACTTAGACCGGCCTCCTTAGCAAGAACGACCTAGGCATAAAAAATATATATACAAATTTAAAATTTTCAAAAGTTCGAAATCAATTCAATAACTATTTTTGTCGGTCTTTGTTTGAGTTGTAGGAAAGGAAAGTAGTGAAAAAATATTTTTTTCTATTCAATTTTATGTGTAATTTTATTTTTATAATTCATATGTGTGTGATTGTTGTAGAATAGGATTTTTTTATTGCATAAGTTGTTATAGAAGTTTAGTGTATTAGTTCTAAATGCATGTTCGTTAGGTTTTACTTTAAAAGCGGTTACACCAGGAACCACTGAGTGTCAGTGTTGCCAACACAATCAGTGTTCCTTTTAGGAGTTGCCATTGTTAATTTCTTACGTCTTATATATTTAAATAATTTGTTTAAGCATAACGTTAATTAAGTTCATACATTGTATTCTTTGTGTTCATTTTTTGAATAAATTATTTTTTATTAATTATAAAAAAGCTTGATCAGAACAGACACAGAACCGTGTCTGCTTAACTGCTCTGCCTTAACATGTTTTTTCGTACTTCTTGTTTTTTTAACAGGCATGTATACTTGACATCGAACCAGGTTATACTCTATGTAAGTAACTTTTTCCATACCTCAGGTACTGTAGTCATATTAACAAGATGACCACCCCATTGACGATGCATCAGACTCTCAGCACGACTGGAGAACCTTTGGAGGATTTATTTTGTATAAGTTCAACATTTATTACATTACTCACACAGCAACTTTTCATACAAATAAAATAATATGTTAAATGTAATAAATAGGTAAACAAAATATGCTTGAATTGGAAGTTGGAGTTTGGAATTAGGATGTCGTGAATAAAAGCGACACAAATCATAATGACTAAAATTGAGTTTTCTTTGAATGATAGAGGAAGTCAGACAAGGCATATAAGGGTGATATACTCCAGCCTCTATAGCATCTAACCAAGTTTCGCTGCGACCTATTTTGGCTAGGGAATTTCCGAAATCTACAAACGGAAAGCTGCTTTTTTATCTGCGGACGGAAATTCTTTATTCCTACCACCCATATCAATATTTCCAGACGAAGTCCGTTGTTTCAGAAAAGTTATAAATTGTGAAATTAGAAACTTCATGTATCCAGTGGGAATCAAACCTACGTCCCGTTGACCATTAGATACATTGTTACTATTAGACCAACGAAACCGTCAAAGTTGTTAGATATTTGTGTTTAACTATTTGTGGTTTATTTGATTTCAATCATGTCACTACTCATTAAGTATTGTGAGGAATCGGGGGAATTAAATGTTGGAGAATGTGATCCATATATTGATTTTCGTCGGAAGGGCACAAAAGTTGTGATCGGCACTCGGGAGTATTTTGAGATCAATTGACGAGTATCTATTCCTTGATGCACAAATAATAAACTTAATAGATTACGACGATTTTCCGATGACCGGCCGATAAAATGAGATGCCGAAGATCATTCTTGTAGAATTACATAGATGATAATCGTATAATTTGCCAAGGCAGAGAGAACCTTACGTTATTTTCAATGCATACCTAGGTCCCTGTATAGTAACAACAGTACCGCTGTGGTGACAAGAGTATTTACGAGCTCGCGCCGCCGTTGACAGTGCATTCCGTGCCACTGCGCAGAATGCCGGGCTCATGGGCAAGTGGCAGACGCCCATGGGACCGCCCTCCGTGCGATCGTAGAACGTGCACTTTCGGCCCCATGTTCTGGAAAGGATATTTATACTTCTGAGTAAAACGCTTTAACGGTTTAAAACGCGATGTATATTCGTTAAAATTGTTTTTAACTACGGTCCGACTTTTCGGATGATTTGCCGCAGTGGTCACGGGGAGACAAATGTGCCCAAACGTTCGCCCGGCTGCTGCAAAGCATCCGAAACGTCAGGCCGTAGTTAAAAACAATTTTAACGAATATACATCGCGTTTTAAACCGTTAAAGCGTTTTAGTAACATGTGTAGGTACTACTCGCGTAAACTACAGATATTATATGTTTATACTTAGTGCATTCGCAACAATTAATACACTATTAAATGTTCTTGACTATTTAAACTAAAACACTTATCTCACCGGTCGATAAAATCGTCTATGATAACAAGTGAGCCAGGTTCGTAGTTTTCGTGCAGGCTGCCAGTCGCCGTAGTCGCCAGCACGTGTGTGCACCCCACTTCCTTCAGCGCCCAAATGTTCGCACGATAATTCACGTCGCTGTAATTTATATGTCCTTAGTTATACATAACCCTTTGCACTGAGCAATATGTAATATATTAGCTTTATTTTTTTTCCTCTCTACACCAACTAAGTTCAGAATTATACTTTTTATATTGAATTACGTAATATTAATGTTATGTTAATAAAGAGTTTTATTTTACTTAATTATTTTATTTATTTAAGTGTTTTTTTTTCTTTTGTGATTAAAGCTAATTTATAGTATTCTTTATTCAGATACACAGTTATGGTGGATGGGAGATGTCCAGTCCTTCTAGAATATAAAAATAGCCTGTTAGCGTCGACGCAACGCTTGGAAATCAGACAATAGGCCGACCTCTATTTTACCTGGGTTGATATTGATGTTTCCTTCCGTGCCGTGCCAGTATGACGCAAGGTACGCCTTTTATGACCCCCTCCAGTAAGACATCCGAGGGGTTCCCGAAGGGTGTCGTGACAACGCGTTCTACCGGATTCTCAAAAAGGCCGGGTTCGTCAAAACCTGAACCGCCGATTATGCCAATCTTGAAATTAGAAATTGTAATTGTATGGATTGTAATCGGTGAGAAGAATGTTTCGCACTTTACATTTATGTTATACTAGCTGTGCCAGCGACTTCGTCCGCGTGAATCGTTATTTTGGGCATCCAAACAAGTTTTTGCAAACCCCGTCATCTTTATAACTTAAACTTAGCCACTACGTCGATCGCGTCCCTTCCCGTCGTTCTTGCAAGTTAATCTTAAAATTTTTCTTTTTTTTATCTTAAACCGTTTTCGCAGCGTACGCATCTGAAGCCCACAGAGATGATAGATTTCCCAAGTTATTTTCATATTTCCCACTGTATATTCGCTTTTATCAGTCACAGCCCGATGTTTTATAGCCTTCCTTGATATATGCTCTAACCAACACAAATAATTGTTCAATTCGAACAAACAAACTCTTCAGCTTTATATATTAGTATAGATAGAAAATGAAATACACATGAATATTGAGTAAAATTTTAATCTAGATTTCCTATTTAACAAAAACCAAATTAGCTATGGACAATTTCATTTTTCAAGGCCCTGTTGAAATTTGATTTCCTTTGTTTCTTCGTGTGCTTTCTGGAGGGATTGTGCGATTCGGAAGTATTTCTTGGATAGTTCTAAGTCTTGTGGTACTCCGTCACCTTTTTTATACATCAGACTGACATTAGCGCAGGCATATATGTGTCCAAGATCGCAGCCTCTCTTTGCAAATGTAAACGCTTGTTTAGTATCTGGTTTTATCAGGAAATCTATATTTTTATTCTTTTCTAGATTGTGAGGGTTGTATTCTTTCGGGTTTCTTGGGACACCGGACAAGTACATCCCTGATAAATAGTGGCAAGCCATTGCTTCCTTGTTATCGCAAGCTTTCTTTAAGTAATTGTAGCCTATAAAAGAAAAGGAAAATCAAAAGAGAAGTACTTTACTAAGAATTATACCTTATAATATTCATAAAATTTAAATACAAGAAATGACCACATGGAGACCTAAAGGTGTGACTGTATAGGAGGCTTACGTCCTTTTCCATTGTCCAAAGAAATTATACTCCAAAACCGTTAATCACAAATAGTTTTGCTAATAAAACAATGATTGTCACTTTCAAACAAAACTAACATATTATTTGTCAGGTCTTCAACTATTTACACAATTAGTTGTATTGTTATGAAATAATATTGATAATGATACTAATTCGCTTATATCTATACTATTTACCTTTGGGTACATCTCGTTGAACTGTTATATCAGGCCCGGTCGCTGTAAGCAGTAAGCCTGCATGAAGGCAGGACGTGGGGTCATTATTTTCGCAACCCTTCTCAAAGTAAATCAGCGCTTCCGCAGGGTCACTTTTATCGCCTCCTCGCCCAATCAATTTGTAATTGCCATACTTCAAGCATGATTTACCATAATTATAGTCCATGCAATTACTTTTATACACTTTCGCGGCTTTGCCAAAGTCCTTTTTTATCGCCTCCAAGTAATCGCCTAAGAGATGACATACTTCGGGCTTCTTTTCCTTGTAGCAGCCAAATCTATACTCGATACCGAGGTTTTCAACGAACTCCTTGACCTCTTCTTCTTTTTTAAAGTCGTAACCGGACATTTCGTAAATTTAATGATAAATTTCAAACGCGACCCTTGAGAGGTTAGATAATACTAAGAATTCTCAAATGTCAAAATGATAACGCTTATCAATATGTAAACAATGCAATTGACCATCTTTTAAGGTCCTTATAAAGACAAAAAAACACGGACACAAGCAAATTATTATTGTATTTTGAACAAAAAACATATAAAAAAGACTTCAAATGTAGTTTACCTTAATTATTCTTGAATCACCCATTTCTGTAAGGCCCGCCAGTAATAGACTTAATCTGATTAAAAACGCAGTAATTATATGATTTTTAAAGTAGATCAATATCAAGGGCTAAACACAAAGTTAAACCTTTATTTATGCAATACAAAAGTTAATAACATAGCAAGATAAACTGAATCAAAACTCTACAAGACGACTTAGAAAAACAAATCGGGTTTCAAGAGCTGTCACGCTTTGACAGTTGACATAAAAAGAATCCAATAGTGATACTTTTACAGAGTGGTTATGTGATCTGTCAAACGTGATTGCCGATTGGCAAATGGCATTACATGATTGTTATTTGTAAACCAAAAAACACAAAATAAGAAAACCTTTTGCGTACTTCGGTAGGAAACAACCTATAGAGGTAAAAACAGTATGTTGATACTTTCTCAAAGGAGTCTTCTTTTTATCGTATTTATTAAATAAAGTCTCTTTTTATTTTTTCTGCACAGTTCATTATGGCTCAGGAAAACGATGATTTATTTACGACTCGAATGCGGAAAGCTACTAGGAGAATACATTCTATCAGCGACGCTTTGGTCAATGCGAAGTTTGCTATAGGTACTTAATGGTTTTTTACGATAAGTAGAATTCTTTTCTCTACCAACCTCCTGTATTACGATCGGATCAAAATTAAGCTTACCTATGTCTCCTACCTGCGCATGAGTAAACAATCCTGACTATTAAACCGATGGATTAAAAAGACTGATCGCGTTTCTGTTGTCTCTCACTGAATCCATGTAATATATATTGTGTTGTCCTGGAATTCTAATTCAGAAACTTACAGTACTGTAAAAACTAAAATTTCAGCGGTACGTGATGAAAAGGTATGGGGTGGAGGACTATTTGTCTTTTATCATATATTTGCTTATCTTGAAGATGCACAGAAGAGGTTGAGCCTACCAGATTATGATAAACTCTTTGTCAATAAAATCCTCTACAGGTTTGCACAAAACACTTAAAATGGTATATTGGTATAATAAGAAGGCACTGAAAATTGCTAAATAAAGGTTACAATATGATTTTTGTCTTCCTACTGTTGTTCTGATGCTTGCACTTTTCCCCTTAACATTTTAATTCATTACAATTTAATTACACAATTTAAATAAAAGATATACATTGAACAGATACACATTACTGTATAAGAATATTATGTGTGTGTAGAGAAAAAACATATTTAAATTAAATAAAAAAAATGATTACTTAAGAGACATTTACATTTTTTCTTTCTAGGAAATTTGCCTTTGAAGAAGACATCAGCCACTATCTTGGCTCCGATTGGAAGACATTACCAAAGTCCGCTGCACTAGAGAACTACCTAGAACATTTGCAAAATTTGGAGAAGGACAATCCACAACTACTAATGGCATATGTCTATCACTTATATTTGGGCTTGTTAAGCGGAGGTCAAATACTTGCAAAGAAACGAAAAATATTTGGAGACAGTATGTACATTTTATATAGTCATTAAAATTTTTTTTGCCTATTATGTTTTTATTTGTATATTTTTTTTATTTAATTTTAGCAATGTTTATTATACTTAAGGCATAGTTTTTAAACTATTTGGAAATATTAAATTGAGTAAGTCTTTCACGGCCATCGATCAGCATATTATTATTATCTTTCGGGCTGTTCGGCCGATATGAGCGAGAAGAGGTTCTCGACGTTCACAATTCTTCGAGCAATCGAGGAGTCAACATCTCCTGAAGATGCCGTCCACACGTGATGGCGAAACGTCGAGAACCTCTTCTCGCTCACATCGGCCGAACAGCCCGAAAGACAATAATATGATAGAGGAAATATTATTTTAAACTACCCTACTACTAACTGTTGCAACTTAAAGTTTTCTCTTATGCTTTCAGAAAATCTGCCGAATGACATGTATAAAGATAAAGTCACCGATTTTACCGGTGTTGACATTTCGAAATTAAAAAGTGACTTTCGTAGTGCCATGAACGAAATTGCAGAACACATGACTGTGGATGAACAAAATGCATTTATCGATGAGAGCAATCAAGTGTTCCTGATGAACAATCTTATAGTTAATTCTGTTGGCGGACAAAATAAAGTACTATACAATTTAATGTATAAGACCTCAGCTGTGCTGTTGGTAGTATTTGGAGCTGTAATAGCATATAAAATGAGCAGAGTCTAATGTTTTTTATATATAAAAGTTGACCTGATAGTGACGTTTAGTTTATTAAGTATTTGTAGCCAAAGCTATTCTTATCATTAAAACTTGATCTCGGAGAATGCTTTATTTTGCCCTTACAAATAACCATTACGTTGAGGCTTTTAGCTATTCCACATTATTAATTTATTTATATGTATGTACAGTAGCCTAAATTCTTATAACACTGCGGAAATGTATTATTATTTGCCTATGACGGAGCTGGAGATTTTGATCAAGGTCACTAAAATTTACTTCTTTGCTATGTATAAGCCATACATAGCAAAGAAGTAATTTATTCGTTATAATTATTGATCTCATATACCAGCATAGTAAGTTTCTAATTTGCTTATTTAAATTTTAAAGTAGATTTTCCGTACCAAAGATTTCAACACAGGTAATATCTATGGAATGGGTAACCCTTTGCAGGCCTAACACAGATAATATCATTACAGTTAATAGACTTAAAAGAGCATATTTTAGTGTTCAATGAGTAACGAGTTTGAATGCTATTTTATAATTTACGTTTTTGGTAAACGCTAAAGCTGCTGCAGCAATGTCCTCGAGAATTACGAATTTCGCCAGAATTTCAGCTGCTCATCGATGTCGACATGGCTTTCGATATGACATAAAATACCAGCATCATGTAAGGGGATTTTAGAAATTATAGTGGTACCAGTTATTGCGGAAAAGAGCACCTAAAGAGAAAAAACCATAATGTATTCCTAAATCAAACAAAGGTCTGGTTTGCTTTAAATTTAAATCACACCCGGTCGGTACTTGAAATATTTACAAGAAAAATATTAAAATACCACATGAAACTCGTGCATATACCGTCCACCGTGTGCGCACGTCCGACTCGCACGTGGCCGGTTTTATAAAAATGCCTTACTAGAATAATCTTTTTAAAAAATAAATTATCAAAAACCTGACTACGTAAAAATGGACATAATTTTAGCAATTAATTTTTTTCCAGAAATATTTTTCGGCTTTTGATGAATGAATTTTCCGTATGTGATAGTGATGGTAACACTTGAATATCGGGAATCCCCTTCCATAAAATTGGTATTTATGTTTTAGGTAAGAACACATTTTAAACTGGGTGTATTGTTAAATGTTTCATTTTTCAATTGGTTAACGGCTACGTGAGGAAGTTGTTGGCTGTTATTTTGTTGATTGGACAGTATCTTATATTCCTTCCTTGTAAGAGTGCAAATCATTTGAAATTAACATAAAGTAAGTAAATCTTTCAATTCCACTAAGAGCTACAACAAATAAACCTTGGTTTCAGTGATATCATGGAAAAACCCCGTTCGCAAATGTATGAACTCACGCAAGAGCAGTTCGAACGGCTGCTTACGAATTTTAAAGCCGCTGGTAATATTAAGATGACTTCTTTTCCTTACACCTTTTCCGGGGCCGAAGACGGGCAGCAATTTTTGTCAGCGCTTCGAACTTTTAAAGATATAGAGAACATAAACGATCAAGATGCCATGAAATCCCTACCTGTGCTGCTGAAAGGGGATGCTGCTCAGTGGTGGCATAGTATAAAGAACGAGAAGAATACTTGGTCTGATTTCATAGTCGAATTTGAACGAAGGTTCGTGTCGCCAAAGCCGGCATACCAAATTTATAGACAAATATTTGTTACCCAAAAGCAGGAAAAAACAAAAGAATTCATTAACCAGAAGAGAATTCTTTTCTCAAAATTGCCTTCAGCCAACCGACACAGTGAAAATCAACAGATAGATATGATATATGGTCTGCTAAAAATCACTGTTCAAAATGTGTTAATGCGGGATGATGTACGTAATTTTAATGATTTTCTCCAGAGAGTTCAAAACATTGAAGATCTTGAATCTTTGAGACTCAATAGATTTTAGATTTTTTTTTAATACTGCTTAAAACATCTTTGGATACAATGAGTATCCATAGATGATATTATCGTATTTCAGTAAAATGTCACATATAAGTAATTTCTTTATTTCTTTTTGTGTTTGATTTTGTTAGATTAAAATAAGATTTTGTTTAAGTTCCTACAGCAGAGATGTTTCTAATTTCTATTCATGAATAAAGATTTACGTTAAAGTTTATTTAATTAATTTTTCTATTGTATGTTTACAATCTGACCTTTATTAGTTCTAAATGATTTCAAATTAATGGCGAGAATTTTTTCAACCTGCTCGCTTCAAACTCATAAACTGAGATGTACAACTGAAATAGGAATTGAAATACTTTTATCACAAAGTTTTATAAAAATTTTAGAAATAATTTATTGCAAGTACACTATTCCAACAATATTTAAATAAAAATTATATAATTACACAATAACCTAAGTCCTTAAAATATATTTTTGGATATAAATTCTTCAGATCTCAAAATAAAATTAATGACTCTAGGTGTGTGAGTAAGTTAAATGTTTAGAGAAGAATTAATAATTAAAATATTTACTAAGTTTCTAATATCTTGACATTGCATCCAATGCTGCTCTTGCCATTATATTTTACAGTGTCACAAAAGTGATATTGGGATGTTGAAGCAAAGAAGATACATATAGTGGCCATCATCTAAAGGAAGGTAAGCTGGGAGGGTCCATGGCGAGGTCGATGAGCTCATCGATGTCGTCTGTGTTCCAGAAGGAGAGTTCCAACTGAAATTAAACCACAACATTATCAGTACGGTTTATGGCATTGTTTATGAGCAAGTGACGTCATTATAAGCTTATCCAATCAGGAGCGTTTATTGTCAAGTGCCAAATGGTTTCTTTTAAAACTTATACTTAGTCTTTATAACAGTAATTAACGCTATATTTTTCTTATAGTCAAATAGCCCGTTGTTATACAAAAGAAAACAATGAGAGTTTAATTAAGATTGACAAGTTGTAGTGGTCTAAAGTTTTACCGGATCATGCGAGGCGCAGGGTCGGCAGTGGAGCCTCGCGGCGCGGCATTCGCACCGCGGGGCGAGGCACGTGACAGCTGCGCCCGCGCATCTTCCACCCACCACGGTCGCGAAACGACGCGCCGCGCCCCTTTCGCTCTGCAGCTTCGAACCAGCCCATATTGTACCTGCGAGAATTATATACCGTGTAAGTGTTAGGTGATTATTGTTGACTATGAGATCGAGAATTTAGGTGGTGCATAAAAATCTATACGGACCAAGAGGGGCGATGAAACAGTGGAAAACGTGGAATAGACGGGGAAAATTATTTATCTTTGAGAGTTCCCGTTGTGTGCACTACAAAAATTAAAAAAAAATCTCAAAAATATATAAGGAAGAACGCATCCTCTTGGTTCTATCGTTTTCGTAATCTTTTAAGATTAATTTGCAAGCACTGGGACGTGAACGACGTCAAGGGTAACAGCTATATTTAGAAATATGTATTCTACTCGGACGAAGTCGCTTGCGCAGCTAGTCTACATACGAAGTCTAGTCTATATACGAAACAAAGTACGCATAAGTGTAAATACCATTGGTCTCGAGGGCTAGTGAAGTGCACAGTCCAAGTTTGTCCTTTGGCAGCTTTACTTGTTTCCTTAGCCCTGCGTCGCCGACCAATCTCTCGTAATCTTTGTTGGTGTAAGCCAAACTACTGTCGACGCCTAAAAATGTAAGTACGACATATAATTAATTCCGGACCCAGGTTTTCATTACAATTTTCAGGAGTCAGTTTCTGAAATCGGAACAACTTACCGAAAAGGTATTTGGCGATGCGTTTCTTGGACAGCGTGAAGTCATCGTCCATTAGAATGTGAAGAGTTATCGAATTCTCCATCAAATGGTGATATATAGTAGAGTAATCCAGCTAAAATTTATACAAAGCTTTTAACTATAAAAAGATATATATTAGTTAAACTTGTCTGAAAATTATTTTAACTACGTTAACTTATAAACAAGTTTAACAAATTTATATTACGTTAAACTGTTTTATTCAATTCTACACTGAAAACCGCCGGTTCTCCTCTACTCTGGGTCGCGCATGTCGAGTGGCTTCCCTCATTTCACAAGCACTCTTCCAAGTTTTGTCTTCCCCCTTTTTTAATGTAGTTTAAGCTAATTTAAATTATGTATGCCTTATGAAATAAATGGTGTGAGTTTGAGTTCAGTTCCAAGCACCAAAGAACGAATTCCAACATCTTTCCGAAGTGATAAGAAACGCGTTGGACCAATTGCAATAATTAGACCAGCCCTTTAAAAAAAATAAGTTTGATTAACACCAGAGTCAAGATACAGTGCGTGAATTCCCCTCTTCTGAGGGGCATGGGATGAACACAACCGTAGTTGATTGGACGTCTGTGCTCTGCCTGAACGAAATAATCAACTGTTATCTTACGTTACGATTGGATTAGAACCTTTCGCACGCAACCATTGAGTTACTAAAGGCGGTTAAAGACAGCATGCACAAAGTTGCACGTGGGATGGCCGGCTTCAAGTCGGCGCGCTGCTTTCAAGGTAGCGAAATAGAGGCGCGGAGGCGGCTTCAGCCGCTTAGAAGAGCTGCGGCATTCGCCAGTGTCCGCTGACGAAGTCTGTAGGCATCGTCTTCCGCAGTCTCGCCGCATATGGTGACACGGGCGGGCGACGGCCTTCAGTCCGTGTCCACCAGGGTGTGTTAGCGTAGCATTTAGGCCTAGGAGGCAAGGCTAGCTTGCTTCCACATTGGGGCTGCCGCTTGAGCAGTCGGTAGACGTGTCATTTTAAGACGGTAAAAAAAGCTACCGAGTACCATACCTCATCGTCGATTTTTTTCAATTTATTGATACAACACCTCTCGCGCAATGAAATAGAAAAGATTTTTTGAGCTAGTAATGTTTTACCTCGCTTCTTGACGCATCACACCGAGTGCAGGGCATGAGGAACAGTGCTCGCGGTGCAGCTGCTCTAAAGGGAAGCGCGCTCGCAAACTTCAGCACACCAAAAACGTCGGCTCGCGCCGATTTGTTGCCGCGGACTAAGTCATTCTTCTCTGAAAATGGGGGATTACAATTTTTAACCACAGCGCGCTAAGCTGTGTCTTTAGCAATTAAGCCACGAGCGCCTTCTTTCAAATTTCAGTCTTATTAAGTAAATATTAGAGTCACAGGTACGTTCTACAAGAAGCAGAGGGCTAAATTATATTTGAAAGAAGACATTATTTATTTGCCATTATATATAACATAATTTAAGACTTTTAGATGGCAAAAATGGCCCCGCCATCATCAAAGTAGTCGGATTTTCATGTGGACCCTAGGGCATTCCGTATGTATGTATTACTTACCAATAGTGAACGTATCAAAATGCCTCGGAATATCAACAGTGTTTGTAAACAATTTGTTCTGGTGGTACAGAGCGCGTGGCTTCCTATAAATACCACTTCCACCGTATACCACAACTGCGTATCTGAAAGAAGAACAATTGTTAATTTATATATATAATATAATAATTTAATAAGTTAATAAATACTTAATATATATATATATATATATATATATATATATATATATATATATATATATATTAAAAATTTATTTAGCGAGAGCTGCACGTGTATCGAGCTGACGTTATTTCACGACGGACGGACACAGTAGCTCAATTCCTGTACCCACCGTTGTGTCCAATTTTTTCAATCTAAATAGATTTTTAATTTAATTATACATGTAGTAAGTCGGGTTAAAATGACATGACATAGAAAATTAAAATTTACAGAGTTATATAAGTACTTGTAACCACCTGCTTGTAAGCTAGGTTACAAGTAGAAACGGGATAGGGATATTGACTGGTTGTGTTAATGTTTTCGGAAGCGTTCTAATATTATAAAGCTTTATATAGAGTTGTTAGGACATTAACGAGGAAGGCTTTACACTATATAATATCACACTGCGACCAATAGGAGCGAAGAAACAGTGGAGAATGTGGAAAAAACGGGGAAAATTATTCATCTTTGATGGCTTTCGTTAGAACGACGGGACACGGACGACGTCGTGGATAAAAAACTAGTGTCGTAAATTAGCAGGGGTTAGTCGCTAGAAATATAAAAAATCTCACCTATTGTCTGACAATCCGTTCTCTTGGAGCTTGCTGTCAAACGTCTCGATAAAAAGATCTATGTTTTTCAGTTTTCGTATGTTCTTATTGCAGTATTGAGCCTCAACTATAAAGACGATGTCAGCAGATTTCGGGGGGTTCTGCAACTCCAGAAAAGAGCCTTCTTCGACTATATCACCTTGCGGCGTTGCACATCTGAAAAGCATTTTTACTATTTGCTAATGAAATTGCCTCGAGGGTCTGATGGTTAGTGAAGGCATTAATTCAATTCTGGGTCGGAACAATAATTCGGTGCTTGGAATTTTGCATTTTAGTTTCAGTTAAGTCATATGTCTTAGTTATCACCACTAATTTAGTAACGTCCAGCTGTAAAACGTCTGTTAACACTAAGCAGCGTGGTGGGTTAAAATTCAAAAGCCCTCCTTGCAACTAGAGGCCGCTCAGCATTGGGACGTTAATAGCTTAGATGAAAAAAAAAACACCTAAGAGTAGAAAAGTATTTTCCGATAAAGGTGGGAGAAAATCATTCCACAAAGGGAACTAATTTCCCAGGGGGGGGGGGGCGTAATCGGTTATTATGGTCATGAGAGTTAAGGAAGAAGGGCAAATGCGAAAGTTATGGAAGGACAGAAGGGGGTCTTAGTACACCCTTCTTACAATTATATTATCTACTAATTAATATCTCGAAATCTATTACAAATAAATTCTAAATTAATAAGATAATAATTAATAGATTCATAATTATTAATAAGACCTTTGACTATTTATAGCTATTTAAATTATTGTTTTGGGTTCCCCTGTCTTTCGACATAGAAGTTTACTATAATTACTAATCGCAATAGCAGAAGTTGAACTAGTTTTTTTCTTTATTCAAAACGCACAATACTCACTGCACGCAATGATCCGGTATATGTATGGGTACATGTTGCTGAGCACACAGTTCTAAGTACGCGTTCGCAAGCGCACACGCATCCACGCCGCGGGCGCACTCCGAATAGAATGGTAGAGCGTCGATCTAAAAAAAGATTTGTATATTTACACAAACTTGCTATATAAGAGATTATCTGATTTAAATAAAACACTTTAACGGTTTAAAATGCTATATATATTAAACTTATTTAAAAATTATTTTTAACTATGGCCCGACGCTTGGGACGCTTTGCAGGAGCCATGGTCACGGGGAGACCCCGGTGTCTAATTCTAAAAAATTGAAAATCTAAGAATTGTTTAATTTTAGAGTTCCGTATCATTAGTTATTAGTAACTTACCACAGTAAAGCAAGGATGCAGTGGCGAAACTTTGTTCATAAAGAACTTGGCGCACTGCGTGTCGTTAGCGGGGCCCCACGATGGGTGCGATGACGTCACTTGCCTCAGAAGCCAAGACTTGGCCACTTGGTCTATACTGGCCCTAATAGTGCCGTTCGGAAGTTGTAGTTCGTCGTATTGTTCGTTGTTATAGGTACCGAGTAGTCCGCCAAGACTTGCGTAGTACCAGCCTGTTATGTACAAATCGTTAATTACATAACATATCTATGATAATACTGTAAAAACGAGTGAGTGTCGGGTGATCTACGTGAAACTATCAATAAGCCTATATTAGGAATAGTTCAAAATAAATAATTAAGATCTTTAACTTTCTCTGCAACATAGCAATTATTTAACAGGCAACAAGCCTGATTTCGCGCTGTAACTCGATAAAAGTGTAATTGTGTTTAAATAAAACACTTTTAACTGTTTAAATCGCTTAATGTATTAGTTAAACTTGTTAAAAAATTAACTATAGCTCGATGATTATGTTGCTTTGCAGCTGCTGCTGCTTTGCAGCAGTCGTTGTCGCGGGGAGAGCGACATTTCACAATTGAAACCGTTAAAAGTGTTTAATTTAACTGTCTCCCATAAACTACAGACAATATGAACTTGTGTACATACAGCAATACTTAAAACAAAGTACGAAGAAATTATTCGTAAACATGTTGCTCCGTAAGCATGTTTGAAAACAAACCTTCAACTTGCAGTTTACAAGTCTTGAATAGTAGATCGCAATGCACTTCTAGTCCAGTTTTGGTCTCGATAGAGATCGTGTCTGCCTGTCTGTCCACCACGAAGTTGTCTATGGACGCCGGTAGACTGAGTGGGTTCGAACGGCCAAGAGAAACTTGCTGTAAAGATTATTAAGATATTTGAAAACTTTAATATTTTGTACATGATGGCACAATGTAAACTAAACATTTCAACAAAAAAAAATTAACTCGGGCAGGACTTGAACCGGCATCCACAGCGGTCCATGCTGTTGCTCTAAACAAATGAGCCGATTCCTACACGTCATTTTCGAATTTTTTCAGCCCTCTATATACCACATCACGTGCAGTGTAATCTCAACCTTA
This sequence comes from Leptosia nina, assembly GCA_963661955.1. Lineage (NCBI taxonomy): Eukaryota > Metazoa > Arthropoda > Insecta > Lepidoptera > Pieridae > Leptosia > Leptosia nina. The sequence goes on along the minus strand of CAVLEF010000009.1, from coordinate 12,009,052 downwards.
ACACTTGCGTATTAAGGTTCAATGTCTTATACAGCTTAAGAAATCTTTGTAGATGACTCTCACCTCTTTATAAAGATCGATGTAAATCAGATTTCGTTTCGTCATCAGAATGAGATCGTATCTGCCTTGCTCGTTGCTCTCCATCAGAACAGTGAAATTGTTCTGTCTGTAGTCTTTGGTCAGGAGGAAAGTGCCGGGAGCTGATATAGTGAATACTTCTTTGTCGAACGTCACCAGCGTTCCTTGACCGGTCATCATCGCCATGCCTGAGTGGCCAAGTTGATTAGATAACAAACTTTTAACGGTTTAAAACGCAACATATATTTTCTTCCAAGCTGCTGACGTAGTCAAAAAATTAATACCACTATAATATTCCGGTATAAGAGATTTAAATGTTACGCAAATAACCGTAATAATAATTAATAAAGTAATATACTTCGCGTTTTAAACCTGTTTTTTTTAAGCTAGGTAAACTTTTGAATGTCACACCAGGTACAAACAGTTGTTTTAAGACAGGAAAAGCTATATAGATGCTTATCATAAACAAACATTTACTAGTTGTGTCAACGACTTCGTCCGCGTAGAATTGGGCAAATAATTATTAAAGAATAATTTCCAAATAAGGTTAACTAATTTAAATAATTAGCTAATATATTGCGTTTTAAACCGTTAAAGTGTTTTATTTGAATGGGTATTACTCGCGTAAACTACACTTAGTTTACCTAGCTACCGACAGGAATAAATGACCTTTGACTTTGACAACGTACCAGCAAACGGCGGCAGAATATTATTGAAGTCCAGATACGGCCGTATCTCGTAGTAGTACGTCCAGATGCTCTTGTTGCTCGTGAGCCATTCGTCCATGAAGTCCCTAACTGCCTTGTACTCGGAGATTTCCGTGAAGTCCGGCGTCTGGTTGAACGCGTGCCAAGCCATGGGCAACTTCTGCTCGAGGAGTATTTTCCCCTGGTGAGGGTCGAAGATGAAGTTCGTTTTTGGAGTGCGGTGTCTGCAATTATTGGAAAAAAATGGTAATGGTCTAATGGTAGAAATGTATGACAACAACGGGTCGTGGGTTTGATCCCCGCCAGGTCCAACAAGTTTTTCAATTATTTATAATTCTTCTTAATATATACTTTGACTGTCAAGTAATGTTATAGATGACTTTCAGTGACTTTAAAATAAGATAATCTCGACTGAAGATGTATTTTAATACTATAAAGGTAATCTTTAAAGGAAATCTGGATATCAATAGAAATATTGAAATTCCGTCCGGGTCACTAAAAAAAACACGGTCCACAGATAAAAAAGCTGTGAAGTTTAATAGAGTTTCAGTCCATGGACTTCTAAATATACAAAGCCAAAATACAGTTGTTATATGACTGCGGTATTTCGTCTTCCATCAAGTGAAGCTGTCTTCCTTTCACATAAAAAAACCCAACACGAGTGAGACGTGAACCGGCATCCACAGCGTTTCGTGGTGCTGCTATTATCCATCCATCTGAGCTACCGTGTCCTACATCTGGTGGTCATGTAACTTACAGTTCTTCGTACTGCAGAGCCGTCTTTGCGAAGTCTGTAACTTTGTCATATAGGATCTCCCATATTGCATCCAACGCGTCACCAATGAGGAAATAGTCGTACCACCACTTCAGCCGAATGTACGCTTCTTTACACTGAAATTTAAACAAAACATAATTTTATTAACCAAACTTATCCCGACTACCACCACTAACTTAGTGCCTACTAACTGGGATCGGCTTAACATGCCATACAATCTCGAAGTTTCGGAATTGAGACGCTAGAAATTTTTCAGGAAGCGTTAAAAACAAGGATTGACTTCTAGAGTCTAATAACACTGCAGTATAAAGCCGAAGAATCAGTTATACCTGCTGACATTACTAAAGACATGAAATCACTGTACACTAATATAAGTGAATGTGTTTAAATTCAACAATTAACATTATACATATGAAACATATACACTATTCGAAAATAGATTTATTTATTTATTATATCACATACCTTTTCTCTGACATAAACGACCTGTGGCGTTTTCAAGAAGTTCTCCCAAGCGCTTTTGAACTCGTTGTACAACTGTTTGAATTCTTCCGTGAACGGTACATACTTTTCGATCTTACTCCAAATGACATTCCAGAGCTTTCTCGTGTACTTCTTAATGTTTGTTATTATATCGTCGTTGACTAGGTCCTTGTATATTCTGTAAACGATATTTTTGTATTATAACGACGAAAAACGAAAGAAAAGGGGAGAGAGGAAGACCAGCATTAATGAAATGGTATAGTTAAAACTGCTGGGTCCGAGTGGAAAGAAAAGAAGAGCATGGTGGACGCCTTCACTCTTTTAAAGAGAAATATGAGAAAAGCATGAGGTTTACTAGATGGTAAACAAGATACCCTGCCGACCAATTTTGGCTTTGGATATTTGGAACTCCACAGACTGAAACCGAAACGTGATTAAACCACGCCTTTTTCATCTGTGGACGGTGGTTCGTGACCCGAACGGTACTTTGATATTCCTAACACCCATTTAATATCCAGATGTCCAACATGTTTTAGAAAAACTATAAATTGATAAGAAAAATGTTGGACCCGGTGGAGATCGAATCCACGACCCGTTGATTATTAGCCGTACATTGCTACCGTTACACCAACGTGTCGGTCAAAAGTAGTCAACAGTATTTATTGCTAATTATTCTGCGTCATAGAAAATAAAAGGCATTTATTTATTATTGACATTTATAGCATGGTCAATTATACCGAGTTAGTTCTTGTTTTGAACGGACGACTGTCGAAGAATTTTATACTATTAAAATATGTTGTAATAGTAGAATTAACTTACTTATCCATTTCATGTCCGAACGTCGAAACATAGTTGAAGTACGGCGTGTCCGTCAGTTCATGGGTCCTCTCGTGGAAGAAGTCCATAACCTCCTTCCAAATGGCCACGACGAACGCCTCCGTGTAGTGGACTATCTTGAAGAACAGCGGCTCTATCGATTTGAGGAGCTCGTGCCAGTACTTAGATAGACGAGTGGTCGCATTTACCCACGTCTCCTCCCAATAATCCAACAAGCGCATATGAAGGTCTCGTATGAAGTTGTCGTATTGTAGAATCATCGCTTCCAACTTATCCGAGACGAGTTCCATCAGATCCGCTTCCAGAACCTTGTTGACGGCATCCAGGAAGTTGGCATATGCCTTCTTGATCGACTCTATGACATATGTCAGACTTTCCTTTATTGATTTACTCGTGTTGCCCATCATCCCCCACATATCGTTGACGAAGCCCGGTAAATTCTCCAAGTGATTGCGTATAGCCATTTCGTCTAGAACATAGTAGGTGAATTCGACGATATCTTTCACATAGAAGTCGTTTTTGTTGTACGATTCGTTGAGGAATCTCTCGAACTCGTCCAGATCGTCTTTGATCACATGCAAATCGTTGAGATCGTCGAGGAAGTCTCGGACTCTTGGTTTCGCGTCGCTCCAGATGTTTCTGAGCGCCAAGTGCGCTTCCATGGGCGTTTCCTTCAGAATGACAAGAGTTTCATTGATTTGGGAATATAAAAGCTTCAACCCGTAAACGGCTTGCGATCTGATTTCACTGAATATCTCCGGACGCCATACAACGGAGCTGGTTAGTAAGCGGGAATGATTGAGTCTAATGTATGAGGCTATGTCGACGGTGGTGACGTCATCGTAGTTCCTCCAGGCGTTCAATTGGGCGGATCTGGTGTCGATGATTTCTCCTATCAAGTGGAAGGAGATATCTGGGAAATATAACAAAAGGAATTAAATGCTACAATTAGAGTAATATACAATGCTTTTAATGTATTTATTGATTAGGCGAGACATAAAAAATGATTATTGTAGGATTTTTGATATAGATTTCTTTTTCTTTTCAAAGGGGGGGCGGGGGGGGGGGAATAGTGTAGACACACATTGCAATTTAAAATGTTAATGCTTATTATTGTTGAATGAATGTGTAGCCAACACAATGGTTCGCTATAAATTATTAGTTAGTCTTGATTTTTAATTCCGATTCCTTAGCCGTCCATTAGCATTTATTTGTAATTATTTTAAGTTATAATTTTGTGATTCAAATATAGTCAATTTAAATTGTGATTTTTTTTGAGACACGTATAATAAAACCCTAAAACCGTACAAGTTTTAACGATCAAATCTAAATAAATTTAGTACATACCATCTGTACTGTTATAGTGGGCAATCAGTGCTTTGTCAATCATAGAAAGCTGAGCGATGAGAGTATCGTTAGCGTCCGGGCGGGCCACTAAACCTCGTACCGTGTACAGAGGATACACGAGAGACCAGGTTCCGTTTGCTTTGTAGTAGTAAGTTTCATTAACGCGCTGAAATAATGAAATTTTATTGTATACATTTATATAGAAACATACAATGCAAAAAAAGAAGAGCAACCTAAGAAAAGGCATGGCTAGTAATCGGGGACGTGGATTTGATAATCACTGGATCAAGAATTCATGTTTCGGTTATACTAGGTAGTTTCATAAATGTCCCGACACAAAAAAGGTCGACAGCGCATTTTAATTAGATTAATAAGGACTTACGAATTTAACAGAATGAGGATTTAAAGAATTTGGAACGGGCATGACAGTAATAGAAGGATATGACAAAGAACTAAAACAGATGTTTTGTGATAGAAGATAGACTAGCTAGAACTTGAAGGAACGTGAAACACCACGGTTATATAACATCTTATCAAGATGCGCTGTTAGCCTATATTGGCGTTGGATATTCGGACAGAAAACAGAACGCGAGTTACATTTCCACCATTACAACGACGAACTCATCTAGTTTATTTCAAATAGATGTAAAACCTACCTCCCAGTTCACAGCACTCCGATTCATATCAATCAACAGCTTATTGCTTCTAAGTTTCTGATAGAACAGCGACTTCTGGAACTTGTAGTAGTTGCTCAAGTGGTACCATCTGCTTTGTATATTGATATCTGAATTCATATCTAGATCCAGATTGGTAGACGGATGTGTGCATTTGAGAGCGAATTTGTAATCGCGGATCGGGCCATCTGAATTGTCAGTTAGAATCGAGTTAAGCTTCAGATATTCGTTCTCATAATCCGAGTATTGGAGTTCTACGGATATGTTGGACATAACAACTGGCGAGCTGATGTAATGGCCTTTTAATGTTACATCCTGAAAATAATAAAATTAAAAAATCTGAGAACTAGTAGCTAACGCAAATTGTATGCATAAAATAACTGTTTAAAACAAAGATACATTAAACATTGATAATCACGGGGGGTTCACGGGGAGTCTCCCCGTGACCACGGCTGCTGCAAAGCATCCGAAACGTCGGGCCGAAGTTAAAAATCATTTTCAAATAAGTTTAACTAATATATCGCGTTATAAACCGTTAAAGTGTTTTATTTAAACTTTATTATTTACAAACACCACAGGCCTTATCGCTAAACAGCGATCTTTTTCAGGCAACCAAATATGAAGGGAAAACAAGAAAAGGGTACTATAGGTAGGTGATGCTACAGAAAAACGTTTTATTATTTGTGATAGAGAAAGTCGATTAAGTGGAAAAATACAGTTTGAAAACTGCGTTATGTACTGTTTAAAACAATAATAAAGTATTTTTTTAATGGTAAATTTTTGGCAGCATACAGCATGAAAACAGTATACAGCCACAGATTACATACCTTTTTAAACGACGGGTGTGACAAAGCAAAATGTACATTGTGCAAGTTTCCTTCAGGCGTTGGTGGATTTTCCCATTTCCCGCTGATTTGCGCAGTTTTATTCTCAGCTCTGACGTTCCATAGAAGATCGGCTTTTCCATCAACTAAAGAGTCTTGTAGGTGGTATATAGCAGCGACGCGGAACGTCCGCATTGGGTATTCAATGTCCATAATGATTTCCTGTGATTCTGTTTCGTCCTGTAATTATGTAACATAGTTATCTATACTAATATTATAAAGCTAAAGAGTTTGTCTGTTTGCTTATCACTGTAACTACTGGTTCAAATTGAAAAACTGCACAATGTTGCTTGCCTTTTGTTAAACGCGAGAAGACCTGAAGAAACAATACAAATATTTCGGTTGGCTAGCTGCCTGTAAATATAATTGAACAGGGAAACGGATTTATACAATTGCAGTTAAACTAGGTAGCCAAAACGAAAACAGCAGAAATTTAAGGTAAAAATGAATGAATGGTATGAATAATATATATACCGAAGCATCTATAGATAGTAAAGCTGTACAGTGCAGTGTACAGCATTTCGATTTTAGTCTGTAGATCTCTAAATGACCTAATACAAATTAGGTCGCCGGTCTTGTGTAGGAAGTAGGCTGAATGCCATCTTTCTAATAAAATTACCAACTCACCACACTCATGTTCATAACATGAAGATTATATTGCAGCCACACATCCTCCGCCCAGGTCACTTTACTGCCTTGTGTCAATTCTCGATCTTTAGCCTCGTACTTGTTGTCGAAGGTCCAGGTTCGATTTCCTTGTATCGCGGTGAATTTTAATTTCTTTCCAATATCGTACGCCTGGACATCTAGTTTACCGGTCACATTGAATTTTGTGGAGTTATGAAGGTGGAATACGGTAGCTTGTTTTACATCCTGCGAATCAAATTGTATTTGTTTAAAACGGGAAATATATTAAACTTATTTAAAAAATGTCGGGACTCAATTAAAATGTTTCTTTGAATGAGTTCTCCTAATATATTTCGCGTTTTAAACCGTTAAGTGTTTTATTTAAATGTATTTTTTAAATAATTATTGCGAGATTAAATTTTACTATTTCTTCGTTCGGGCGTTGGGCAAGAAATGATCTGGGTTCCGATCCCGGAGAAACGATACGTTATTTCACGCGAGCATGGACGACATACAATTCTGATCAACTACTTGTAAATAAATAATATAGATCAATAAAATCGTCACCAAAAATGTTCGCCCATGCCCAAAAAAAATTATTTCACTTCAAATACACGTTTAACGTGTACAGCCCGACTTTCGGGTGCTTTGCAGTTAATATTAGTTAACTCATTTAATTATTATTATTATATATATTACAATTATTTCTTAGTTTTATTATTATTATTTTTTAACTTACCGTGTTTCCCCCATCACCATATTCATGTATATACTTGATTCCCACAGGCGTATGTTCGTTTTCCACCTCTATATCCGTTGTGGCAAGGTCCAAATTCCTATGACTTTTACTCAGTATCTGGTTAAAGGATCCTTTGACGAATCGCTCCGAGTCAAAATAGATTGTGGTATTTCCATTGCTCCATTTATCTCCTTCTCTGTAGAAATACTCCGTGTGTACCAAATGCTGGGAGTTCAACGGAATCGAGAGAGACACCGTCCCTGTTTGAGTGAAGCCTTCGCTTTGTTTCTTGTAATTGTGCGTTGTGTTGAGTGACGCTGATTTGTTTGGCCAGAACAAGTCCACTTTGTTATCAGACACCTCTTCAAGGTTATTGATCTAAACAAAAATTAAAGATTACAGTACAAGAAGACATAATTAAGTACAAAAAGACATAACTTTTACTTGCCAATCAAATCAAAATCATAAATAACAATCATGTTTAAAGAAAACAATACAGGTAAAAACTAAGTTAAAATTGACACCGTCGATCAATTAATTAAACCACGGAACGATGCTGGTTCAAATTCTGCCTGTGTTGTAAATTTTCTTAAATCTAAATCGATTTTAAACTTAATTCAGATGTACTACTAACACATTAATATAATATCAATAACAAATTAACGAAAAGAACTGGCAAGAAACTCGCCGCCACTCTTGTTATCGCTAATGTAAATCGTTTTCCCTTCTAGACCCAGGAGTAGAATGTCAAATAAAGAAAATCGAACTTACATCAAATATGGATCGGAGCCACGGTAACCTCGAAAACGGTGTGGACATATTAAAATGTCCGTCTGAATGTTTCAAGCCTCCATATCGCACGTCTACTTCGCCTACTTGACTACTAGCCGGACGGTACATACGACCTCTGTAACAATTAATCAATTTTTGGTTATTTCTTTTACAATGGCACATCGATATTAGATTTTTAAATTGTATTTTAATGTTTATTCATTTCCATTATTTAAAAGGGGCATGATATCTATTAAACTATTAACCAAAAAAATTGTTCATAACTTCTTTGTTATATAAAAATAACATCAGAAATTATATTTATGTAGATTAGAACATACTATGTGAATACAGTTGAAAACAAAGTAACGTGAAATGATTTTAAATGTATATATACTACTAGGTCTCAAACCCAAACTAAAAATGAACGAGACTCGCAGACAGTTATTTTACTGAGATAAAAAAATTAACAGTAACTCAATCAGTAGACCGCAGTATGATACAGCATCGTCGACGGATTCAAGTACCGCCGGTCAGAAAATTTATAAAGGAAAAAAAACGGTTTAAAATACGAAATGTTATAATGAGTATTAATTAAAATATTACAAATATTATTTACAAATAGATTGTAAATAAGTTAATTAATATATTTCGAGTTTTAGACCGTTAAATGTGTTTTATTTAAATGTGTAGAGACGATACTTAGTTAAAATCTAATAATCCACTTACTTGACTACATGGTAATCATGCAACATATCCTTTTGGTAGGAACCCTTCAGCGTTATCGTCGATTCGTTATCGTATAAGGGCGTGTTCAGAGTGTAGTCTATATATTTGGAACCGTTAACGTCCCATTTATAAGACACAATGTTATCCACATTTTTGTATACAGAGTTTGACGTCCAAGTTATAGTCGAGTTTCCGTCGAAGCTTTCGTCAAGTTTTAGGACCTATAAAAGAGAAGATTTAATTATACTCTTAGGACAACATTTTAAATATTTTCCAATGCAAATCTTTTATTTCCATTATAAGATATTTACAAACTAATAACTAAATTGTGTGCATATTAATATAAGTAATAAATATATATAAGAGATGGCAAATGGTAGTAGTCTCAGCTACGCTGCTGAATGCTTGTCACACTCAGCAGCGCTGGTTTTCAGACTGGCCCGGGCATAGAAGGAAAGGAGTGAAGTTTAGTAAAGTAATAAAATTACAAGATCTATATACCATAACAAACATATACGCGATATATATTAGTTGAACTTATTTGAAAATTATTTTTAACTACAGCCCAACGTTTCGGATGCTTTGCAGGAGCCGTGGTCACGGGGAGACTAAAGGTGGAGGATGTCTCTGACGTCAAATTAAAAATTGCTATGCTAGCGCCATCTGTTCCGTTGTAGTTGGCATTTGGCAAAACTGGCCGGGTCCTTACAGAATTGACTAACGGTGTCTACGCGTTTGCCGTTGCTGTTTATTGGAATCCAGAGTTTTAATATGGTATCCCAGGTGTTAGATAATTTGAGGACGGCCTCAAACTAATATATATCACGTTTTAAACCGTTAAAGTGTTTAAATGTGTACTACTCGCGTTAACTACAGACAGTATTTAATACGATATATTTTTACCTTTCCCTTGATCCCAGCAATGATCTTCGTCACATCAGTAGTATACATGGCATTAAGTGAATGTTCCGGCTTATCAGCCTGGCCCATACTACCCTCAATCAATAAGGTGTGCACGTCGACGTTCGGTTTGGGTAATACGGCATTCACTACTAGATTCAGCCTACGATCTAATATGAAACCGACCGATGCGTTTGCGCCGATTCTGAGGAAATATCATTGTTAAATTTAATACTACCGGATATATATTATGTACTTTTCAATTACAGAGATATGATTTAGGTAAACATATAGAAAGATTTTTTACTTAATTGTTAAACGTATTTCCTGTCCCACACCCCATTTCACCAGGGGCGCTGAAGATATGTATAAGAACTATTTGGTAACATATGACGTTTTGAGGTTTAAATTAATGTCAAGACATGATTTTTTTTACTTAATTAATGCGGCCTGGGTTTTTACTTTTCACGTTTTATTTACAATAATTCAGATACAAAAATCTTATTCACTTACTGCCATATTCTATCGAGGTCCATGCTGAATCCGGCGTTGGTTTTGGAGAGTCCATCTTCAGTGTTGTTACCAAAGAAAATATCCAAATCCACGCTTCTTTGCATTTCTTTCACCGATTGATGTCCAAGAGCCTAAAATGTTAAAATGTTATACATTACAATCTATTAATTCTCAACTTATTATAATTTCTATATGACAATTCTAGATTGTTGGAGATCTTTTGGAATCAACATGATCGAGGTGAAATTGAAAAAAAAAACTGCTCTATAAACATTATAAACAAATTACCCTTATGTACAGGTCATCTAATAAGAAACTCCATTTCAAGTCACCATCTCCTTCCATGTTAGGTAACTTATACTTTCCGAGCAAATATCCGGATTTCGGCCCAAATCTAAAATTAACAAAAAGTATATGTACAAGTTAAATCCTTCTAATTCAATTTTAGTTTTCAAAGAATTTTTTTTAGGAATAGTATTAATTTTTATGGCAAAATTGTAGTATTGTTGTTGAACTGGCTGTGTACATGTATTTTACAACTACACATTCGTATAATTAGTGAACAATAAAATAAACTAATATATATTTTATTCTCTTTAAAATTTAAAAAATTATTTAGATTCGTCAAAAAATAAAAAATATGTACTATTGTAATGATGTTGTTTTAGTACATATATATAAATAATTCGCTAATAAATAAAACGGTTTAAAACGCAAATTATTTCGTTTATCCAATTTAATTCAACGTAACATTTCGTATGAATCGTTGTGTTACCTGCAATAACTTATTATTTTTAGTTTAAATCCATTAAAAAGGGTAACATAATAGAGTTTTGGTTTGAGGAGAACACTTACAAGAAGTCTGTATCCCCCTTGACATAACTCAGCCTCTGTATCGGCGTGGCCGCTTGGACACTAAGGACTCGACGTAACCCAGGATAACTGTCAACTCTTGCTTTGAAGAACACTTCGCGGCTCTTCACTTGTGGTATATCGACCTGGCAGGTAGAATTATAAGTAAACATACACACATTAGGCGGGCTCATTAGTCTAATGGTAGCAAATCATACATAAATAATTTTGGATAATTTTAGATAGAAGAGTAGTTCTACTTTAATTTCAGTCACTTAGTCAAACCACCTGTATGGAATTCGAATTTCGAAATTCCTGCCACCCATTTAATAAACGAAGTCCAACGACTTACGACTAGGACAGGACTTGAGCCAGCATCGTCAGCGATTCGTGTTGCTGCTCTAACCAATTAAGCTATTTATTTTAATTTATAATCGATCGTTAAGTTATATAGTGCCATCATGTGCATGTGAAAAATATTAAAGTTATCAAAATAATTGGTCTGTTTAAGTAGAGGATATATTCTCATACCTTAAAATAAATATCTGTGAAGTTAGCTTCCAACTCAGCCTTAGCGTGAACAGTGGACTGAATGGGACCAGTCACGTGGGCGGAAAATGAGTACAGCGTGGGACTGGAGTCATATTTAGCTCGTATTGCGATTGGTTGACCTTGACCCTTCGGTACCAGTGTCAAGGATATCTGAAATATCAAAAAATATATAAGGCCCAGTAAAAAATCTGGGAATGCCAAGAAGAAAATGAAGTATTGTTTAAATTAAAATAATATACTATGCCCCTCCCCAACATGGTTAAAATAATTCTGCCTTTTAAATAAAATATTTAAACGGTTAAAAACGCGAAATGTATTATTTAAACTATTTCCAATTTTTTACGTTTTTTAGCTGTGGGGAGACCACGGCTGCTGCAAAGCATCCGAAACGTCGGGCCTTAGTTAAAATAATTTGTAAATAAGTTTAACTAATACTATGTGTGTGGATTAAATGGTTTGATTTAATAGATTTCGCGTTTTAGACCGTCATACAAATATTTTTAAGTTAAGTGTTTTATGTAGATTCATTAATGTTTACAACATATAGATTAAAAATAAAACTCAACAAACCTGGATTTAAATACTGTTAGTTTAGAGTCTATTAATATTACAGTGCCTAAAATGTCAAAATAAAAGTATTACCTCCAGTGGTTGCTTGTTAAGTATTTTCCCAGTGACGCCATACTCGGATGTGTCAGTAACGAAGGAACCGCGAATGTCGTCATCTTCGAATTCGCTTAATATCTTTATCGCCCTTAAATTTAAATTATTTCATTAACGCTAATTATATTTCGGTTAGTTAGTTGTTATTAAAAAATAAACAAAAATATAAAAAACTTATATCGAATTAAAAGTCAATTTAATTACAGAAGTATTATAGATGGATATCAACGGGTCGTCGATTGAATTCCCACAGGGTCCAACATTTGTCTAATCAATTTATAAACATTTTAAAGCACATGTGTACATACGACAACCTTTGTGTTTGCATATTAAACTTCTACAAAAATACATACCTAAATCCTTTATGAGGACTGCTTAAAGCGATATTAATAGATGTCGGCCAAGTATCAGCCTTCAGTGAGTAGTAATTTTCCTCGCTATTCAGATCCACAGTTAACGATTTCTGTTTCTCTTCTTCTCTGTACAGTAGAGTTACTTCTGCTGGCGCGAGTACTGGTGCTAGTGCACCGCGTGCTTTAAAACGGATGTTACCGTTTGGAGGCGGTCGCCATACAACGTCAGCGAATATCTTAAAATAGGAACGTAATTTTAATAATATGGTTTAGACTCGTAAGAATTTTCACAATACACTGGAAAACGAGAAATAGTATTGTTCTATTTACAAATTTGTTGTATATAAATATAAAACAGCCTTAGGTGGATGTTTTATATTCCTATTTTTATCTAGCAGCCTAGAGGCAAGACGCAATTAACTTAGGCGAAAATGAATTTAACTATTATTTCTGTTAAAATTAGGCTAACAATTTTCGGTCACCATCTCTCTTGTAGAATAACGTTTTTAAACTATGAAAACATAAATAACTCAAGTCATAAAATAGCAGTTAGGCTACTGCCTCTAGCAGCCTAGCATGGAAGAGGGTTTAAGATATGACTTATAAATTTATTTTTAAACAATGTTAAACTTAACAAACTGTTCCCGTAGCTAAACAGAATATAAAAATTTGTAGTGTAATTTCATTATTACTCATTATTTTAAGGAAAAAAAGAGAGAGCTAAGAACTGTGTTGTTTATGAGCTGCGTTAGTCTCGTTGTCTTGTTTCTCTGATTTCAAAGTCTGGAGTTATATTGTCTAGTCCTTTCTCTCTTAGCATATAATTATAACTAATGCCTATGTTGCAATGCACGTAATTTGTTTGTATGATATAAGCGCTTACATAATTATCATGTTCACCCTGCAGCACCTGAATACCACCCCCTACAAAGTTCTCTACATCAGAGAAGTCTTTCTTAAATTCCATCTTGATGAAATAGTCTTCCAGGTACACTGATGTCAGGTTCAGGCTACCTGAAGTCTCCACAAATGGATCGTCTAACTGAAAAAAAATATAAGGAAATTAAAACAAGCATAAGCGGTCGCACAAGGCTTACATATAGGTCTCATTATATATATTGCTTATATTAACAAGTGTTGTATTAAGATAGACTGTTTAAGGTATTGTTAAATTAGGTGAGTAGTATCTATCCGTTGAAATAAAGGTTTAGAACCCGAAATATAAAAGTTAATTTATTTTAATTATGACCCGACGATTTGGATGCTTTCAGAGCAGTTGTGGTCATGGGGTACAAACGTCAGGTGTTAGTAAAAAAATGGTTACTTGTACACGTATCTCGCGTTTTAAACCGTTGAAAATGTTTTATTTAAATTAGACAGCCATTTTAAACTATACTTACTTCTAGCCTAGCAAGTGCAGTAACAGTAAACGAGGGCATAGCTATATCAGCTGACATCTTCCAAAGCGCGTCTTCCAATCTCGCTGAAACGCGTGCTTCTAAAGCTGGCAATACTGCAAGCGGTGTTGCTATACCAACTGAAGCCAAATAAGATTTGTAGGCATCATCTTCGCCGTTTTCGTATTCGTAGTAAACTTTGTATGATATCTAAAAGAAAAAAAAAATTGTCAATAATAATAAAAAATGTACGACACGAGAGGGACCTACAGCCTGTATCTAACCAATTGAGCTTTTTCAATCTATTGATACATGCACCTCTTGCGCAATGTAATTTGAAACTCAAAACTTACGTATTTAGATTCAATGTCTTATGCTTGCAGCTGAAGAAATCAAGATAAAATTACAGAGTTTAACAATCTAAATAGATGATTAGTTTATATAAAGCCATGCAATAACATGTGAAAAATATTAAACATTTCAAATCTTTACTTTAGCTTCACCTACCTCATGCCAGTAAGTTCCATTATATAGAAGAGCGACACATGTAACGTTGAACTTTTCACCGATAGTAATGTCCACTGTATACACGGACTTCAGCTGTTTTACCATTTCGAATGGTGTCACTAAATTGAGCGTGTTACGCATCACTGTATACTCCTGAGAAAATACAAAATTATAGGAAGTGTTTTGATATAGCTTATGTTGCTATGTACTGAAATACATACCTCAAGAATAAATACGTCAGTGAGCACGATAGGCGACTTATCCGGTAAATTTAAAGTAGCATTTACTTCTATTATATCTTCTTCATCTGGACCAACAAACTGTAAAAGAAAAACAAAACATAAAATTACAGCCATCCGGCTCGAAGGACTATAATATTTTAATTTTAAAATAAGAAAAAAGAAATTGCTAGAGCTCACTTTCATAATATGTCCGTGGAATTTTATAGTCGGTAAGTATAGTGTGTCCAGAGTGACAGTCGCTGCTGTATCGAAGTTTTCCACTATCATATCCGGGTCACTAGGTTTTTGTTGTATACGGTCATTAATCACTTCTATCAATCCTTTTCCATTATCAACTAGAAGGATGGCCACACCAAACTGAAAGTTTCATACGTGTTATCGACGGGAAGAAGAAGAACGATCGAGATTGAAAAAGGTAAAGGTATAATAGAAAATTCTGTATCTTCAGTGTTCTAAAAAAAATTCTCATCTGAATCTCATTTATCACAAAGAATGTAACTTAGTATAATGGCGTCTTAAAGAATTGGATTAAATAGTCTTAACATACCTTATGCTTTGACAACCGAATCGACAGTTCAGTGTCCAATCCATTTCTGTAAACATTCTTTAGAACTAATCCATTCTCTTCGAAGCCATCAAGTGGCGTGTATAGTTTGTAGACGTATACGAAATCGAGGAGGGATTGCCACTGCCAGATGCCTGTAAACCCAAAGTCCATAGTGTCCCAACCCACTCTGAAGTCTACCTGCAAATGATAACAAAATTGTGTGTAACAACTACACAGCACATGCTTGCGTATTATATAAGCATAGAAATATCCATTTCAGCGAACATTTCTATGTCCGTTTCACTGATCGATTTTTACAACTAGCTGCGCAACTTCGGCCGTCTGGATTAGTTCATTTTGGCGTCTGGAATAGTTAGTTACCTTTGCAAAGGATCTCGTGAGCTTTATATTATTAAAGAAGGTTTACAGGCAAGTAGTTAATAATACTAGTGTGCCCTATCCAACTGAAAGGATTTATCGTTGGAACGGTAATCGAACCTGGTACCTCTCGTACCGACTAACCTTGGGGATTTAAATAAAACACTTTAACGGTTTAAAACGCGATACGAAAAAGGGGGGGGAACCCCCCCCCCCCCCCCCCCCCCCCGAAAACCCCCCCCCCCGCCCCCGAAAAAAAAAAAAAAAATTAAAAAAAAAAAAAAAAAAAAAAAACTTTTTTAAATAAAAAAAAATTTTTTTTTTTTATTTTATACCCCCATAATTTTTATTAACCTTGGGGATTTTATCGTAATATGTTATTTACGTTACGTACCTCTTCTTTACCCCTTTTCGCCGTTATGAGAGCTCTGTTCAAATATTGTATAGGTAAGGCCACATGCCCTAAGATGTTGAAGTCTTGTAGTGATACTAGTTTTAGTAATACTTCTATACCTGAAACATTTAGAACGCATGAGTAGTAACTTTGGTTTTAGCCCGACGATGATTACAATTACTGGTGCGCACGCGCAATTGATTTTTTTTATGATAAAGATAAGCATGGTATTTAATTGATTTATTTTGGATTTAGAGATTCGGAAATCCACGGCCTGAAATCGAAACACAATTACACTAGACGGCTTTTCATCCGTACCACGGATCCCAATTTAACAAGATTTCCTGACTAGGCCAAACGTATTTCAGAAAAATAATAAATTGATTAAAAACATGTTGAACCCGGTGGGCATTGAACTCCTGACGCGTTGGTTTGCCATATATTGCTACCGTTACAACTGCGAGCTCGAACATCAGAATTTTAAAATACCTATAGGGTTCTATAGCACTTCATTTTTTACCTGTAAAGTGTTATATTAATTACCTGTGGTAGAATTAGTAGTTACAACCATTGCCACTAGATGTCTATCCGCCTCAATGAATCCAATTCGTGCTGTGGTGTGCAAAAACTGGGGTAATGGACTAGTGATATTAACAACAAGCATGCAGTTCGTTAAACGGCGCATGTGACCTGGAAGGAAAGGAAATTGTATAGTAAAAAACGTTATTTATATATAAACTAAAAATGGTTCATCGGACATACAGCAGACATTACGCAGGTATACATCGTTTTAAACGCGACATACATTATAGGTATATATTTCACGTTTTCAACCGTTAATGTTTCTTGAAATATGATGATTCTACTAGTGTTATAAGTTTAGACACCTATGTGAGTGGCCGCGAGTTTCTTGACAGTTCTTGTCGTTCGTTCTACGCCATTAAAACGGGAACTGGTAGTAAATGTAAATTTAGAGTTACTATTTTTTAACTGTTTTGACGTTTCTAGCTACATGTATTTTTTGATTTGATATGCATTACAAAGATATTTGATCCTAATAAAATGCCTATCTGTAAAAAAATATACTGAACATACCATTAACATGAACTTCGACAAGTTTTCCTTCTAAATCCATAAGCGTAATTCCTTTGATGTCTCGCTTGTGTCCCAAAATGAATTTTGTATCCAAATATCCTTTCGTATAACCCTGAAATAATAGTAGCGTATTTCTCAAAATCATGATTCAAAAAAGTTTATTTTATTCATAGAGAGATAAATATTAATGCAATATTTTATCGCCTAGCAACAACTCACCGGGAACGGCGTCAATATTGTAACCTTGCCTGTGATATTGTTCTCCTTTTTTCCTTTATTAATCGCCCAAGTGGAATTTATCATGAGATGACCGTCTTCGTTATACTAAAAGCAAAGTTTGTTATTACAAGTAAATATATAAAAGCCTCCTCATACAATAAATTAACAATTATATGCATTTCAAGACGCAAATTTACAAGGATATCAAAAAATAATATATATAATATGAAAAAAAATACGTTGCCCTATTTTTTATGATAAAGGAGGACCGACAAACATGGGGTCACTTGATGGTAGGTTTTCACCCAGCCATAAAATCTAAACAAGACGCGCTTTCGATCTATTTCGATTTTGGATATTCGGAAATCCACAGACAAAAACCGAAACGCGATTAACTTCACGGTCCAAGGAGCAATGTATGGCGAATAATAATGAACGAGTCTTAGGTTTGATTTTCACCGGGTCCATCGTGTTTATTAAATAAATTTACAATTATTCTGCGATATCGTTTCGTTGGACGTCGTTTGTTCGTTTGTTTGGGAATATTGAAATTCCATCTGGGTCTAAAGTAACCTTTAAGGAAAATAGTCCCATAATTTAGTAACTTCTTTAATAAAATCTAGTATGGGAGGCGACCCTAATTTTTAAATAACCAAGACACCCACCTGGAAACTCAACAAAGTATCTACACTTTTCTTCCATACAACTGTGTGTTTCGCTATCGCGGCTGCCTTCGGCAACGTAGGTATAGTCGAGTTGACAAGTGCGTTTATTTCCCCATAGAATTTTGTGGTTGTAAATAAGTAGTCCGCTAGAAGACTGAACGCTAGGTAATCTTCTTGCCAATTCATACTGCCGTTTAGCGCTTGCAGGTTGTCATGGTAACGCCACCTGAATTTGATAAAACATTTCACATACAACAAATATACTTCACTATTGTAGGTTATATCTTAAGTCTTATGAATACGGTACTGTGGCTCAATAGCACGGAATGCTGTGGATGCCGGTTCAAGGCCCGCCCGTGTCGTAATTTTTAAAATCTAAAATTGATTTTAACTTAAGTACTATGAATGTTTACTGACATGACATTGAAGCTTGTGTCCTTCCATCCGGGCATCGGTGTTTGGAGACTAGAGAGCAGTGCGTATACTGTGTGCTCGTGGGCCTCAGAATACGCCTTCACACGCCAGACAATAGAAGTGGGACTGGCCCAGCCAGCGCGCACGAGCCATTCACAGTACCAATCTGGAATAAACATTATTCCAATAAAAGATCTCGATGTTACAAATTCGAATTGGAATACCGAAAACCGGCATCGGACGATGCCGGTTCAAGTCGTGCCCCCTTAGATTTTTGTAGATTAAATTAGGAGTGCTTTGTGTGTAACATGTATAAAGTTTTCAAGTGTTGTTTGATAAAATATTTTTTAAGGGATAAAACACTACATATTCGAAAGTTACGATAAAACAGATGGCGTTAGTGTAGCAGGCGCCTAATTTTTAGTCCCTCTTGACTACGGTGAAAAGCATCCGAAATTTTGAGTGTCATTCAAAAACCAATTAACTAATTTATTTCATATTTTAAACTGTTAAAAAATGTTTTATTTCATGAAGGAACAGTTAATTGATTTTGATATGAGTTAAAAATGAGATTAAATTGACTCACCTTTCAACAAAAACTCAAACTCCCCATTGACAACTTGTCCGGGATAATGCAAAGTGGCCTGTCCCGCATGATGCCATTGCCCCTTGTGGTCCAGTTTTGCATCTACACTTATCTTCTGTGAGGGGTCTCGGTTCGCATCCCAATTGAATGAAGCGCTGAGACGTTTTTGCGTCGGCGTGGAGATGCGAAGGTAGGATATGTGCACGTCTCGTAATCTGCAAAACAAAATATAGGTAGATAAATAAAGATGAAAAGTCGACGATAAGGTGTGGGACTCGGTAGCTCAATTGGTTAGAGCAACAGCACGGAACCCTGACGATGCCGGTTTAAGTCCAGCCCGAGTTGAATTTTTAAAAATTTATTTTCTATTTTTAATCTATACTATATCTTTAAAATATATTTATAAAAATATTTTTTTCCTAAAATTCATAAATGTTAGGAAAGATAAAGAACGATGTCGGTTTTAAGAAAAAAATAGTGTTAACGGAAAAAAATACATCAATTCAATATTAGATCTAATTCTGGATTTATTTTTGATTTCTGATTGATCTAACTTCTGGTTTCTTTGATGACCAACGTGTCAATGGGTCTTACATAGTGTTAGAAATGTGACTTACTGATCAAAATGGACGTCCATGCTGACATCAGTATTGTTATTCAAGTCAGCATTCAGATTAACACTATACGCTTTTCCACTTATATCAATCTCTCCATATGCTGTGAAGTTTTGTTCTGACAGCAAGATGTATCTTATCAGTGTTTTGTATGTGTCTGCATTGTATTCACCCTAGAAGAAAATACCAGATCAAGAAAACAAAATATTTCATAAGTCTAGATAAGGAAGAAGAAGAGAAAGAAGAAGAATATGTTAAGTAATACACAAAAGACATCTTGCACGATCCAATGATGGTTTGATTGCTGTGGTTCTTTGCCTCTGTGATATGAATGGTGTCACAAGTAGGTGAAAACTGAAGATAATTCACATTTCAGGACCATAGTGGAAACAGTACCTAAGAACTAGCTTTGATTCACGCAGAATGTAGATAATATATAAACATCAAAACAAAATGGCTGTGACATTTTGGCTTCGAATATTCAGACTTAATCGAAACCGATTGATCTTTTTCATTTGCGGTTCGTGACCGACAGAATTCCAATACTCATATCTAGATTTCCAGACGTTTAAAAAAATGAATCGATCAGAAATATGTTGGACCCGTTGGGGTTCGAACCCACACCCATTGATTATTATACATTGCTACCATTACACCATCGAGTCCATCAAAATATCTACTGACTGATGGGAACAGAAGCCATGAGTATATTTAGTGTTTACATCACTTCCGAAATATTACGTAATGTTAAATGTTTTTTTAGTACCGCGTTTTGTGAAACCAATTTTTACCTCAGCAATAAAAGTAATCTGTCGATTGTCTTGTGTGAACCTCGCATCGACAGCGATGTCCTTGAAATGACTGCTGTTGATGAGGACTTTCAGCCGATGGGAAGCCATGTTAGTTTTGGACTGGTCTTGATATACCGCGTCTAAATTGAAATCTACGCCCGTGAACCAAATTCCGTTTGCGTTCACCTGACGAACAGAGTATTGTGATAAATCATAAGAAAAAAATAGAACAAAAATGTGTACGCACATTTGAGACGTACGCGTACACGCACTGCGTACTCAGTGCAAACATAAATATCGGGCAGTTTTTAGTATTAAATGTAACTGTTGGGTATAGGTGTTTGGGTACACCACATCGGCAACGCATGCGCTATTTTTTATACCACAGGATCCAAACTGTGATTTCTATGTGATCGAATTTAATTCTTATGCAAATCTAAGTAAAAAATACCTGAAATTCATTGGGTCGTTTTTCAAACAACTTTCCCTTAAGCATGCAAGGGTGTAGGGTCGGCAACGTAACGTTTAATTCGGCATCAGCGTATAATTGAGTTCCGGGGGGTGCAAATAGGAACCCAGAGACGAGTATCTCCCTAGATTTCGGGTTGAAGTTCAAAACAGCCAGAGCTGAGTATTTCGGTCCTACCTGAAATTTTGCAATTTACACTGTGATGACTACTAGGTTTTTCGGCCTGTTCGGCCGTGATATTGAGAAATGGTTTCGAACGACCATCACGAGTGGGTAACATCTTCAGGAGATGATGAATTCTTCAAATAAAGCAAGAATAATTATTTAAACATATTTTGATTAAGTTTGGCATTACATATATTTTTAATTATTCCCTCAATAGCAAGTCATAGGTGCCATTTCCACCAGATAGTTTATTAGTAATGCATTAAAATAAAAATGAAATGGCGATGGTTTTAATGAAAAAGAAAAACAAATTGTAACACAGATATAAGCTACAACTATTGTATTTAGACGACGTCGTTCGTACTCACTTAAACAATAAACAAATATATTTTTAAACATTATTGCATTTCAAATTTATATTTTTATTGTCCTGATAGACGTATTTTTCAGTGAATTCAGAACGCAGTACAAAAGTACAGATGCTTAATAAATATAAATACAGAAAGTAAGAAAAAAAACATACCCGCTCGAACTGTAACTTTAAGAATATCGGCCTCGGTCTGTGTAAATTGACCTGTGTGCTCAATTTTATACCATTCAGCTTATCAATCCGTTTAAACAAGAAAGTAAACGACGGATCTTGTTTCATATCTTTAGACGAGCTCACATTAAAACCTATATCTATGTGGCTTTGTGTTTTCTGAAAAAAAAAACGTGATTAAAGATGATTTAAGTAAGTAAATTTAAACTTCAGATTAGAAAGTAGGGTTTCCAACATTTTAAGACATTTAAAACGTTTAATAAAACAATATAATTTCTAAGTTATCAAAACATTTATTCCAACTAATTTAAAAGAAAAATTGTTATCTCCCATATTTGAAGATAAAAATAGTTTATATACAAGAAAAGAAAAGAAAGAAAGGAAAGAAGAGGTGCCCCAACAAAAGTAGGTTTAGTGTTACACTCACCAAATTCCTAAGTACAGCATAGAAATTGTAAGCTGGATAAGCTGTAAATTCCATAGCCAAGTCCCCATACAAATCGTGTCTATAGTTCAATGTTCTTTCGCTGTATAGACCCTCGAGTTTTATCGTTTGCTTCGGGTTCTTATAGAACTGGTAGTCGAGTTGCAATTTCATGCCTTCCGTGGGACCATTTATGGTGTAATATCCTATGAGGCGACTGGCCAACTGTTTAGTTTGGAAATCGGCCGAAATATCCCACTGAGTCACACCGGCTTTTGATTTAACTTTCAAGGTTCCTGTTGAAAAATTAATTAATGTTGAGAGTTGAAATCCCGTTTCCTCTCGTGGGGCATAGGGCGAACACACATCTGTGTCCGTTTCACTGATCGGTTTTATTTACAGGCAAGTAGCTGAACAGACTTCTGTGCGCTGCTAGACCGAAGCTTTCTGAATTATAATACATACCACAGAACATTCATATTAGTAAGGAAAAAATTTACGCATTAACTTATAAATAAAAGGCGGCCTTATCGCTAAGTAGCGATCTCTTCCAGGCAGCCTGAAGTACAGGAGACAAGAAATAGAAAAGGACTAATTTAGTGAGTAGGTGTACGGAATAATAGAGTAGTAAAGAATAATTTTCTAAGTTTAGTCGAGGAACACGTAACAACTCACGATGTCGAAATGTCGTGATGATAAAACGTCGACAACCGTTTCCCAATTACGACGGCCGAACTGCTCCAATACCTAAGTATTTTTATAGTGTTTATGTTGCAATCTTACCAGACAATTCAGCGACCCGTTGATCGTTCACCACCCAATACGCATGTGGGATCCACACAAAACCGTACTTGATGTCGTGGCGCTTAACGGACATCACAGTATCGAACTGTTTCCGTCCGTCCACATCCAAGCTCGCTTCCACCGACTTGTCGTAAGGTTGGTTTCTGTACAGCGCTTTAGCTTTCATGATGCTTTCCGAGGATTGGAAGGTCACTGCTGCTGTGCTTGAAGTATTCGATATACTAAGGATCGCGTTGAACATACGTTTTTCCTGCAAGTTATGAAATTCATTTTTTCACTCTTACATCTGGTTTTTTTTGAAAGGATAGGTATAGGTCGCGGCACGAATGCTTAGCGTTGAACGAAATGTAGAGGGGATAGTTGCGCATCTGTACAATCGCGCACGTAATTGATTGCGAAACCTGACTGTACTTGAGAAGCAAGCGGAGCGTCGTATTGGTCCGAGAAAGACAACACGACTGGGGGACCAATAAACGTTAGCGAACATGACGTTCACTCACCCCGTGCCTGCTTCTGTCCCCTCACTATCTTACTTTTGACTTCTGCGCAGGATTCGTTCAGCGTTAAAGATCCGTGCTGCTACTTATAATTGGGGTATTCTCTACTTTATTATTATCGACATCAAAAAAACCATGAATATACAATAGTGACAATATGAACATTTCTTAATACACTAAATCATTTTGTAATCATAGTTGTACTTACTTTACTGTTTGGCGTGTCATAGGAGAATTCCAACACGTCGGTAGTGTCGTTCCTGTCCCATTTGTACTGTAAGGCGTAAGTTTTCGCCGATGGGTCCGCCTTTTCTAGCGAAACTATGTACTTGGCTGGTCCACTCATTATGAAGTAGGGAGCGTTGCGAAGATTTGTCATATTCGGGAACTAGAGATAATAACACTTAGTTAAGTGTACATAATTTTAAAAGTAGTAATCTGGCTATATGAGGTAATATGAGCCGGTCTTTTCAGTTTAATTTCTGAAAGTAGGCTCGTTGGTGTAGTGGTTGGTAGCTAGTCCAACATTTAACAATCAATTTATAATTTTTCTGAAACATGTTAGATTACGTCTGGAAATCTAGATATTAAATGGGCGGTAGGAATATCGAAATTCTGTCAGGGACAACCACAGTCTACAGATAAAAAAGTTTTAGTCAGTGTGTTAATTCTAAAAAGTTATCAAAAAAAAAGGCAGATTGGTAGAGCCGAGTCCTACTAGTAGGACTCGGTAGCTCAATTGGTAGAGCAACAGCCCGGAAAGCTGACGATGCCGGTTCAAGTCCTGCCCGAGTCGAAAATTTTTTCAATTTATTTTCGATTTTTAAGTTATATAGTGCCTTCATGTGCAATAACATGTGAAAAATATTAATGTTTTCAAAGGTTACATATGTTATAAGTAAAGTATAAGTTTGAAGTGGACAAATGGAACCAACTTTTTATTTTTTTTATTATGAAATCCTAGTATATTTTTTATAATAAGCTACGAAAATAGGCTATGGTGTAGTGGAATCTTGGGTAAACACCTCACCTGATATGCAGCACAGACTTTGATACCAATAGCCTTGTCGAAGGTCGTCCAACTACAAGTGTTCTGTTCTATTCTGTTCTTATTCAGGCCTTGTTGCTGTAGTTCTTTATCCCCATGGAGAATCAACAATTCAGATCTAGAAAATAAGTATTATGTACATTAATTCTAGATTCTTCTTACTCCCATAAATGCGCCTATAGTTTTTGTCAAGTTGTTTCACACTGACAATTTTGTGTCCTTGTCCTTTATAGGATAATGTGGAAAAGAGACAACGCTCTATTAAACCGTCTCAGTGTAATTGATCAGTGATTTTAATTGTTTTATTCAAAATATAGAAAACCTTAAGTATTTTTGAACATAACATATTACATGTTATTTGTAGAAGGACATAAAACATGATGTAGTCTAAAGAACCATTTACAAGTTTAAGTATTTCCAAGATTCTATAACTCACTTTGCAGCAAATATCTCTTGCTTGTCTCTGGGCAAAGATAGATCCAGCCTCAGCAATCCAAGGCTGCGTATTGAAAGTTTAGCTTCCACTGCGGTAGCCGTGTACAGTCGCGAGGACAAGCGAATACCGCTTAAAGCTAAGGAGCCAGCTGGTACACTCATAGTCGCCGCAATATTTACAGCTACACTGTAATGTTGAAAAACCGATTATTGATGGACTATTCGTTATAATGGTAGCTAATAATCAAATGGTCGTGGGTTGATCCCCACGTGGTCAAAATGATTTTAATCCGTTTATAGTTTTTCGAAAACATGCTGGACACCGTCTGGAAATCTGGACAGTAAATGGCTGGTAGGAATATCGAAATTCCGCCCGGGTCACGGACCGCCGTCCACAGTAGAATAATCCGTGAAGTTTAATTGCGCTTCGGTTTCAGTCTATGGATTTCCTAGTCTTCAAAGCCAAAATAGAACACAGCGCATCGTTTTGTTATGTTATATTGCTGGGGTGTTTCACCTTCCGTCAAGTAAACCCTACGCTTAAATAGAGGAGGACGAAGTCTTGTATTATAATAGAAATAAGGTTAAAATGTATAGTCAACATTGAGGACTCTTCTAACGGTTTAAAATCAGGAATATATAATTTTCAGTGTCTCCTCACCTGGGTCGTATTTTCCCTTCGAAGTCCAAGTTGCCCGATTGCGTGTATTTGTCCACGACTGTTCCAGACATTTTCGTGTCGACGTAGCTGGTGCCCATTAGGTTCATGTTTAGAGGCAATCCACATCCAGTAGCGACAGAGAACGTCGTGTCCAAGAACAAGGAGGCTTTGTTATATGATATTTCCTGAAATAAATATTTACAAAATAACTAGTGTTGAATATATTTGTTCCGAATAATAGATGACAGTATTATTAGTACTAATATTAGTTAACGCTAGAGGTATATATTTAAATATACCTTACAAGTTGAAACGTGAAACACATGGGTTAACTGCAACCCGCCGTTTCGGATCCCTTTTATGACCACAGCTGCTCCAAGGCATAACTTGTCTAATATATTTCGCGTTTTAAACCGTTAAAAAGCGAGTTAAACTATACAAAGTTGATTGGATGGTTAACGTTACGATAGATGGAGTATAGGGAAATATAGACATCCAGATATTTTTCTTTTGACATCGGAACTGATGTCGTTGTAAAGTGTATCAACTAGTTATTTTTCATGTTTCATACCTTTCCAGAAAGTATTTCTAGAATCCTTAATTTTGGGTTCATCCGTTCCAAAGACTTTCTGATCTCATCGTCTCCCTCGGCACTCCAAAACGATATCTCGTTTCCGAAGACTTTGAATCCCAGTTCAGCTATGGGATAGCGGTGCTTCAAAGCGTTATTTTTGTATCCAATATCATCTATCTTCTCCCGCAGTTCATCCGCCTCGTTGGCAGAACGGAAGAACCTGAGCTTGCTGATGTTATCGACTACTTTGTTTTTGTTGAGAGGCCCGTTCTTACCGAAAACACTTTCGATGTATCTCTCGAAACCTTCACCTCTTGCCTTTATCTGTAAAAAAAACATAGTGTAAATATAAGTGATTCTTTTTATTAATTTTAGAAGGTCTCATGTAGATCGATGATATTTATTAAAGCCTTGTGCTTTAGTGTTATATTAAAAAAAACAAAAGCGCCATCTCGCGTTTGTGTGAATTTATAGTCGAAAGTTTAAAATATTTATTTATGTAGGTAATACTTAAGAACGTCAATATATTTAAATAAAACACTTTAACGGTTTAAAACGCAATATATTAACTTTGACCAGAGCATCATAGCATCCGAAACGTCGGGCCGAAGTTAAAAATCATTTTCATAAAGTGTTTATTTCAATATGTACTACTCGCGTAAACTATAGACAGTGTTGAACATTAATATAGTTACAGACCAAACTCTTCAATTTCGAGAGCGTAAATCGAATGAAACTGGCAAGAAACGCCACTGTTTTTGCCAAGTTTAATCTCAAAATATATCTTACAAACCAGAAAAGTACGTAAAAATCTATGATAATAATATTATTACCTCTAGTAAATTGATCGATTCGCCGAACATATCCACAGTCAAGTTAAGAGACACGGAACGCGGTATGTAAGAATCCGGCGAAAATATTACATTGGCCTCGTAATTGCCACCTGCAAAAAAAAAGAAATTAAACAAACATAGGATGACAAAAAAAAGCAAGCGAGAAAAGTTTGATATAGCATTTCGTCTATTGACTTTTCACTTACCTGCGTTATACTGGTCGAAGAAGACACTTTGTTCGTAGTTCCGGGAGAACATTCTGAAGTCCGGTATATCTTCTAATTGAGGCATCTCGTGCCCCGACAGCAACCCCTGGATTTCCACTCGAGAAGGGAGCGAAGATTGACCGAGGTTGTTCAAGTGACTCCATACAAATGTTGCCACTGTAAAACACTTTTTGTAACTCAAGAGTTGGCGGGGTAAAGTTGTTTTAAATTGACAAAAAGTAAAATCCCATTTCCCTTGTGGGAAAAAGATATTTTTGTGTGTGTGTTTTTATGTTATAGAAGAAAAGCATGAGGTTTACTGGATGATGGTTGAAATATCTCAGCCATTTGACATCTAAACGACATGTGCTGTCGAACTATATTGTCGTTTCTTATTCGGGAGTCCAAATATTGAAATCTAAACGCATTTAAGCTTTAAGCGTTACTTATAACGATTTACATACATTTAGATCATATTCACAGGAAAGAAGATAACCAGACTTCGGTGACCAAAACAAGGAACCCAAGACCTGGTTCGTCCCACAATGTTATACGTTTTACTATTTAACTGCAAAGGCTTTAGCCGGAGGCTTCGGCGGGCGTTAAATGTTATTTAATTTCTTGTTATAAGCTATTAGCTGTGCCAACGACATTCGAGTAGATTAATACTATATTATTATATTTCTTCGCTACTAGGTCGCAGAATGATTTTATAAACTAATGACTTCCTAAAAAATGCTCTAACCAACATCAAAAAATGTTTCCAGTAGTTTTTGAGATTAGCGCGTTCTAACAAACATTCATTCATTCTTCAGCATTATAATATTATACTAATATTGATTGAAAATATACCCTGGTTGACCGGCTCATTTCTCAGTCCATGGAAAATCTTTCGAATTGTGCTGAGGTTTGGACAACGCATCACTTGTAAGTATGAAGCGATGCGAACTTCAACGTCCACTAGATCTGCTCTGTAAGTCTCTAGGAAGTATTCGCTGGAACAAAATCATTCGATTGAAAATACAAACAGTGCTGTCGGTTGCAGTAGCACTGATTTTCAGTATTGATTACTGAAAACAGTAAAACTGAAACTGTTGGATAAGATATTTTAATTTAATATTTTGCTATCTACTATTGTCTTAAACAACCGTGGTATTGTTTAGTGTGTAGATTATAATGTATACAGAAAATTGTTCAAATCAGGGATTGATTTGTGGATTGTCATCTACGGATGTGGTCTCGTTGCCCGGACGGTACTTAGGTACTATTTAATATCTAGATGACATGTTTCAGAAAAGTTTTAAATTGGTTGTGTATTGGGTTTTGGTGGGAATCGAACACGCGGCCAACTATACATATTATAGCTTCTAATGGACCAAGAAGTCTAAAGAAACACAGTTGAAATTATCAATATCATTGATAGAATTCGATCGATTTGTATAGCAAAACTTTGATACCTCGTCTCTGTACACGGGGTCCTTCTGAAAGCATCGATGGCTGTCAACCTTACGGGCACTGGGACAGCAGTGTCCCCAATAATGCTCATCAGCGTATCCGCGAATTCTTGGTTGAATCCGCCTATGTTTCCGAGCGCTTTAATCGCTATTACGAGCTGCAAAAGTATGAGTATGGTAATACTTTAACGGTTTAAAACGCGATATATTAGTTAAACTTATTTGAAAACGATTTGAAACTTCGCCCCAACGTTTCAAATAGCTCAAACAATTACCGGTTGCTATCGTATTTTATGATATATGCAAAATATAATAAAGCACATTAATAAACATTTGGAATTACAGCTAGTTCTTATATTTCTACACTAGATGGCACTTAACTAAACAAAGATAGTTGCTGTATATAGTAGCGATTTACGCGTATTAATTGGATGGTACTTACGCTATCTCTTTCTTTTCTTTCGAGACTGGGAATCGCTTTCGCTATCAGTTCTTTGACGATGCCTTCGAACTCTTCCAAAATTAACTTTGGCGTTTCTTCCTTGCAGCATTCACGTACTATACACATAGAGATAAATTTATAGATACGCCATAGACTCAAAACTTAGTATTCAAAGTCCGATTCTCATAGGACCAAACCCACCAAGAACTGGCTAAACAACCCACACACAAAATATTGTATTATAATTGAGTTCCATATTGTGAAACCTCGTTTTTCTATGGTGAACACAATTTTATGTACGTTTTGATTGATTTTACATACAAGTAAAGATAGAGACTTCTATGCTCTACCTTACTGAAACAATTTACTATTTCTCCGGGGTTCACATTTGAATTTTTGACCACATTGATGGTATGAATGCCTAATACACGCCCACGTTGGACAAAAGTAACGTCGGATGTGGTAATAAGTCCTACAACCTCCTCGATGACAATAGCCGATCTGAACCACTAAACTCACCACCAGCCCGCTACTGTGTTTTCGAGGGAGCACTGGGAGACGATTGTACGACTTCAAAATTAGGAGTTCGAACCTAGAATCTCTTGTACTTTACATAAGCACAAGAGATCCTAGATCCGATCGATAGACCGACTTATGAGTAAATTAAATTTTTATACTTACATGACTTTCCACTGTGTTTACAATATGAATGCACCATTGACGATACTGTAAAACTCACAACCTTATCGTTCTTCTGCTCTCGCAACAGTTCCAGCATACTCTGTAGCATTTCTATTTTAGGCCTGTAATAGTTAATATTATTACATGTAAACATTATATACACAACCGAACATAGAATTGAAAACAAATAACTTTTATATCTTGTTTTTAACTTGAAATTAAGCTTGTGTCCTATTGGATTTGTAAACTACGAATAACAGATGGCGCTAGTGTAGCATGTTTTGACTTTGACATTTGGGACACACTCAATCTTCGATCTCTCGGCGACTAAGTCTGCCTCAAATCATCCAAAACGTCTCACCGTAATTAAATTAACTACTAATAAGTTTAACTAAAGCATTTCGCTTTTCAAACCGTTAAAATTGTGTTATTTTAAATCATAAATTTATATACCTATCTAACCTACCCAAGGAAGCTTAGTGCTTAATATAGAGTTATAAAATTAGTAATTTTTACTGGAACATAACTTAGACTATCTATACAAACTGAATCATTTGTTTTTGTATGTTTGTTTGCATATTAAATAAAACTCTTTTCAAAGTTCTGGGTTCCTAGGAGTAAATATATGCGGAATTTTTTGTAAATAATATATTTGAATACCTTGGAATCATAGCCATTGACATAAGCCATTCGTGTCTAGTCTCTTTATTAACTTCATCTTTTATTATCTTGTCCTTGATCAACTCCACCGAACCAGTACTAGCGATGTAGGGCAGGGCATCTAGTATGTGCTTTCTGTAATCGTACACGGTTAGAATTACAGTAGAATATATACTTTTGATGGGTTCATTGGTATAATGGTGGCAATGTATGGTTAATAATCAACTGATCATAGATTCAGTCCCCATCGGGTCAAACACGTTTGTGATGAATTAATATATTGTTTATCTGAAATATGTTGGACTTCCTTTAAAAATCTGGATGGTTGGAATATCCAAATTTTATGCGTGTCACAGTCACAGATGAAAAAGCCGTAAGTTTAATCAGGTTTCGGTTTTCAGTCTGTTGGCTTCCAAGTATACAAAGCAAAAATAGCCTCTATATGGGCGGGGTATTTCAAACTTCCATCAAGAGAACCCCATGCTCCTTTATAATAAAATATGAATAATACATAATAATTTATAGCTATTGTAATAAGATGAAACATAGCTTTGATACTCGATTGTTTTTTATATATATATATAAAACTCACTGTGCGGCACTGCACATAGATGGCGCTCTGCTCAATAACAAAGCGAGGGTTGTATGATGCAGTTTCCGAGCCGATCGGACAAGTTGACTCCAAAGGCCGACTGTAGAACCGCTGTCCATATTATCATCGACCGTAGACATTTCGTCGTCTGTATTCGGTTTTACTCTGTGGACAAAGTAAAACAGCTTTAGTTGGCGCCACTAAGTTGGATGCCAATCGTATTAAGTTTTGGTTATTTATTATAATAAATTGTATAATAATAAAAATCTAATTTTATTTGAACATTTACATAATAATAATTATTAAAAACATATAAAACATTAGAATTAAGTATCAATGTATAGGAAATATCCAATACAATAACTTAAAGAGATTGAATTTATATAAATAGCCGTTTAGTAATTATAATAATTACTTAAACCAATTAGAGACATTTATGATATATTATAATTATTAAGTATTAATTGGCTCTCATATACACAATACAACTAGTTTTAGGAGTTAAAAAGGCAAGATTCTATTTGCAACTCTATCGCTTTCGACTTTTACCGCTCTTTTGCCACTACAAAACAAAATTTTAAATAAATTATCTTGATTAAATTTAAGTTAACAAGTAATAGTTGATTATTTTGTCATTTTTATTAATCCATAAATAGACTGTGTTCTTATTCTTTCTAATAGAAGATAAAAATATAAAGTAGAAGCACAATTAAGCCTACTCACAAGCAGAGCAACTTCAGAACATCTCTAGCCGATTTCACTTCGCTACTGTCAGACCTTCCATATGGCATGTGATGGTGATGAAGGAGACTGGACCTCTTCTGAATGACTGTCCAAGCTAAAATAATTATAATTGATATTAACACATAATATTCTAATACTTCTTTAAAAACTAAAAAATGACCGAGACTTTGGAGTTTTTTTATTATAGAGCAGGACAGAGAAGCTTGGAGTTCACTTGATAGAAGATAAAATATCCCACTCATAAAAGATCGAATATTATCTGTATTATATGTGTATATTTAAATAAAACACTAACGGTGGTCAAAGGTCAAACGCTGCTGCAAATCATACGAAACGTCGGGCCGAAGTTAAAAATCATTTTGAATAAGTTTTTTTGAATATATTGCGTTTTAAACCGTTAAAGTGTTTTATTAAATGTGTACTACTAGCGTAAAATATAGACAGTATATGTGTATATGTTCCACAAAGCTTGCCTTTAGTATCACTATCCACTGTTAACTCGTCTGTTTTATTGACTTCTTTGATTAGTTCAAGATCTTGAATCACTGTTGTCATTGCGCCTGAGTTTTTGCCTGAGAATGGTTCAAAGAGATGTCTCTCCTTACAGTTTACCGATTTGTAAATATGATGGTCTACATTGATACGGCATTTGCTTTCTGATTTAAGTACAGGCCATGTTTGGAATTTCTGGAACCAATTACAATGGTATATCAATATTAGTATAAAAATAAAGTTTAATACAAAGATGACATGAAGTAATATGTAAATAAGTAAATGGAGATATTATGTTCTGCATGTTGTTAATTTTTTCCTATAAAAAGCCTTTAATTTGCTTGTATCATATTCATAATGATCATAAAGGCAGGCTTGTTAAAAACTCACATTTTTTAAACATGTGAACATTAAAACTACTTACACTTTGAAAGTCATATCGCACAGTCTGCAAGATAGACATATATTTATATCTGTTTCTGCATTGTGACAGATCACGGGTTTTAACCAAGATCAGGCTTGTGTTCTCTTGCCCTCGAACCTTATAATCAACATCACATGTGCCATGGGTGTCTTGCTGAAAACAAGATATTAACCTTTTCTTATGTAGTCATCTTATTTTAGACCAAATACAATTGTTAATTAATAAATAACTATTTACTGAGGGATCTATATGAAAGTTTATTACTGTTAAAATAGAATTTAAATATTAAGTGAAATACTACAAGGAACAAGACTTTACTAGTTATTATATATTTTTTTAATATTACTGCAACTACGTAACTCTGCTAGTGCTAGAAGCTAGTCTAGTTTGATTAAATAAGCTTTTATTATTACCTCAATTCCCTTAAAGTTGATATCAAACCTCTTCATACTATTTTGAAAGAGTGAAAGTACACCTCTCTTAAAATTGAGGACCCAATCTTCTTCACCATCTTCTGGACATATTTCTGATATAATTCCATCATGGAAAGAAAATCTGTGGATGTAAAAATACAATTATATAATTTGAAGTTACAGTTAGTTTGTTGAAGTTATAATGTATAGTCTTGTTAACTAACAAAAAAAGTTAATTTAAAATTTGACTTATAAATCTTTTGAGATTAGATTTATTTAAGATGCTTTTACTTTGTTTAGGCACTCGTGTAGGCAAAAACAGATTAAAAGAAAAATAAGATGTCCCATCTTAGCAACTGCAACAACTGAACTGGACTGTAAAGAACAAAATGTCTATAATGTGAAGTTTGGAGGAGGCCTATGTCGGAAGACAAGCGAGCCCAAAATAATCACATAAATAGTCCAATTTAATGATACAATATTAGTTTGTAATGGATTTATAGACATTCTTTATTATCTACTTTTTTTGTAGATAGTAGAATAGTAGGATAATAATTGTAAGAAACATTTATTGTAATTTAGTGTTACGAGTTTTTAATAAATGCTTACATTTCATATTCTTTAATCAAAGATAATGTTAGACATATATAGGATGAGATATTATAAAATACAGGTATTACCTAAGATCGTACTGTGATAGAGCTTGAATAAACTTTTCAGCTCTCTCAACTGGATATTCTTCATTCTGATCTTCAAGTTGCACTTCTGTTAACTGTAGCACACCTTCACAAGGTCTGATGAATTGTAGAACAGCCTAAAATTATAAACCAATAATTGTATAACTAACTTCCATTTATCAGGTCATATTTTAAGTTTATCAGTTAAAATTTAAATCTTTCTATTACATACAAACTGAATTGAGGCTGCTCAAGGCAGAGTGGCCTAATAATAAAAAACATAATTTCAATAAGAAGGAAAATAAAAATGATAAATTAATTTGGTGACTATTAATTATATAGAAATTGTGTTAACAATTTTCAATCACTGTGCTCTTGTAGAATAACATTTTTAGACTATAAAAATATAAATTACTCAAGTTATAAAAATTACACTTAGGCTACTCTGCTTCTGGCGACCTTAGTTTATCTTACCTTTGTTTTTATATCCAAACTAGAACGATTATTGCTTGAACCGGCAAAGTACGTTTCCACATTTACTTTGTATTCGTAATGATAGGTCATGGACGTTAGGTACTTGAATTTATCGGAAGCTGTAATAGAAATAGCATATTCTCTAATAAAATAATGTTCTGATTAAAATTTGATCATTGTTGCACTTCATAGTCTTGTTTACAAACAAATATTACTAGCAACCACAGATTAAGTCTACAAGACAGACTAAAAGAAAGCGATTATGACCACAGATGTGAGAAATTGCTATAAAAATACAGATATAATCTATTATCAGAGGATTTACTGCTATAATCGATAATAGTAATTTATTTGTTTATTAAGTTAGTCTCGTACTATGTCAATAAGTATATTAAGTTGGTAAATTTCATTAAATGACTTATTGTTGTGATTGTAGATATTTTGTTAAAATATTATTAAAACTTACGAATGCATGTCGGTGATCCACAAATGTACGGATCTTTCAATGAATCTGTAACAAAAACATAGTCTCAATTTCATTTACATTTCGGTCGGTTGCGGATGTTTAGCGCGCTACATATCTATTGATAGTAAAATATCGGTTTATATATTAGTTGCTAGTATATTTTATGCTGTAACTTATTTATCGGTGAAGAATTTCAAGAACATTATATACAAGAACCTAATTCGTAGATATGGCTTTCCACTGCTGTTTTGAATGCGTAAATAGTAAAAAATATATTACTAGGGATAGATATAAGATTCTTTGGAACTTAATGAATCCGTTTTAACAGTCCTAGACTAGTGTTAAATATACCTAGGCTACGAAAAAGAACTTTTAGTTAATTTAGGAAATTTATAAATCCTAGCTATTAATAATACTTTGAAAACATGTATTAAAATACAGAAGACGAGAATTTTGCTATAACCAGTAACTAGGAAACGATGTAAATCCCATGCGAGCGTAAATACGAACGATTGAGTATTGAAAACCGACGACACGGAATAATAACCGCGTCTACTGGCAACACAGAATAAAATGTTGCATGTATTTTCCGTATATTTTGCATGATCTGCTTCGAATTTGCATATTGTTGGCGACATTAAAAATATTTGAAGTTTATTTCAATGCAAATTTTATTGTCGATTATTAAATATGGGAACATGGTCTTCTTAAGTTTTTTTATTTAGCGTTTTTTAAGAAAAGCGTGTAAAAAGAAAACGAGGATGGCCATATACAAGATGGATCGACTTTTTTAACGATGTTATGTTAAAAGATAAGAAAAGAACTTGAAAAAGATTATTCTTTTTTTTTATTTATTGAAAAGAACTTTACCAGGTATTGATGTATGAGAGCTCCTAATTAAAATATATACGGTACGTTGCGTACAAAACAAGGCTCAATTTGTACTTATTTATATATCCTGATCTTTCTATGAATCTCAATCTTTATGGAAAAGGAGTTTATATATGTGCATCAAATAGTTACCGGGGCTTCGAACGCAATTCTTCTTTGATTGCAAAACGTTAATACTGACCCCAGAAGATATTAGAATTACTAAAAGCGACCCATTCGACCAAAGCTGTCTTTAATAAGAATTGCATCATGTAACTTTCAGCTGTTTAACAACTAAATACGTTTTTCTAAGTATGTACAATCGATTCTGGGAAAACACAACACAAACAATTTGATAATGGTACAGAGATAATTGAAACAAAAGCTTGGACACGCGACGTGAGTTAAATAAATCATTCGGTCATTGTTAATGTTTGTACACAGTGAAGCTCTTTTCTCCTTCGTCCTCGGCATGGGACATATTCTATCCATATTTTGTGTCTGTTGCACTAGTTAATTTTATGTACAGGCAAGTGAGACGTTTGGGCCGGTTAAAAACTAATAAGCTTTGATCTATCTATGATCTATCTAAATATGATCATAGCTAAATCTCTAATCGATAATCTTCTCGTAAAAAAGCAACCATTTAGCTGCACAGTGCTAGTTACTAACACTTCACGAAATAAAGATTCGTTTAGAACTAGATTTCAGTAGATTTTGTTACGAAATGATAAAATCTGAAGTAATATTATAAAGCTGATTTTTTTTTGGTTGAACGCGCTTATCGCAGGAACTACTAGTAAGTAAAACCAAACGAGCAAAGAAATAGTGGAAAATGTGGCAGAAAGGGGAAAATTATTCATCTTAAGGAGTTTTCGTTGATGCGGTTCAAGTTGCCCAAGAAATATGTGTAACTGTCCGCGACATTGTATGTCTGTCTTTTAAAATTAACCCACAAGAACCGTTTTTATGGTTGTATAACCATGGCAAAATTTAATAACAAGTTATAAGTTGTCTCATTTATTAATCGCCAGGGGCGCACAACAATTATTTAATTTATTAGGTATTTTCGATGTATCATCTTTATAGGCTAGGGTCAAGTAGGGACATCGTCTGGTGACTGGTCGACAGTGGATAAGCACCTCTTGAGTCATTGATTCGATGAGTTTTGCCGCCTATATTTTGCCGATCTTAAATGAAAATCTCATATACGAACTTGGGTACGATAATTTAACATTACAAGATTAACTGTATGTAGTCGGCGGTAACCGTCTGGTTAGTGTAGTCCAATAGAGGTTAGTATACAACCATGTGGATTAGTTTATAAACCTCAAGTCAGTCTCAATGTCAGTTGGATTTTTTAAATTTGTAAGGCCACAGGAACGTGGTGGGTCTAAATCTAAAAGACCTATCGTATAAGAGCTAGGGATTCACAGCAGTGAATAGGGTGTACCGATGATAAACAATCGTAATATGAAAATTTAATGGATTCTTCCGTTTTTCCGTATTGCATAATTAAAAGCCCAGTTATAAGCTTATAATAATATTTGTAGAAGGAAATCCCTTGGAAATTTGCAAAAATTAATTAAAAATACGCCTCAGGATGTAAAGAGTCATTAATTAAGCCTGGCGTTATATTCGAACTTCTTTACATTCTGTGAGGGATGGAAGAATAATAAAATTAGCGATAAAATACTGTTGGCTTTTTTGACTACGCTGTAATGCTGTAAGCGACTTCTCTTGCGTGTTTGGGTCTCCTAGAAGACTTTTAATGACTACGGTAAAAGAACGGAACGGTTTTAAATAAAACACTTTAACGGTTTAAAATGTGATATATATTAGTTAAATTTATTTGTTAATTATTTTAAGTACGGTCCGACTTTTCGGACGCTCTGAAGCAGCCGTTACCGGAGACACCGTTAGTGTTTTCTTTAAATGTGTACTACTCGCGTGTAACTACAGACAGAAACGATTTTGTCTTGTTTTTTTTTAGTGTACTATTATCATTGTAATATTGCCATATCATTACAGTCAATTTTGTAAATTTTAAAGTCTATGGGGTGACATAACCTGTTATAGATTAATTTCCTTAAGATATTTTGTCAGTCTGTGCCCCATTAATATGTATGTATTTTTCTTTTTTTCTTTTTGGGAGGCAAGAAGCAAAAAAATACATATATCTAAATATTTTTTAAACACTCAAATAACTTAATTTAATCGTACGTAGTTTCTAATTAAATCCAACTTCGGCTTTATTTATACATAACATTAATATTGAAGAAACATAATCTGTGCTTCCGCTATATAAGATTGTGACTCTTCAAGAAATTTCAATTAAAAGTACGTAATTGTCTCAATAAAGTGATACGGGTAGGGAAACAATTAATTTGGAATAGATTATTCTTGTAGCTCGTCTGTTAACTTACTCGACTGTTAAATCTAATATATAAAATTCTCATGTCACAGTTTTCGTTGCCATACTCCTCCGAAACGGCTTGACCGATTTTGATGAAATTTTTGTGCTTATCCGGTATCTATGAGAATCGGCCAACATCTATTTTTCATCCCCCTAAATGTTAGGGGTTGTCCACCCCTAATTTCTTTTATCTATTTTTTTGTCAAAATTTTAAATTTATATTTTTTTATGATACAACATACAAAAATACATACAATACTCAATTTTCAATTTTATTTATATGGCAAAACGACGTTTGCCGGGTCAGCTAGAAAATAATAATAATACAACAAACCATAAGTTATTCTATTATATAAACCTGAAGAGTTTGTTTATTTAAACGCTAACCTCAGAAACTACTGGTTCGAGTTAAAACATTTTTTTTTTAAATGAAGAATGATTCCTCTTTTAATGACCAACTTAACTACAAACATGGATACCCAAAATTACTAGTCTACGCGGACGAAGTCGCTGACACAGCTAGTATATTATTTGCCTACTTTAGTGAAGGAGCGGGGAGGGAGAGGGTAAATTGTCACAATATTTACATTGTTATTATAACCCATTGTAATAGTTAAAAGTAATATCAATATCGAATATCTACAACCTACATAGGTACATATTATTATAATATGTAGGTATATCACTTATCATTAGCCGGTTCGCTGCCAAAGACAAGTTAACCACACGAGAAACTTTGCATAATACAAAATGTCCCCAACTTTGACTGATTGTGGAACTTTGAAAGTTTTCTATAACTTTCGTGTTGTCGGTGAAAAAGGCATTATTGAATCATTATGTGATTATATAATTTGTAAAATATAATTTCTTCATAATAATATATAATATGTATGTCAACGCAATGCTTAGTATTTAAATAAAATTTCCGAGTTTGATTCCTAAGACAAAAATTGTATATTTCAGGAGTCTAATATACCACGTATTTCTGTTTAAAATATATATCAGAAAAGTATGTAATCGAAATATTAAGTAAAAAACGTCGACGTTTTTTTCTCAAAACATAACATTGCATAATAGTTAACAACATCAAATTACACTTGTTATTGATATTGTCATGAAAGTTGAATTACGCTACGTGTGCGTTCAGACATATTTCTGCGTCCGTTAAAATACATTTTTCGTCGTTATATGTTCAATCAATAAAAAAGGTATTGTTGAAAAGGAATATATTTTGTTATCGGACATGTCAAATATATATAAGTTTTCCAGATTTAAATAAAAGTATCTAACGTATGTTGAAGATAAGTGAGTTATAAGGCAAACAAATATAAATAAAAACCTAAGCTAACCTAACGCTTGGATATAAAAAAAATCATCAAAATCTGTCAAGTCGTTCTTGGTTTATAAAAGTTTGCCAACAAACAATGTGACACGAGAAGTTTATATGTATATTAGACGTCAAAATCACATAGGAGACACGTGCCTCGTTCTCACATAAGATAGGAAAGGAATAAACGTATAAAGTAAACGAACTGGCCGAATTAGATTTAAAAGCTACTCACTCCCAGATCCTCCAACAGCGGATAACCACAAGCACAGTACAAAAACACAAAAGTACATCATGATCAAATCATGGTTCTTCGGACACGTTTCGCACAGAGCTGAACAACCATTGAAATGACAAAACTGCGGTTATCTAGGGTCACTGGGGTAAAGTAAATATGTTTATCGCTTAATTATCGAGTTTAGAATTTGTTAACACAAGACTTATGATGAATGGAAGAGGGCGCTGGCGGATGTAATGATCGAATTGCGTACGTAATGTGATACTATTTGTATGTTGTGTTCGATTAGCTCCTGGGGGCGATTCTCGACTAAGTGATATATCGTTTACGGCATAGGTCACGAGTTATGTCAAGCCTGTATGAGACTAGTGATTGGAGTCGACGTAGATTTTATGTCGCTGTTACGAGAATTAACCCCGTGGTTTTATTGAATCGGGAGCGCAGGATTTCGTCTGAGGTCGGGATCAGTATGGGAATTGGTTAAATCATGTAAAAATCGTTATCATTTGGATACTAAGTTGAATTTGCATGAGCCATTTTTAGTTTTGTTGTTCGCAAGGTTAAAATTACTACGTTGATATAACTTAGGTTAACGATATTACTTAATTTTAATAAACACTCTAAATTAAAAACGTGAAATCACTTAGTTAAAATTATTTATAAAAAATTTCAACTTCGGCTCGACGTTTCGGATGCTTTGCAGCTATCAGGGAGGATAAAGATGGATAGTGTCTAATGTCAAAGTAATATATTTCGCGTTTTAAACCGTTATGGTGTTTTATTCAAATGGGTAATAGAAAAAACTATAAGTAATCTTTGAAGTAAAGGAAATTCGATACTCGGTAGGTAAACTATATACACGATTAGAATATCAAAACTTGTATAGGGTCATTGGTCAATGCCTCAATATTTAAAATTATCTCGAAATAGTTGAATCACGCGATATGTACCCATCGTCTTATTCATTGCGTTCTATATTAGGTTTTGTTTTATCGTGTTGGGCACTGGACTCTTATCTCTTAGAAGAAAATCCTCTTCTAGGTTTACCGCATTTTTTTTATGATAGAGAAGGAGAGACAAGCATTTGGTTCATTTGATGGTAGGTGAAATAACCCAGTCGTATAACATCTGCTGTCGACCTATTTTGGCTTTGGACATTCGGAAACTCCCAGACTGAACCCGACACACGATTAAACTTGATGGCTTAATCATCTGTGGATGGTTCGCAACCCAGACTGAATGTCAATATTCCTGCTACCCATTTTATATCCATACATCCAGAGAAAAATGTTTGCACCTAAAGGGGATTGAATCCACGACCCGCTGATTATTATTAGCCATATATACCAACGAGCCTGCCAATATATAACAAAATAAGAAATTTTCAGCTCGTTGTTCTAATACCCATAGTCACGACGACCGTTCGTTGGTTCGATTCCCATCGGCTCCAATAT
Organism: Leptosia nina; assembly: GCA_963661955.1. NCBI lineage: Eukaryota > Metazoa > Arthropoda > Insecta > Lepidoptera > Pieridae > Leptosia > Leptosia nina. Next base: position 11,968,238 of record CAVLEF010000009.1, on the reverse strand, counting down.
ATTTATAATTATTTCGAAACAGCCACTGGACCAGCACGTCAAGCGAGCTCATATACTAAGACACGTAGAGGCTAGAGTGTTATATTTCGGTCTGTAATAAGACGAATTCCCTCGCCGATAGTACAAAGGAACTTTCAAACTAATTAGTTCTTCAGCAACTGCAAGTATGCACAGTGTAATGCAACAATTAGACTCGTTACAATATTCATGAACATCAGTATCACTTAGGGCGTTGTCAAACCGTTGGATTGAATTAAATTGTTTAAATAAAACACTTTAACGCTTTAAAACGCGATATATGTTAGTTAAACTTATTTGAAAATTATTTTAAATACGGCCTGACGTTTCGGATGCTTTGCAGCAGTCTCCCCGTGACCACGACTGGTCACGGAGGAAGTTAATTAAGTTTTCTTATTTACTCTGATCTTCTTATGTTACATATACGATTACTTATATTACGTTTTTAAATTATAATATAGCATAACGTTTGTTGTTTACGCGAGTAGTACACAGTTACATGTAACATTTTTAACGGTTTATAACATGAAATGTATTATTTAATATATATTTATCTTCGACCCGACGTTTCGAAGCTTTCTAATCTTATTATGCGTAGTTCTTACGTACACTACACATAAGAATATTATAAAAAGCTCTTTTACCTCGAGATTTTAATTTAATTTGCTTTAGATATGACCCCACAGAGTAGATGTAAAAAGAACCCGGAAATAGAAAAGGGTGACTTAATCTGTGGTGACGCGGAAGGACAGCAAGATTAAGACCATCACTAAATTAACTAGAAAAAAAGGTAGTGATCACATCGCTTAACAAAATTGCTAATCAGTTTTTTGCCGATGCGGCGTTATAAGCGACCCTTAAGGGTTCGAAATAATAGTTTTGGTCAGTAACTATCTAGGAAGTAGATTGCTGACATTTATTATTACTGTTAACGTTTAAAGTGCCTGAAAATAATTACTTAAATACGTCTTAGGCCGTTATTGCTACAAGCTTTACAACAGGCGCAAAAATATTGCGTTAGAACGATCAGAAACAATTTGTATTATACGTTTTGATAGTTGCTTGTCATAGTCTGGAACTCTAGTGGAACTCATAAAAAAAACTATAGCTTGAAAATAGGGTTGAATTATTTAAACAACTTAATTTAAGCCCAAAATATTAAAATCAACATGGTTAAAAACGCGATTAGTTAACAAAGGAAACTACAGATTAGTAAACATTTAAATAAAACACTCTAACGGTTTAAAACGCGATATATATTAGTTAAACTTGTTAAAAAAATATTTTTAACCCGACGTTTCATCTGCAAAGCATCCAAAATTCATACAAAATTTTCAAATAAGTTTAACTATCGCGTTTTAAACCGTTAAAAGTGTTTTATTTGAATGTGTACTACTCGCGTAAACAACAAACAATACATATAGCAACATTAAGCGGTTTTATTATTATACAAACAATAATAAAACAACAAATTTGCCTAGTTAATTGCTTACAAACTAATAAAAAATAAAGGAGTAAACACGAACAAAGCCTAAATCAATAATCAACTAATTAACGATAAGCTAAATGTCTAAACAGATCCTTAACGATATCATTATTATGCAGTTACTGTTAGCATTTCTTAGTAGTTAATTTCTAAGTAGTCTTTAGTAGGTAGCGTCCGCGTGTAACTGTTAATTTGACGGGTAAACACACATACGGTCCGCAACGAAGGGCAAAAGTTACATTCATAAGTCATAAGAAATATCTTTAGTGGTTCTTCAATATGTTTTGACGGGCTATTTAGTGTAATGGTAGCAATAGACTAGGTCAAACATGTTTTTAATTAATTTATATTTTGTTTGAAACGTGTTGAAGTTTTTGGAGATCAAATGTAAGGATATCGAAATTCCGCCCCGGTCACGAACCGCAATCTAAGATGAAAAAGCCTGTGTGTGGATTTCCGAATATCTAAAACCAAAATAGGTCGACCTCGTTTTTAACAAGATTGTTCAGATGTTATTTGACTGCAGTATTTTACCTTTCATCAAATGAATCGCTTGCTTGTCTGTGCTCCTTTATCATTATTAAACAATCCAGTCAATAGTACACAATTTTAACGGTTTAAAACGCGAAATATATTAATTACACTTATTTACAACTTTATGTAACTACGGCCAGACGTTTCGGATGCTTTGAGCAGCCGTGGACATGTGGGCATTTATGTAAATCAAATAAACTGATAAATTTCGCGTATTAAACGGTTAAAGTGATTTATATGAACTTAGTGACTTTTGTGGAGTTGTTTTATTAATTATTGCCGGACTCTGTTCGAATGGTACCAATGTAAGGACTATTCGATCCCCACCGGGTCTAAAATATTAAAAATATTTTTTTAGAAACATATTCGACTGGGTATTAAATTGGTGGTAAGATAGTCTGTCTCTGTTATTAACAATGAACGAATAAACGACATATCTGTTTATTGTTACATGTAATATAATATTTCAATGTAATATTTGTTAGCTGTCAGTAATTTGATATCGAAATGTTTTTAGCTGCTGACTGTACGGTATAGTCGTATAATATTTAAAATACAGGGTTATAATTACATTATTAGTCTGAAGGTCTCGTTAATCCAATGGTAGCAATGTATATCTAATACTTAACGGGTCGTGGGTTCGATCTCTGCCAGGTCCATCATGTTTTTAATCAGTATGTGTTTAAATACTGTCCATAGTTTCCGCGAGTAGTACACATTTAAATAAAACACTTTAACGGTTTAAAACGACTTTAAATTGACATTCTTAAGTGTACCTACATAAATAAATATTTTAAACTTTCGACTACAAATTCACGTGCCACGGGCCACGTGGTCAGTCTCCCCGTGACCACGGCTGCTGGAAAGCATCCGAAACGTCTGGCCGAAGTTAAAAATCATTTTCAAATAAGTTTAACTAATATATCGCGTTTTAAACCGTTAAAGTGTTTTGTATGTATTTTGTACAGTATGTATTTTTTCTGAAACATTTAAACAACAACAATTAAATGGGTGGTAGGAATATAGACTTTAGTGTCGATTACGAACCACTGTCACCAATGGAAAATTTCAATCGTGTTTCCGTAGCAGCCCGTGGATTTATAAATTCCCAATACCAATATAGCCAATATATATCGGATGCACATCTGGACAGATGTTATATGGCTGTAGGATACCACAGATAATAATTGATACAAAAGATATTTCATCAAGATTTATAAAAATAATGATTTCATTTGAATAGTATAATCTGATAGAAAGATCTATTTTACAAATAGATTTGCTAAAAGGTTGGATAAATGGTTGAAAAAAACCGTAATAAACATTTGAAAAGTACAAAGCAGTTTGTAGTTTACGCGAGTAGTGCACATTTGAATAAAACACTTTAACAGTTTAGAACGGCCGGGTCACGGCTGCTGCAAAGCATCCGAAACGTCGGGCCGTTGTTAAAATAATGTCCAAATAATTTTAACTAATATATATCGCGTTTTAAACAGTTAAAGTGTTATATTTAAACACAACGCAGTTGGACAATAGTTTTATAAGCTTTACTCGTTTGATTTGCAGTTTAAATTAAGCGTTTATTTAGACATCCAAGCTGTTAAATAAGATAGCACATCCTCAATCCCAATTCATTCGATCTCAGTGTACACCAGCCATGTAATTAGAAACTGTGCTACGATTTCATTACGAATGTACGAAGTCAAGACGTGGTTTGCACACGACCTGTACGTACAATGCTCCTCCTTACCATACCCTGTCCAGAATAACATGAGCCCCAACCGCTTCTTCGATCCTTAAGGACGTGTGAACGTCGAAGTTCCAAGTTACGTGAGCCGAAGATGCCCTAGCGCTTGCATCAGCAAAAAGTCGAAACGTGTGGGACTCCAGACGAACTCGTTTCACCATACAAGGAACTCCGCAACTGGCTTTCCGACGCACCAGCTCACATAATATTGTTAGCCGATAGCTTTTTATGTGCTGCATTCGATGCTCATTTAAAATTCTATTGAGCATATGAAGAAAGCTCGCCATTTCGCCGCGGAGCCCTGCTGTTGACGGTCGTCGGTTCATCTAAGTTGTATTACGCAAATTCACTTTACCGGTAAGCGCCCACGCATAATCGCGGAGGCGATCGGTTCGAGGCTTCTGCGTTCAGAGCTGCGCGCGCGACGCTCGTCGCACACGTTGCCGTTCGAAATTTAAATTCGAAAATCGAGATCCGGTTTCATCTGTGATCGTTGGATTGGGAATAGTGTTGTCGATGACTGAACGTTTGTGTGCACTGTGACGTCATGAATAGTGTTGTGGCCGGTTCTGGTTCGGTGGGCGGCGAATAGTTGACAATGCGCGATCATTAGAGTGGAAAGGTGAGTGTAATGAGTTAGTAATTTGTTGGGGCAACAGCGGCTGTGACCTGGGCCATAAGGTCTACAGTCGCCCACACGCTACCTACGTGCGGCAACTAAAGGCTTTATTGCTGGGGAATCTGTTTAGCCTGATTATTTAGTTTGAATAAAGCCATATTATAATTACAAATCTGAAGAGTTTGTTTGTTTGAATGCGCTGATCTCGAAATCCAATTATTGATTTAAGACAGATATCTGTAATGCAGAACAAGACAAAAAAAAACAAATTGTCTATCTGAAAATATTTCGTTACTCTCAACGATAAGTCTACACACATAATGAAAATGGTCAAAAACACACATTATTTTGTTTGGGTAGTATTTGTTTTAATTATTGTTTCATTTAAAATTACTTACAAGTGACTTTTCCCGACCTACCCGACAAATATTTTTCTTCCAGAATAAGAACCGATAGCCATAAAGACACAGAGTTCCACAGAGTGTATATATAATAATAGAATATACAGCACGAATTAAAACAATATATTCATACGAATGATTCTAGTTTAACGTAACGCACACGAGCATAACATTTGAATGGAAGCGTGGGTGAGTAGACGTGGTGTCGCGACATTTCAAAATTATTCACAACACAGGAATTTGAACTCTATCAGCATACATTAAGCGTTCAGAATAGAAAACAGCATCTGTGTTGCTAATTTTCATAGTAGTTTTACTGAGTTGACAAAAAGCTTTGCATCATAATTACTTGAGCTAAATGATAATTGAGAGGTTTGTTAGTCGTTATTTGTATTAGTTTTCAGTTTTTCTAACTACAACATTTGGTTCTACTCGAGGACATAATATTATAGTCCTCGAACCAAATGATGTAGTTCGGTCTATGCCAGAACCATGCGATCAGTATTGGGATTGCAGTTCTAACAGTTCTAACTGTTTGAAACGCGAAATAATTTAACATTATAACGTTAACTCATTCACAGTTTATTTTAACTCACGTCGTCGTGGGGTAGTTAATATGATTTGTAAATAATTTATATTTCTCGTTTTCAACCGTTCAAAGTGTCTTATTTAAATGTGTAAACTTGCATAAACTACAGACTATACTTAACCATTTCCTTGAAAATATTTTACCTCTATTACTTAAGTGTTTTTAAGATGGCGTTGTTTCTGAATAAATGGACTTCTATTGTTCGGACCCGGAATCAAAAGGGTCAGAGAAGCAGTACAATTTCTGTTAAAATAATCTATCATCTAACACGTGAGGCCCATATCAGTGAATTAAATCTGAGTCAAAAGAAAAAATAATGTCTCACAATCTATTTAATTTAATTATAGTATTGGCATCGTCGTTTCTTTTAATTAGCTTAAAATTAAATTAAATTTCACAAACATTGCATCTGTTTGACCCGTATACACATAAAAATAAAACTTAATTAAACGGATGCAAACATATTTATTCAGTAGCAATGGATTAAAAGATTTAACGAAAATGTAAAAAAACTTTTAACGGTCAGACAGTGATTACGGCTGCTGCAAAGTACCCGAAACGTCGGGCTGTAGTTAAAATAATTTGTGAATAAGTTTAGTACATTTACTACTTACTACTCGCAAAACCTACAGACAATAGCGATTTTATTTACTTTTTAACGGTTTAAACACCACACATATTTCTTCTATCCTTAATCACACATATTGAAAAGACGTAAACCCATCCTGCAAGCTGTAAACGACACTAACGATATTGCAAGCTATAATCTCTTATTCCTACAAGCTTTAGCTTCATTGTCGGCTGCGCTTTACAAGCTTTTTCATTTAGCCCTTACATCGCTCATCTATACAGGTCACTTGCAGCCCATTGTCCAGGAATAGGGCCAGCGGTCAAAAGGCAAACTATACACATTGTTCTACAAATGTTTTTTAAAAGAGCGCTTATAGCTAGTGTTTTATGCCTGCGTTACTTTATCGCAGCTTAAAAAGCCTTTCATACGAATCTTTTAAGCTTCTATGAGGCTTTGATTGTGATAATTTATACGTTGAATGGTTTGTATGGGGTTTTCATCTGTTGATATTATGCTGAATCTGAAATTTACCTCTTTCAGTATACAAGTCGTATGCTCTAATGTCAACATTTTTTTTGGTCTTATTTTACGAAATTTTAACTGTTGTTGTTAATTTAAATCTTAGGATTTTCCAAAATTATGAAGCTTAGGTAATGTATTTGCATAGTGACTCTTAAACTGTTTGATTATAAAAAAAGTTACGCAAATTTAATTTTCTTATTATTACTAAGTAGTAGATCTTTACATAAAACACTTTTAACGGTTTCAAATACGCAATATATTAGCTAATTTATTTACGAAATGACGAACCGTAGTTAAGTAATATATTTAGCGTTTTAACCCATTCAAAATGTTTTATTTAAACAACTTATTTTAATTTTGAAGTATGCACACGAGATCTTTATTTAAGAATTATTAAAAAATACCTGAACGGGACGACCAATAGCGACCATCTTTTCAATATAAAATAACTTCACCTACCATACAACTGTATGATAATTATTATAAGTTTTACACGACTATACTCTTTATAGTCCAACAACATATTTTTAAGTTGTTTCCAGTTCCATATTAGAAAGTTCCAACTTTCGACTAAGGGCCGTTTAGCATACTATTAATTATATCGAAGGTGGTTATTATGCATGCCATAAAGTCATAAATACGGAAATTCTTCTTCTGACATATAACGAGACGGAATGGCACCTGCAGCCGTCGTATACTGATATGATAAAGTTAGAGTTCTCGGTTTAGGGTTCCTTGGGCAAATAGCACACACCTTTGGTATTATCAGACACAAATGTTTCTATAAAAAAAAAGTAATTGGGTTATTATATTTTTTTATGATAGAGGATTCACTTGATGGTAGGTAAAATTTTGATGTCGACCTATTTTGGCTTTGGATATTCGGAAATCCACAGACTGAAACCGAAACGCGATTAAACTCGACGGCTTTTTCATCTGTGGACGGCGGTTCGTTATCTGGGCGGAATTTTGATATTCCTACCATCCATTTAATATCCAGATGTTCAGAAGGAGTCCAACATGTTACAGAAAAATTATAACTTAATTAAAAATGTTGGACCTGGTGGGGATTCTAATCACGACACTCAATATACCTAATAATCTAAACATAAGGTTGAAAAAAATACGACACAGGAGCCGCTGGAACCGGCATCCACGTTCCGTGTTGCTGGTCTAACCAAATTGGCACATGAAATCGGATGTCGGTTCAAGTCCCGCCTTTGTCGTAATTTTTTTCAATATAAATAGATTTTAATTTATATAATGCCATTAGGTAGAAAATGTTAACGTTTTCATGTATAAACTTGTTTGCACAGTGGTATTTTATATAGCGCCAGAGGTCTAGAGTTCTAATCATGGAAATACAATATTGTGGTTAGTTTTAAATTTATTATTAATTTAAATTTAACACAGTTGTATGTTTTCCAGTACTCTGAAGCGAGGAAACAGCATTTTAACACGAAAAAGCACGTTTTTTTCAGAAAATAACGCAATGCATATCCCTAGTGACTCATAAGTAACTGTGCAAGATAAAACTGTTTTTTATATTGAACCGCGCCACAATATAAACATCCGGCAACAATTTGATGACATCTACCTTCAAGCCATATGATGTAGAAAGATTATTAAGATCTATCGTCTCGGAAACCAGTACCAATGTATGTACCAGTGTAATATGTGAATTTTAAATAAAACACTTGAACGCTTTAAAACGCGATATATATTAGTTAAACTTATTTGAAAATTATTTTGACTACGGCCTGACGTTTCGAACGCTTTGGTCCAGCTGTGGTCTCCCCGTGACCATGTAATTAAAATTATTTTCAAATAAGTTTAACTAATATATGTCGCATTTTAAACCGTTAAAGTGTTTTATTTAAATGAAATTTTGATCTTAATACATTTCGCGACATCGAACGACCGACCGACCGACTGGCCTTTATGCCTCAAACATCTATTTTGTATTAAGTCGTTTACGAACGATATAATTTTAGGTTTTAATACATGTTTTTTACTTTTCCCGACGAAACGGCTGAACCAATTTTAATAAAATTTGGCGTTGATATAGTTCACGCTTCAGACTCTGCATTCATACATTTTTTATCTCGAAAACCTTGCACATTTTCATGAGATATTTACTGTAACAGAGGTTTTACTATAAAAAACACATTATTATATACATATAAAGTACGGAACCCCAGTACTTCGCCCTAAAATACGATTAACCGCTTCATTTCACTAGCCATCTGATAGGTTTGAATTTAAAGATATGATAAAAGTTTGTAAGGGAATTTTAGTACTATTTTACCGTTTATTTGTTCGTATTCGCTTTATAAAAATTCCAACAAATTTCACTACGACGCTAGTTAAATCTATACTGATATATAAAGCTGAAGAGTTCGTTTGTTCTAACGCGTTAAACTCAGGAATTACTGGTTCGAATTAAAAATTATATTTGTGTTGGTTTGCAACATTGGACTGCGTTCTATAGGAACGAAGAAACAGTGAAATATGGGACAATAAATTGTACTTAGTGAGTAGTGCATATTTGAATAAACCCGAAATATTAGTTAATTTTCGACCCAACGTGTATGATGGCTCGCCACAGCTGTTTATATATCTATACTAATATATAAAGCTGCAAAGGTTGTTTGTTTGTTTGAACGCGCTAATCTCGGGAACTACTCTTTCGAATTGAAAAATTCAATTCACTGATGACAATTCAATAAACTGAAACACATGTTTGTCCTCCTTTATCATAAAAAACCTAGGTAAAATTTCGTCACACAGTTCATATATTCATTAAACTGGTAATAAAATGATCAAAAACGTCTTTCGCAGGATTCAAAGAAGCATTTCACGCAGTGTGAAAACAATTTAAAAAATGCATTAACTACGGACCGAATCTATGTGTTCTGCTAATTAATGTACACTAAAGGGAATTTATAGTAACTGTACATCTTAAAGTAGGTTATTAGTTTATTATTGAGACAGCGTGTTAACATAGTTGATATTTAGTGCGCTCATTAGTTAGTGCAACCCACGTTCGTCGTGATTAATGATGTTCGGTCAGGCTGTGATGCGTAATTTAGTTTAAAACAGTTAAAATTACCTAAGTTGCTCTAAAAATAACAGTATTATTTGAAAACTTAAATATTTTTCACATGTATTATTTTATATTGCATATGACGGCATTGCAAAAAAATTACGACTCGGGCAAGACCTGAACCGGCATCCACAGAGTTCCGTGCTGTTGCTCTAACTAATTGAGCTACCGAGTCCTACACGTCATTGTCGAATTTCTTTCAATCTATTGATACATGTACTATTTCGCGCAATGTAATTGCAACCTTAACTCTTCCCCATTAAGGTTTGATGTCATATGCTTTGCAACTTAATTTTAATTATTATTGCTTATATTTACGTTAGAGTTATGTTTGGTTTTGTTTAGAATAAACAATGGGTACTTTGTAATTGAATTTGAAAAAAAAAATACAGCGCGGCGGACTTTTTATCGCATTATTTCTATACACCGTACATATTCTTGAAGTATCTACTGCATTGAAATGAATTTGGTTCAGTCCTTTGGGACAAACATTTAGAAAGCCTTTTTCTCAAAACTTCGTGGTATTGCTTTAATGATAAAATGCAATTTTTCGTGGGTCCGTGTTACATAACACAACCATTATATTGTTAAGATTAATTATAATTCCTATAATGGTACCATTAGAGATGTATCGATAAACCGGAGCCGAATTTCGGAACTAAAACTAGAATAGAATGCCGATGCAACAAAAACAACTGTTGATAATTTTAGAGGTATAACTACTGTTAAAATTACGTAACGTTGCTCTAATTTAAGTCTACTCGTAAATACAGTCTGTAGTAAGTTAGTGTTTTATTAAAATATTTACAACACTTTTTATCATTTTTTGTTTTAAAACTATTATTATTCATTATTCAAAATGACTTTGCATTTTAAGTTATATGGCGTATCGTATTCTTATTACAGACAATGAATTATTATCAAAATACTATAATATATTCATGTATCATTCATATCTATCATCATATATTATAATTATGGCCGAACACTGAAGTTCGGTTTAATGTTACCGAAATTCTAATGAACCGAATCTTAACCGAATTGTGCCCTATCCCTACCAATTATTAATTTATTAATCTGTTTAGATATCGCATTGTGTAGGTGTATGACGAAACGGAGTTATCCGTGGGTTGATACAAGTGACATTTTATAATTTTGACACTTTACGTTCTAATCTTTGACACTTTGAATTGGGTATTTTTAACCCGTTAATTAGATACCACCGCGCTCTTATGTCGCAGGTGTGCGCCTTGAATGCAATAACATAACAAATGGTGATTGCGCGAGAGGTACATGTATCAATAAGTTGAAAAAATTCGATGATGAGGTGTAGGACACGGTAGCTCAATTGGTAGAGCAACAGCGCGGAACGCTGACGATGCCGGTTCAAGTCAATTTTTTATTTAATAATTATCATTAAAATGTGATAATGGGTTCAAATCCCATGAAGTAATAAAATTCTTGTAACACAAAGGGCACACAGACTCGTGTAAAAGTAAAATGTCGAATCATATAACTGTTCACTGTTTAAGTATTACGCAAAAACCACTTAGTGAAATCTTTTAAATGAACATTTGGTTCTGTTTTGAACCGACTTGAACTTTTAAAAACTGACCTCCATCAAGATAATAAAGAAAACGCTTTAATTTTAGAAAACATACAATAAATATATAAAATTCTCAGAACTTATTATGTAACTATGCTATAACTACAAGTCGACAAGGTAGCTCAAATGGTTAGTGCAGCAGCACGGAACGTTGTGCTGGTTCAAGTCCCGCCCGTGTCGTATTTTTTTTTCAATCTAATATCGTTATCGCGTTGATATTTCGTAACATAAAAATACACTAATTTACGCGTTGTAAACCTGTTAAAATTATTTTAAATAAGTCTAATTATAAACATTTTGCAACGTATCTCCATACTTGATGCAAGAAGGCGGAAATGTTATTCTATGCTTTTTCTTTGTCTGTTAATATTATAGATCGTAAAGTAACCGGTATTATCTTCCAAGCAAGCTACTAATATGGATTATTATATATTCTTAAAGTAAAGGATTAAGGAAGACCAGGACAAAAGCAGTAATATCTAGCAAGTAATTTTCCGCGCTGTTCAAGAGCGGTTATTACCTCACCAAACTATTCGACAGACAATATTGTAGAACCACCCACTCAAGCGACAATAACTATGGCGACGGTATGAATGAATACTTATGAATGGAGAATATGGAGGCACGGCATGGGTGATCGTCGAAGTATTAAGTTATTGTCGACTATGTAGGAAATTTATCTTTATATGCTTGACAATTAATTTTAAAACAACAAACAATAATACGCAAGTGTTAAGGTAAATTACATTGTGGGAGAGGTTCATGTTTCAATCGGTTGAAAAAAATTAACGATGTCGTGTAAAACACCGCAGCTCTATTGGATAGAGCAACAGAACGAAACGTTTTGGATGCCGGTTTAAGTCCTGACCGTGTCGTGACATTTTAGAATTTATAATCGATTTTTATTTTAACTAATATATTTCGCGTTTTAAACCGTTAAAGATGTTTTATTTAAATGTGTACCGATTGCGTAAACTACAGATAATAGTCATTTGAATTTGAACGTTTAAATAAAGATAGACAGACTACATAAAATACTGACGCCAAAACAGAATTCAGCCTATTGTTAACAAATCGAATTATAATCTATCGTTTAAAACCTGTTTAATAAAAGCCGACTTATGCTAAAATGGGCATTGGTTTCGAAGTTACAATAGTCTCTCACAAAAATTTATATTTTATTTCCCTTTCATATAAACTTGTCATATGTTTAATAAACTGCGATAAGTTAGTGTGGGGTAAAGCCCGTACCGTGTTATAAGCGTTTAGCGATTTTAGTTGTACAAAAAAAAGTTCTCTGTCATTTCACCTATCTATGTAAGATTAAATTAAAAAGAGGGCATGGTATTCATTCGAATAGGAAAATATATATTTTGTTGGCCGTGTTCTTTAGTAACTACAATAAATAACAAACCTATCATAGTATTATGTAAATATTGCCCAATTGAATAATGTAATTATAAAAATGTTAGCTCACTTAAGGCAATATACAAGGAAAACTAAAATACCGTTCCGCTCTGTGAGATTATCGATGTATACGGACAAGTGGTTAGACTTCTGTGGCCTGCCCGACCGAAACCGTTTCCCCGAATTTCGACCTCTCGTGGAATGCTAGGCAGATTTAACTGTTAAGCTTTAATAATAATTTAATTTTTATAAAGGAACTCAAAATCATTATAATTTTCAGGGATTTTATTTTAAAATTTCTATGTCTACAAGTGGCGAGTAAATAAAAACTCTATTTTATTATGCTGTTTATAAATTATTATTATTAATAAAGCTTATAAAGTTCATATATAGTTGCGCAACACTGAATATTACTTTAACTTTATCAGATACAAAATAACTGTTAAGCGAAAGACTCTTATGAAATGAATATTTTAATAAGTGGACAAATCGCTCTGCTCATTAACATAGGCACAGCACCAAAGTCTTGAGGTTCCACAGCACCCACGCATCAGTAGGCGGTACACCTCTTGACAACTACAATCTAAAACTACACACACTAAAATCAGCCTTATCTACAAAGAATAGAATAGTTAATTGCGTATTTGATTTGCAGTGTACTTTCCACTTTTGTTAGTGTGTTTGTTTAACGGCCGAAATCTGGAATATTGGGTTATCATGTAGGTGTGATAAAGTACTCATAAGGTATTATGTATTCGTAGGCTTATCGTTTTATCCAACAGCGCAAAAGGAACCTCTCGCAAAATTGTATAAAAACGACATTTTGAAAAGTTAGCTACACCGCACACACACCATTACCCAATTATATCTACACTCGCTGTGTCAGCGACTTCGCCCGCGAAATGTGTTATTTTGGGCGACCAAATTCGTCCTGCAAACCCCTTCTTCTTTAAAAACTTAATCTGTTAGTTGTTCTTGTAAGTTAATCTTAAAAGATAGATATAGCGTCGCGGACATATTTTAGATCATTTAAAGGGAAATAATTCTTTTATACATATTTTTTGGGTGTCTTGAACCGTTTTCGCAACACACGCATCGGAAACTCAGAGAGATGAATGATTTCCCCCTTTTTTTCACCTTCCTCGATAAATGCTTGACCTAAAACAAAAATATTTTTTCAAATCGATCCGGTAGTTCCTGAGATTAGCGCGTTCAAAGAAACAAACTCATCAGCTTTATATATCAGTATAGATATAGATTATGTACCTAACCTGTGTTTCGGTTTCATATTAATAAATGTTATATTTTTCGTATTAATATGTATATCTTTGAAGAATGTAGCTTCTATTTGAATCATTACTGAAGTGAAGTAAACATTTAATAGCTCACGTCTCGAACGGTTGAGAAGTACAAGGAAAAATTCTTCGCCATAAATGAACATCGATTCCTTAACTCTTGATTGTTCCCGGTTTGGCGAGACAGGACAAAAACATCCTTATTTTGTAACACATATAACGCGCGGCATCACTTAAGGCAACACAAAGATATATATCTTGTTTCCCAACATAAAATATCTAGAATAGATAGTGCGATTAAATGCTTGGTTTAAGCCCAAATTTAACGGGCTTGGTGTAGTGGTAGCAATGTATTGCTTATAAGCAACATCCAACATCTTTGTAATCAATTTTTATTTTTTATGAAACATGTTGGATTTCGATCGGAAATCTGGACACAAACCACCGTCTACAGATGAAAAAGTCGTAGAGTTCTGTCCTTCTATGGTATAAAATATATATCTATGTAGTAGTATGGGTTCTATTGAAAAAAATTGAAGTATTTAAATAAAACACTTTAACGGTTTAAAACGCGATATATTAGTTAAACGGGGAGACTCCCCGTGTCGGGCCGAAGTTAGAAATCGTTTCCAAATAAGTTTAACTAATATATCGCGTTTTATACCGTTAAAGTGTTTTATTTGATTGCCCCCCTTTGAATTGAATATCCCTTTTAAAAACAAATCTAAAGATGTGTGGCAGTTTTTAAATTTTAATTTTGGTACTTCGTGACCGCGCTAGATGTTCAGAATTCCTACCACTCAATTGTCTGTCTTCTATATATACAGATTTACAGGATTACATATGTTATATAGATTGATTGAAATACTATGTTGGAGTTGATAGGAAACGAACCCACGACCCATCGTTTGGTCATACATTTTAACCATTAGAACAACGATCCCCGCATAAACACACGTCAATAGCATTTGACAAGATGTTTAAAATACTTGCTTTTTTGCAAATTTCGAACGAAGCCAGGGACAAAACCTAGTCCAATATTGCAGTGACGCAGCAGGCGACATTCTGTGTGTGGCGTGAATGCCAAATGAGGCGTTCCAAGAAGAATGCCTCCGTCCTCAAGACAACACAAGGACGCCAATTTCTTCTGGCTTCTAGTTTATTTGTGAATGTTAATTGTTTGATCTTATCTATACGATTTTTCATCTGATTTTTTGGGCTGTGCACTTATATTAGAAAGCTCGCCTCAGGATACAATACCTCGACAAAAATTCGTTCGAGGGTGATTAGATAACAAGTGTCATTTTGTAAGTTAGCGAAATTTATACTAATTTTACAAATTTGGAGATTTTGTTTGTTTGAACACGCTAATCTCTGGAACCAGCATTTTATATTCCGCTTTTATCATGGTTTATTTTATGTTTAAAAGCATCTGAGTTATGTATTGTCTGGTGTTTTGCTAGCGGTTGAATAACTCACTCATATGTAATCATTTTTAAGGTTTAAAACTGGAAGTATGTCTATTATTGAACGTTTTAGATGCTTTCCAGCAGCTGTCACCGCGTGGTAATAAGAGTTGTAATGATGACTTCTGTCTTTTGAAAGCGCAACACCGCCTTACAGCTAATAAACCATACAGCCGTACGTGCAGCGCCGCTTAGAACAAAACAAACGACATTGGGCGCTGGGTCGATTCTTTTTCAACATCCGACCTTCAAGGCATCCACAGCTCGTTAGTGCTGGAATCCAACCAGTTGCCGATCGATGGCAAAAACATCTGCACTCATCGATACCGTGTCAACGACCGAAGCGACGTGGGAATTCAGCCGAGATGACATTCGTTTGTTTTATGTCATCCTGGTGTTTTCAACGATATGAGCTAATTTTAGGGCATAGCTCAACACAGAAGAAATTAACGTTTTTAGACGCGGTCGAAGATGAAATGCACTTTTAACTGTTTTTTTTTTGTTTGTCCGTCTGTTTGTCGTGATTCTACAGAGTGTTCAAAAGAGCAACATAACTGAGAAGAACACCTAAGAAACTCAGTCCGGCTTTTTTTTAACTTGTCTTATAGACTAATACATTGTGAATTTATCAACTTAGAGAGCAATTCATATTGCTGCCAGGCGGTCTTGTCGTTAAAGAAATCGTTTAGACAATAATACGCCTTTTGAGACAATCTGAAATTTATAACTTTTTTTTAATTTATTTATTGATAAATGATAAACGATGTCTCGTGGTTTTGATCCTTACCGGGTTATAATTTCTATGAAACATGTTGGACTTCGTCTCGCAATCTGGATTTTAAATGGCTGGTAGGAGTAGGTGGTAGTAATATTTCGTTTGGGTCCCGAATCACCCATCACAGATAGAAAAGCCGTGAAGTTTAATCACTGTATCTGTATGTAATCAAGTCAATTGCTGAAATAGATCGACAGCGCATCATATAGAGATGTTGTGCGGCTGGGTAATTTAACTTCCATCAAGCTTGTATGTGCTCCCGGTTTTTCTAGAGATTTAGTTGGATTTATTTGTTTCTAGTGCTTTCAAATAAATTTTTAAGTGCGGTTAGGTTAGTTATATACCTTTGCTTTGTAAAAGCTCCTATCCGTTTGTATTTGACTGCACGATACGTTTGCTCGTAAACCTAAAACCACTCGTCAAAATAGCTTTGAGGTTTGCGGTTTGATAGGTTTAAAAATTGTTTTAAAAACATTGTTCTGATAAAGCCTGATTTTATATTCTACCAATCCTACTGGATGATATTATAAATATTAGTAACGAAAATTAATGCCAGTAAGATTGGAGACCTTATAGTCTGCGTAGGGAAGAACAGGTGTAGCGTATACTCCCGAGTTTCGGGTACCAGAGACTGTTGCGTATAACAGTTTGGTAAAGTATACGTGAATGTATTTACAAACGTTATGCTGTAGAGTTAACAGCTTTCACGTGATAAAGGTTAAGATTAAGATAAGTTTAAGAGGGAGACGAAGGTAATCAAACCCAATGAGTGCTGTAGTGTAACTGTTTTATTTCCTATGATAGTTGTTTTAAGATAATTTACAAGAAAAGTGGAAAATAGGACGCTCACTAAGCTAACCTTGTAAATTTGCTTTTAATATTAACAATGAAGTGAGCACGACGTTGCCATAGATTTAGAATTATGCTAGCTATGCTTTAAAATAATATTATAATAAAAATACAGTTAATTTGTACGCGCATTTGTCCGTACAGTCTGTTTAAGTAAGTATTTTAATACCAGCTGCGCCCGCGACTTCGTCCGCGCGAACCGCCTCCTCATTTTTATTAATTATTACTGTTACCCACGACGTCGCCTGCGTGCCCCTCGATGAACAGTTTTATTGATCTACTACTTACGATCTCTAACTGATCGTAACCTAATGTACCTACTCGCGTTTAAACAAACAAACCCTTCAGCTTTTCAATATTAGTACAGATTTAATTATAGAAAAAAAAACAAATTAATGCTAGCCCTAAAGATTTGACCAAAAAATTTTTCAGATGGTACTTTCTAGAATAAAACGCACTAGCTAATCTAAATTGAACCGTGTAACGAGTATGATAAAGTCTATAATCAAACGTAGCTATGCGGTTGCTTAACAAAAGAATCTTTAACACCGAAAGAGTGTGTATCGCCAGCATATCATTCGGATTAATTAATGAAGTCGTAATAAATAAAACACTTATCTCAAGTGACTCTGCCCCACTTAACTCCTAATCTTAAATCGTAGCTTTACAATTCTAATAAGCCAGTCCGAATGCTTAACTTCTGTTAAGTTTTATGTTTTTAAGTGATAATTATGTTAATTACAATCAGCGCTACTGAGCTCTGAACACGACGCGCTACGCTTTAACTCTTTTATTTGTAAGCGTAGGGTTGCTACTTAATTTTAAAATTTCATTATTTATTGATACCTTATAAATCCCTCGAAAATGAATAATTTTTCCCGATTTTTCACATTTTCTTTTGTTATTTCGCTGCTATGAGTCGCAGCAGTATGTTTGAAGTCTAAAGGCTTCCCCAAAAAATGCTTGAACCAGCATATGGTTTATTGGTATATTGAAGTATTAAGTTCTAGTTTTTCTAAGTAAGTATGTTCTGCTGAGCACCTGCCCATGTCATTGTTATATGTATAATACCATTAAAAAGCTTACCAAAAGCGTGTCGAACTAATAACTATTGCTAGGTATAGTAGTAAAATTTTAAAAGTTGACAACCCTATATAATCTATAGGTTTTAAAACTTCATTTCGTAATGTATTGCAGAGCCAATGTATCGAAGAAAGAGAACAATATTACGGTATTGGCGTAAAGCGTGGGCTTTCAAAGTTATCAGATGTTTATTGGGGAGTTAATCAATAAATTAAATTGAGTAAACGGCGTCGGATTTATGTTTAAATGGCGTTTAGAAGTGGTTTTATGTCTACTGTTACGTTATTTCTTGCCAGCATTGTCCGTAGGTCATGCCACTAGTACAAATTCAAATAAAACACCTTTTAACTACGGGGTGCGTATGCTAGTAAGTTATGTAAGGACCCAGCTAAGGCGCTAGCGTAGCGGAATAACAAGATTAGCAGCAAAAATATGTTTCCTAATATATTTCGGGTTTTAAACCGTTATAAATGTTTTAATTAAATAATAACCTACATCATTAGTATGGTTCCTTATACGTACTGATTAACTTGATACTTAATTAGTTAATGGCAAACATTTACGAGAAAATTCCGTACTCTATGTAACATTTTTTTTATGGGGAATAGACAAACATTTTTCTGTGTCCGTTTCATCGATTTTAGGAAATTGGCATTTAACATTTTCTGTTTATAATTATTGTTTCGCAGGATGTGTGTACATTTAATTGTATACTCATCCTCCGAAA
Organism: Leptosia nina; assembly: GCA_963661955.1. Classification (NCBI taxonomy): domain Eukaryota; kingdom Metazoa; phylum Arthropoda; class Insecta; order Lepidoptera; family Pieridae; genus Leptosia; species Leptosia nina. The sequence goes on along the minus strand of CAVLEF010000009.1, from coordinate 11,949,437 downwards.
CAACAATTACCATCGAATCGGATATCGAATCGATTAAACATAATCGGTGGCGATTTACTCGATTAATGTTAATTATTGTCAATTAAGTAGTAATTAAAGCATTGTCTCTTGTCAAGCGAATATGTTTTCTTGGAAGAAGTTTCTTGAAGAACTTTTACAAGATATTATGTATACAAAGTTTGGACCCGAAGCAATATTAAAGTAAAAAAACCTATAAAAAAAAAAGGAGGTCAAATCATCGTACAGCGTAGACTTACAGCATATATTTACAATAATTGAAAAGGTTTAAGTATAGGTAACACACATTAAATCTGTAGTGTCGATACTACCTTGGATTAAAATTGTTGTTTTACACGCACAGACTTCATCCCTCAGAAAAGAAAGAATTAGAGTACCTGCAGTTTATGCGAGTACTTAGTACACATTAAAATAACAGTTTTAACGGTACTGTCTATAGTTTAGCGAGTAGTACACATTTAAATAAAACACTTTAACGGTTTAAAGCGATATATTAGTCTCCCGTGACCACGGCTGCTGCAAAGCATCCGAACGTCGGGCCGAAGTTAAAAATAAGTTTAACTAATATATCGCGCTTTAAACCGTTAAAGTATTTAAAAGTTTTAACGGTTTCATACGTAAAATATATTATATAACCTATTTAAATAAAACACTTTAAGGTCTCCCCGTGACCACGGCTGCTGCAAAGCATCCGAAACGTCGGGCCGAAGTTAAAAATCATTTTCAAATAAGTTCAACTAATATATCGCGTTTTAAACCGTTAAAGTGTTTTATTTAAATGTGTACTACTCGCGGAAACTATAGACAGTATTTTTATATAACCTATTTAAAATTAATTTCAATTATAACAATGGCCTGCCGTTTCTGATGATTGCTTTTTTTAAAGATGGAAGATGTCCAAATGTCAAAGTCAAAGTTAATCTGGCACGCTATAACAGATCGACTTTGACATCACTTTAAATCAATTTCCAACGAAATTGCGAATAATATTTCGAATATCCGAATAGAAATATTAAAGCCAGTTTAATCGCAGTACTTTGGCACAATTTAAATCTTCCACATACATATTTCTGTTGCATCAAGATCCGAGTTTCATCAGACGCGAGGCTTTGAAAATAAAACTGCAAACTAACCGCATGTTAGTAATATCCGGGCCTTTGAAATTTGTAACGAGATGTCGGGATTAGGGTGACCAGCCTGATAAATGGAAATGGAAACGGACTAAATGAAAAATTGCAATGCAATTTGAAAGCTTCATCAGATTAACTTTGTTTTCGATATGAAATTTGAAAAAAATATTTAAGTAGAGCGGTTGCTTAAGTGCGAGAAGCTAGATATGCTAGATAAATCTCACGTAATCAATAATTTTGGTCGAGCAGGGAATAACTGTGTGACCAAGGTCTTGCCGGTTCAATAGCTCAATTAATAAAACGGGCAATGAAATGGATTTCACAACAGTGTTTTTAAATAACGAGAGAAAATAATACACTTAAGTATCTGATAAAACAAAGAAAATAGACATATTCAGACTTTAACCGTTTAAAACGCGAAATATATTAGTTAAAGGTATTTAAACACGATTTTAACTCGAGCCCGACCGAGGATGTTTGCAGCATCCGTGGTCGCGGAGAGACTGTCCCCGAATATCGGGCGATAGTTAAAATAAGCTTATCTAAGTCTCGTTTATATTTTTGTTCAATTTATGTGCAAATAAATGAAATAAAAATAAATAATAAGAATAAATAGATAATGCGCTAACTTATATATTTTATTTAAATTACTACTCGCGTTAACTACAGACAGTATTTAATATCGAGATAGCTAGTGTAATATAAAGGTTCTAAGTTACGTCTTAAGAATGGTCATCCTACTGTAGTCGCAGTTTTAGTTGCAGTTGTGAGTTAGATATGCAACATATTTGATATGCAATTTGTTGCTTTCAATATCACATAAATGACGCTTAGACTGGGCGAGTTTATTTGAATACTTGAAAGTTTTTGGACGAAAGGAGATTTTTTTGAGATTAGAATTTGATTACGCAAGACTTCGAATGGACTTTCAAGTCTTACTTTGTATAAAAAGTTCTATTTCACGAGATTTAGGATCTACATATGTAAAGCTCTTAATATATGGTAAAGGTTGGCTTTTGGCTTAGGAATTGAAAATTACGCGTCTTTATGCTGATTTTCCTAAGACCCTAAATTATTTGGGTTTTAAGAGCTTTTGATCACTGCGTTGCTTCAGTACGATTTAAGCTTTCGATACTAGGGCTTGAAAAAATCATACAATATCGAAGTAACATTACGCCTTAGTTTAGATTCAAATTGTTGAGATCTGCACAATCACTACTTCACACAATGCAGTAAAATACAGCAAACGGGTGTTCGTGTAGCAATATAGTTACTATGCCCCATCCAAATATCCTCTCAAACCCTTTACCCCCCTTCGCACGCCGCTACGAAGAACTGTATTTGGTGCTAATTCGCCACTATCGAGATGTTGTCAAGATGCAAATGAGATGATTTAATCGATTTACACATGGACTCACCCAGAAAACTCAGTACTTTGTTGTCTTCAGCCCTCTCAGTTTAATTTAGTTATGTATAGTCGTATATCATAGTAATAACCTTTCCCATGTCTTCCTTCTTGTACAACTTAGTCCTCACTTTGTCTTTACCTTTCATGTTGTGTCTGTCTTTAAGTGTTTTACACAATTTTGTTTTTTTTTTTGCATATATTAAGTTTAAGTAATTGTTATAAAAATGTCGACAGTCCTTATCCAATAAAATAACTAAATAATCAAAGGGTTGGATCCCCACAAGGTCCAACATTTTACAAATATTTTTTTATTAAACATGTTGTACTTTGTCTAGTGGTAGAAATATCGAAATGCCGTCCGGGTTACGAACGTCCAGATGAATAAACTGAGAAGTTTAATCACGTAGACGTATAGGTTGCAGTCTGTGGATTTCTGAACTCAACATAGGTCGACCACGCATGTTGTTCAAATGTTATATGGCTGGGGTATCATGTGAACCCCCTGTTATTTATTAATTAGATTTTTTAATTTAGCTTTAAATGTTTCCGAGATTTACCGATCCGTCATTTTTGTCTCTTGTTGACATACGGCCAGTTGTTTAGTCCACATAAACTGACTATATCATCTATTTCCCCATAGATGCTGCATTACTTAATTCTTACTGTCATCAAGATGACGAATCGAAGCTCTATTTAAACTTATACCTTTTTTACACATCCAAGATGTACTTAAAAAATGCTATTCCACTTAGATAAGATCCAAAATCAGCTTTGAAAGGAATTCGTTTATTCAATTTGAAAAATCCTATATTGCCGAGTTTATTCAACCCGTATTCTTCACTAACGATTCTCAGTGATTGTTCTTTTCTACATTCGTCAAATTCTGAATAGAACGTCGAAACTGACAACGGAATATCTAGATTTAGTTTGAGATCGGGGTTTTGGGAACTATTTTCACCATGGATCTGAAGTAAATTACGTATCGCGTTCATTTATTTTTAATTTAAAAAAAATCCGAAGTCACTTATTTCTGTAGAGATGTGTTATATGTAATATTTCTTATTTCATCTTATTATTATACTATAAAATCATAAACAAAAACCCTGTAAAAATTACACTTGTACTTGAATCAACGGCCTATATTATTTTTATTTTTAAAGACTTCTATTACCGCAATATTAGCAAGTATACAAACTTCAGTTAGACGTGTCAGTGCTTTGATCGAACCACTATCCTATTTTTTATGCTAATTACTATTTTTAATAATATACTCGTCTTAACTATTTTGCGTTACTGTAAATTAGCAAATTTTAATATAATTTTTTTCAAAGACTAAAACTAGTCACCGGCTCTGCGTCTATTTGTAATATGAAAATCTCGTTACTGCAGTTATTTGTAAAAAAATATGATTCGCTTCGTTATTATCTGACGTGATTCTTTAACAATCGTTATTCACGATTCGGTTTAAAAAACCTAAACGCAAAACACATGTTAGCTTAATTTTTGGTGTCCGTAAAAAAGCAAAACCAATAAATCTGAATCCTAAATAACAAGATCGATAATGTTAAAATTAGTTAAAAAGTTGTATAATTTTTTAAACTACCCACTTTCTGGTGTTTTAAGCAACCGTGGTCCCCCATGGCACCTGGTCATGAGTTTATCCTTTGCGTTATAACCTCAAGCGTAATAGGACAGTTCAATATTTATAACTCTTTTTTTTACAATAAATATTAATCTGATTTTCATATAAATCAAAATTTTAATTAATAATTTTACTTTCAAATGTAAATTTTCATTATAATTTAGATTTGAAAAATTCGATTACACGGCAGGGTTTCTACTGCTGATTTATAAATAAAAGTATTGATAATGAAGATTATATCTATACCAATATATAAAGGTGAAGAGTTTGTTTGTTTGAACGCGCTAATCTCAGGAAATACGGGTTCGAATTGAAAAATTATTTTTGTTTAGGTTAGGTCATTTATTGAGGAAGGCTATAACATATATAACATCACACTGTGACTAACGGAATCGAGGATACAGCGGGAATTGTGAACAAAACGGGTGAAAATTCTGTCTTCATGTCTGTGGGTTTCAGATGCGTACGCTGCGAAAACGGTTCAAGACACCTAAAAAAATATGAATAAAGAATGATTACTCTTTTAAGGTTTTAAAAAAATGTCCGGGACACTATATGCCTATTTTTGAAGATTAACTTGCAAGAACGACAGGACCCGAACTACGGGACGCGACCGATGTCGTGGACAGCTTAGATTTATAAAGATGTAGAGGGTTGCAAAAACAAATTTGCATGCCTAAAATAAATATTTTACGCAGAAGAAGTCGCTGACACAGGTAGTAATAAACAAGTATCTACTTAAAAAAACTTTTATGTTAAACGGTTTTATTTTTTGTGCACTGAAAACTACAAAAAAATTGAGATAATCATCGTGTTTTACTACTTTATTCGATACCCATATTGAGGGGGTTGAGGAAAAATATGTAATCCGCCATTTTGTATCGGCGGCCATCTTGGATTTATAATGTTATTGAATATAATAATATATTGTCTGAATTAAATGTGTGTACTAAATTTCAGATCAATCTGACAACGTGAAGGTGAACGTTGAATTTCTTATATTGTCCCAAATAAATAAATACCGTACGGGTAAGGCTAAGTAAAACCGTTTAAAAAATAATGTTCAATCACATTATTTCAGTGCGTGAAAGCTAGTACTAGGATAGCTACCTAATGTATTTTCGAGATACGATGCTCATAATATTTACCTAAAGCATATGCAATTAAATTTTAAATTAAAATACGTACTTTATAATTACCTCATCTCGTGTTATCCACCACACATCAATGATCTAATTATCTCAGTAATTATATGCAGTTGATAACTTTTAATGAAGCTTTAATGTGTTAATTAAATTTTGATACTCTATAACCATCCATCAAACAAAAAAAATAATCTGCTTGTCTATAGGTACGTTACATTTACGGTACGATACTCTTTCAAATTCAATATATTATGTACTTAAATGAAGTATTACTTTAAGATATATATACTAACATATAATGATAGTATATAGCTAGAGTGAATACTGTCTGTAGTTTACGCGAGTAGTACACATTTAAATAAAACACTTAACGGTTTAAAACGCGATATAAATAAGTTAGAAGTATTTGAAAATTACTTTAACTACGGCCCGATGTATTGATGCTTTGTGGCAGCCGTGGTCACGGGGAGACTAAAGATGGAGTGTGTTTCTGACTAAAAAATTGCAACGCTAGCGTCAAGTCCACCTGGCCAGTCACAAATACCAACTTCGACGTGTTTCATTTCAATAGTTAGTGTGACAATTAGGTTTTAAATTATTTTTAATAATTAAAGAAAAGTCGCAGGCGTTAACTAGCTTGTTATAATAAGGTTCAATATTACTTCATACTCGCTGAGGCTTGAATAATCGGTGCTTGATAACACGATAACATATTAAACAGTTTTAATTTATAATATTCCGGCTACAAATGATATAAACATGGTAATTAACTGATAATTTTCGTCAGTATAAAGCGTTGAAAAGTTCAACCAATTAATATGTAGACATACATACATATAAAACTCAATTAAAAAAAAGATGTTGTCGAGTCTAAAAAAAATGTTCGATAGAATAAACAGTAATCTTCTGTAGACCACTAGACTGATGTAGCTGTGATGATTGTAGTTCTGATAAACATAGTTGGTGACATTTACCTTACGAAGGGTTCTGTGTTCGAATCCCAAAATAAAAACAATTCGGAACAGGGCATCGAAGTAATTAAGCACTAATCTGTATTAATAATGAGTGAATAATAACAGAAAAAGAAATATGTCTGTCAATTAGGTTTGCACAATATCTATCTATTAAACAATTCTTAATTAAGTTTCTAGAATTCAAATGAGTATACATAAGTTATGTTAACATAGTATAAAATAAAATACTCTTAACAGTTTCAAACACTAACTTTGGTTAGTTTTTTGTGACTACACCTGCTTTAAAACATGCAGAACGTCGGGTCGTAGAAAATATGTTTTTTGCGTTATAAACTATATCATCTGCAATAATTATATTTAAGTGACGCCAACTAAAATGGTCCTATTTAAAAGGTAAAAATAAAACACCTGTGTCATTTAATGTTATATTTATAAACATACACGCAAAACGACTAAGATTACAAATGATATCTTTAGAAATTGTAAAAAAAGGAATTACACTAAACTAACTATAATTCGGGATATAAAGGAATTCATCTATCGTAAACTTTAGTATATATCTTTATCCTTAAGCTAATAGTACAATTTATTGGCAGTGTTTTAGTCTTATGTATGTTTAAATTACGTTTTACGAAGCAAGACGCACAAGTATAAAGTTTATAATTATGTTGCTTGTGTTGCGCAAAGTTATTTTTTTTTATTTCACATTACCTATTGCAAGATAATTCCGTAAATATTTAATAGATTTTTAATATTCTCAAAATAATTACAACCGAATAACGCCTGAAGAAATTTTTATGTTAGTATTTTCTTGTTTAAATGGTTGTATCCAATTAAATTAAAAAAAACAGTACAAACATCAACCATCCACGCAAAAATCTTTTCTAAACTTGACTGTGCTGTGTGTGTTAATAAGATCTCCTGTCAAATAAAATTAGCAAGCTAGAATGATGTGTGATTTTGCACTACATTTTTGACAGGCGCAAAAATTTAATTTAACATCTTGATAGGTCTGGCAGACTCTTTTCCTTGCAGTAAGCGTAGGAAGATGGCCAAGCTTTAAAACCAACTCGGTCATATATACGCTTAGCACATCTGACGTCATCAGCCAAATCCTCGTTCAGGAGGTCTGAAATAAGATTATTATTATCATTATCTCTGTCTCACCAGCTCAGTGGATGATAAATTTACGGATACTGTCTATAGTTTACGCGAGTAGAACACATTTAAATAAAACACTTTAACGGTTTAAAACGCGATATATTTGCATCCGAAGCGTCGGGCCGAAGTTAAAAAACCTTTCCAAATAAGTTTAACTAATATATCGCGTTTTAAGCCGTTAAAGTGTTTTATTTAAATTTACGGATTTTCAGACCGACTTATTTATGATAAAAAATCTTTTTAGATTAAAAAATAATGACGCAATGTGCGGTAATTGGTCTAATCAATTGAGCTACCGTGTCCACATGTCAACCTTTATCGCTTCCATGTCTTATGCTTAGAAGCTTAAGAAAATCATTGAAGATGAAATTAAAGAGTTAAATGTTGATTTTTATCTTTTTAATGCCACCATGAGCAAAAGCATGGGCACTGGAGAGAAGAATATATATTTATTTACACGACTGAAAACAGTCGTTCATACCTTCGAGTGACTAGATCAATATGTCTCTAGAAATTATACATCCACAAATTCAGATTCCTCTAGTTCATAATGTTTCTTATAGTGCTACATAAATAAACTTAGCTTACTTTTAAAACCGCGGATAAAAGCAAACTCGGGTTCACCGCTTAGTGCTAATTGATATTAGTCTGAAAGCTTTTAATAATTTCAAACAATACCTTCACACTTCATGCTGCAGTTGCCGCCTTTTCTACCTTTTTTACACCAGTCCTTGTTGTTTATCTGAAATCATACAACTACCGGTGAGAAGCTATATTTAAACCTTAAGTGCATATCATTTGTTTAAATAAAACACTTTAACGGTTTAAAACGCGATACATTAGTTAAACTTATTCGAAAATGATTTTTAACTTCGGCCCGACGTTAAGGATACTTTGCAGCAGCCACGGGGAGAAAAATAATTTTCAAATAAATTTAACTAATATATCGCGTTTAAAAATCGAAAAAAAAACTGAAAAAATTTTCGACTCGGGCAGGACTTGAACCGGCATCGTCAGCGTTCCTCGTGTTGGAGAGCAACAGCAGGGAACGCTGACGATGCCGGTTCGAGTCCTACCCGAGTCGAAAATTTTTTCATTTTATTTTCGATTTTAAAATAAAATTTGCTTTCTAAAATTATAGTATGAATTTGAGTATGACGTACAAAAACTATCAGCAAGCAAACATAATATGGACGATTGGCCGAAAAAAGGTGGAACATTAAAATTACCTAATTAAAATTATAGATAATTTAAATCAATAAAAGCACTTTTCACCCAAATCTGTCGGGATCGCAAAAATTACAACCGTTTATTAAATCACCCGACCGCAATATTAATCGTGTGACCGCAACGAACATTGCATTATTTTGGTTTGTCCCAATTGTATTGGACACGGGCGAAACTGATTTTTTCAAAGACTAGTAGTCTGGCGCCGCTTCACGTCTTAATGTCAAAACATAGTAGAGATATAGTAAAATTATCTTCCTATTATCTAATAACTTTTTAATAATTGATATATATTAATCGATAGCTTGTGCTATGTTAGATCCGTAATTTGTAGCAAAGCCACCGAAGCCAAGGTCTAAATGGAAGCGTATTTCCACTTAGACCTTGGCTTCTCTTTCACTTTTTATCCTAACATACTAATATATATTGATTGAAGAAAGCTTATTTGGATAGAGTATATATTTATATTAAGTAAATAAGTATTTGAGAATAGTTTGAGAGAAGAATAAATATATATTTTTTTACACGACTGGGAGAATGAAGGTAGTTGTTAATTTCTTAAGTTACTAGACCTACTACTACTATGTCTACCTACCTACTATGTCTCTCGACATTATAGGTCTACAACATATTCGTATAAAATAAAAAATCAATCTTTATCATATTATGTTTCTACTATTTTGAAATACTTGTTGAAAGACTAATCGTTGACATCCCTTACTTAAATATATAATTAATACCTTTTGATTCCTATAATTCATATTGTTTTTCTTAAACATTAACAACAACAACTAAATAGTGTTACATAAATAAACTTAGCTCATTTTAAAACCGTAATTTAAATTGATAGACTCCATATTTATATTAAGTAAGTAATAAGTATTTGAGAATAATTTATCACTATCACGACAAAAATAATATACCTTTTTTGAAATCACATCGCACAAGACATCCTGTTCGCCCGACGAAAATAGGATGAAGAATATTTTTTGCCTTTTAAACTGTTAAGTATTTTATTTAATCGTGTATTATTCGCGTAAACTACAGTCAATTAAAACTATTAAATACACTGTTATGTGTTGTAATTTTTAAACATATACACAGCAACACATCGCTACTTTTATTTGCTAGTATCTATGTTTATTGTTATCGGTTGTTATAAATTTATTTTTTTCGACTAATGGATCGCTACTGCCTTACAAATCAATGCTGGCTTGAAATAAAAGTACATCTACGAAAAACGATAACGACGTTACAGCGCATTAGCATATTTATTTAAGCTAAACATATTCGTATGCAAGTCGCATCATAAAAGCCATTACAGCGACATTTGAACCGTAAACCGTACAAAAACGTCAGATACGCACATATTCGCGTGGGCCGCGATAAAAATGTAAATTTCAGCGACACAGCGCTGCATTTCGTATTTTGTCAGCAAACAAGTTTTTAATTAATTCGCTTATTTATTTGTACGTGTATTGATAGCGCTGCGGGATATTAAGCGGTATATTGAGTTGCTACACGCGTTATTTGCGACGATATTTTATAATGAATACATTATTATGATGTCAACGATCACTATAACTATATAGTGACCGTTTATTTAACTAAAAAGTATGGACTTACCTGGGTTCGAATCCCGGGAAAACAATATATTCTTTCAAAATTGAAAGAATATATTGTTTTACCCAATGGTATGGTACAGAAGTCTGTTCTACTACTGTAAAAAAAAATCGATTCAATATTGTCTGTCGTTTACGCGAGTAATACAAATAAGTATAAAACACTTTAACGGTTTAAAACGCGATATATATTAGTTAAACTTGTTTGAAAAATAATTAACCACAGCCCGACGTATTTCAAACCGTTCACTATATCGCGTTTTAAACCGTTAAAGTGTTCTATTTAAATAAAATCGATTAATAAAATGGACACAGAAATGTGTTCCCCATATGCTCCACAAGGGTAACAGGATTTCATTATATGACAACATACAGAAAAATTCAATAATGTTACTTAGTGTACTTGTTAAGATTCTTCAAAGAAACCGGACGGTTTGAAGGGACATAGTGGGAGTCGGATAACCCAATGACATCCGCAGAGAGGAATGGGGAAATGAGTGAAGTGGTTAGCAAGGACTGATCACCCGGCCTTCTAACAGCCCAAATGAAATTAATAATAATGCATCTATCGTCATATCGAGATTATGTTAACGTCTTACATCACAGTTTTGCGAATAGCCCTCCCCCAAACCTCTCGAGATATTATCACAAGAAACCTGTCTGGAATTCCAATTACGTATTCCCTCATCCTTTGAAGATGTACAGGTGGATATTAATTTGGTGTTGTGGATTGTCCATTTATACGTAGTTGATCGATTTCAATTATATCACATTACTGATTTGCTCCTTGGAAGCTTTAGGGCTTAAAAAACTAAGCTCAATGCGTTTTAGAAGATGATATAAGTTATCGAACATTGAGATTAACTATGGTTTACTTCAAAGATTTAAAAAAAATGATTTTATCTATACTAATATATGCAGCCGAAGAGTTTGTTTGTTTGAACCCGCTAATCTCAGAAACTACTGGTTCGAATTTAAAAATTCTGTTTGTTTTATTCAGAGCATTTATACTATTCAATATTGCTGTGACTATTAAGAGCGAAGGAACCGCGGAAAATGTGGAAAAAACGGGGGAAATTGTTCATCTCTCTGAGTTTCCGATGCGTACGCCACGTAAACGGTTCAAGGCACCTTAAGTCCGAAAGTCGCTGCCTCATTTAGTGTTTGTATATTTGTGCGCGACTGTACCTGTTTAATCAAAGTTATTAATGATTCCCCCATGTGTTATTGTGGATGTGAAGTGAGACCTAGGTACAGGCTGTAGATTAGCAATCTCGCGTGAAAGTATTAGCTCACTACGTTATTTACCGGCCCTCCCCACAGAGCGGCTCCTGACCTTTTGTTGTAGGGTTGTCACTTAAATATAATATATTAAATGAAGGTTTTTAAATTCCTTACTTGTTATTTACAGTGGGTACTAATTCCATAGATACATATATTGTATACATAGATACCGCATATACTCTGCACAATATTCATATGATGTATGTTCTAATGATGACCCACGCCCAAAAAATACACAAAAATTACTTATGTACTCTATTAGTTTATTTAAAAAAAAGAACTAAACGAAATCTAACTACAAACGATTAACTAAGTGGAAAAATAATGTGTATGACTAAAAATATTAAGGTTTTCAAATATAATATAATTTCTGGGAAGGTGTCAACCCTATCATTGTCCCGCCTGAATTCTACGACTTCGATTTGTCGATACCGTCTTTAGTGGTTTCAATTTAGTGTACTAAGTCTTGAGAATCGGTTTTCTGAGTAATGACATGTTACCTACGTGGAACGATACAAATTTCAAGTGCTGTAGATGCTATGACTTTGGATTCTCGTTGATTAAAATCAAGTGAATTGAAATGATTAGGAAACTTTACACAGTTTGAACTCATCGCGACTAGAGGTGTTAGATTTAATTATCGACAAAAAGAGAATTAGGCCAGACAAACAGACATCGAGTTTCTAGATAAATATTTTAAGAACGAACAGATTTTAGATGTACAGAAAATTAAACAAACATCGACTTGCTAATTTAATATAACGCATTATCACTGTAACGGAATAAATCGCAAAATGATTTTTGAATACGATTATTTTAAATGATTACTTTAAAATGCGAGTTGTTGTGTTTCTCTAATGTCAAAGCCATGTTTCATGTAACAAAAATGAAGAAGGAAATCATTAGTATTAAAAAAATGGTTTTATGTGTAACATAATTAATGATGATTTAAGCCGTTAATTTTTGGGTTCAGTCTGTGGATTTCCGAATGAGCAATGCCATAAAAGGTCGATAGCGCAAATGAACCACATGCTTGTCTATCGACCTATATCATTGAAAAAATATTTTCATTTGTAACATTCACTTGCTTTTTGTAATATTTTTAAATATGTTTCATCAAGTTTTACTCAGTTGGAGATACGAAAACCGTTTTAATCAGTTAAAATTGTTGATTTTCAAGGACCATTTATTTGCTCCTTGTCTTAATACTCGTCAGTCCACACCCCGCCCATAGAACAGAATCCCATACAAAACGATATTAGTACCTGTGTACAAATAGATATCCAAATGGGTTGCATTACTAGAGACATATCAAAGGCTCTTTGTAAACGATTCGGAGATTTCCACGATTGAAACTGTAAGTACTATCTTCATGTGTTGGTGGCTTACGTGCTAGGGCTGTGCTATTATATCGATAATGGTAATCTGACGGAAATTGTAAGCTTTCTCTATCGTTTTGGTTGATTGTCTAGTTGGTATCGTTTGTAGTTTACGCCAGTATACATTTAAATGTAAGAAAAACAGAAGACTGTAGTCACAACGGGACCGTTTCGCGTTTTATATCGTAAAGGTTTTTTATTTTAATGTCTAGTTTGTATTGTTCATTTATTATAGCAATATTTTTGTTTATTAACTAAACGATTTTAATATAATTACACCTTTTTTTTGTTGAATTGCTCTAAATAAACCTTTTATACTTGAAGCAGATTTGGAAACTAGACATTGAGTGGGGAATTAAGCTTATTCATTATTTCAAGTCCTATTAATATTATACTTGCGAAGTATACATGTTGGTTTTCATACAAAACAAAATGATTTTATTTTTTTTTGGTAAAAGCTGTACATAAAGTACTTATACAAATAATATTATGTGTAGTTTGCGCAAGTAATGCATATTTAAATAAAAAACTTTTAAATACTGTCTATAGTTTACGCGAGTACACCTTTAAATAAAACAGCAAAAAATTTACTTATTTATAATTTATTTTAACTACGGCTGATGTTTCGGATATTTTGAGCAAACATGGCCAAAGATGATTTAAAAAGGAAAATGGTTTCTTTAAAACTATGAGTGATGTTGCACATAAAGCAGTTGGTTTTATTTGTAAAATCTTAAAATCGATAACGTGGGAAAGGGATGTATTTGAATTTTGTATTTAAGTTTATTGGTATATTATAAAACGGGATTTATTTATCGATATTCTGTAGGTCACCACTAGTCATGTTAAAGCTGACGTAGACGAATGACGTTATAGAGTGGCCGCCTTTACTCCGAATTACAGTGAATATAACACCTTCAATTTCACATATTATTACTAAAATAACGTCAAAGACAGTATAATATGGGATGGCCTTTGTTTGATAGACATGTTAATTTGAAACGCAGTAGTGTGGAGATTTTGAATTAATTCAATTGAATTCATATATTTACGTAACTATCTTTATATATTGGGTAAGTAAGCAAGTGCTCTCTATATGGTAGATTATTATACACTCATAGCACGCACAGTCCCAGCAGTGGGAATTAAAGGTCTGATATTGATGTTTTAGATATGTTTCATAATGTGTAATATAAAGAATTTTATTTATGATTGACAGACAGGCATGATGTTTACTTGATGGTAGGTGAAATACCCCAGTCTATAGCATCTAAACAAGATGTGCTGTCGGCCTATTTGGCTTTGGATATTCCGAAATCCACAGACTGAAACCGAAGCGCAATTGAAACTTACGGATTATTACATCTGTGGATGGTGGTTCGTGACCAGCAGGGAATTACGCTATTCCTACCACCCCTTTAATATTCGGATTTACAGATGAAGTCCAACGTGTTTTAGAAAAATGTCGTTGATTAGAGAAATGTTGGACCCGGTGGGGATCGAATCCGGGACCAATTGATTATTGAGCTGTACATTGCTACCATTCGACCAACGATCCTGGCAATAATAATATAATACATTAGTATTTTTTATTTATATTATACTATATTATTATTAGTTTGAAGTGTATAAAAATTGATTTCAATATATGTTACGTAGCTGTTAGGCGGCGGTTCTAGGTTCGAATCCCGTGAAAACGAGATGTAGACTTGCGATCGCGTTACACTGACCACCAATCAGACAAATGTGTCTCTTATAGAGGAACTGTATCCATTAAAAGGCACGTTAATTTATGAGAATTCCTGTGTAATGCGACCGTTGTTCAATAATGCTACACAGCGGAATAGCACTCGCCGCGACTAACCGCAGTTAATCCTGCTGATATTTTGTGCGGTCCAGTGCTCTGTCACTTCCACTTAAATTAACACGACAAATCAGCGCATTGCATTGACATATTGAACCGGACTTTGACTATAACACGAATAACACGGCTATCTATTAAGCAGGCTTTGATATAGGGCTAGGTCAGATAGAGATAGTGATACAAATCTATAATAATATTATAAAGCTGAAAAGTTTGTTTATTGGAACGCAGAAGGGAAAAATTATTTTTTTATTGGTTAGAGAAATTATCGAGGACGGCTATAGACTATGAAACATCACAATGCGATAATTAAAAGCAAAGAAATTGAAAATTTTAATGATAAAAAGATGTCACACTATATATCTATCTTTTAAGAATAACTTGCAAGAACGACGGAATGTGATCGACGTCGTGGGTAACAGTTACGATTTATAAAGTTGTGTGTTTGCAAAAACATGTTGATTCCCAAAGTAACTATTCTACGCGAATGAAGTCGCTAGAACAGCTAGTAAAAAATATACAATACATAAAAATATTTTATTTAATTTTGTTTTAATTTAATAAAAACTCATTAGAATTTGAAATAAAGTAATAAAAGATTTAAGTATAAAAATTATGTGCCTTAATTACAACCTTTTCATAGATGTTTAATAGCATGTTAAAACCGTACAACCAAATTTCCTAGTTTATGTTGCCCTGGTAAATCCGCGATGTAGTTGTTAGTTATTAATATTGGCCGAATAAATATTGACTAATCTATTCACAGTAGGCGTTTAGGGTTGTTCTGCTTAGTGATTAGAGAGTTAAATCATGCAAATATACCGCGCGATAATCCAGGCCTCGTTTACACTGTTTCGTATCACAGACCAGTTACTAGACTGGATAGTCTACAGAGAGAAAAAAGAGGATTGGATTCATTTAAAGGTTATTTCTTTCAATTACAACGTATGACATTTAATTCTATATATACATTGTAAATAAATAAATACATTGTGTTCGTTTAAATCAAAGATGCACAGATCGGTCAAATACTGGTGGCTCGCAGACGGCTTTAAAAAAGCCCTGTTTCAATTTTAATACACATTATTATCAATTCTTTCTTGTCTAAATACTCATACTTCTGGCGACCCGCCATCAGTTAATGTTTTTACCCGATTAGCCCCTAGTCTCAATATCTCTGTGCATCCTTAGTGTAAATCTTACATCTTTCAATAAACTGATTCCGAGAATCGCTTGGTCGTCAACAATATTTTAAACAAAACACGTTTGACGATTTAACACAAAATGTATTAGTCAACTTATTTACAATTTTAACTACAAAGGATTCACGAGTCCCCCATGACCACTGTTGCAATGCATACGAAACATCAGCCCGTGGTTTTAATATATTGTAAATAAGATTACTAATATATTTCGCGTTTTAAACAGTTAAAAGTGGTTTATTTAAATGTGTCCTCGAATATAGTGCAGATAATATACAACAATCATAATTTCTCCAGTCACTTACTCGATGTAAGCGAGCGCTGCGTATGGTAATGACGTTTTAATATATTATTCTCGATACGCATATGAGTTCCATCCCTCCTAATGATATAAAGCCTTAAGCCGAGAAGTTATGACCTTGAAATGTGGCTTAAATTTTGCCCTATTACCATTTATATCGCATTCATTATTTATAATGTTCTCTCACGTCTTTCGCCTTTGTTATAAACACATAAATATGAACACCATATATTTTAAATTTGTAAATTATTTATTATATTAAAAAATCGTGTTTAAAATTAATTTACCAAAAATACAGTATCAATAAAGCTATTCAGTAAATTGCAAAATTCCGAACTTGGAATTTCGGACATGCCTAAGCTTTTAATAGATTTAAAGAGAAGAATTTTGGTATGATTAAATTTATTTGATTAATCAATATTGTCTACATTTTTTAAGCTGATGCGGTGTTATTGAAAAACTGCCTCGACGATAACCTTCAGAAGTTTGTTAGTGGTCGAGTTGGAGTTGTGATTACGCGTACAGTTATAAAATTTACCATAACTTTTGTTATTACCAAATAATAATTACAAGGTGAAACTTGTCTACCATTTAAATAAAACACTTTAACGGTTTCAAACGTCGAGCCGAAGTTAAAAATAATTGTCAAATAAGTTTAACTACTATTTATCGCGTTTTAAACCGTTTAAGTGTTTAATGAAAACTTGTCAAAATTTGGGATCAATCACTGAGTCAAATGTGTTTTTAACCAATTTACAATTATTCCAACTCATGTTTTAATTCGTCTGGAATTCAACATATAAGTTGAGTAGTAAGAATATCAAAATTCAATTCTCTCCTAAAGTACTACCTACAGACGGAAAAGTTTGTAGATCTGTTTCACTGTGGATTTCTGAAGCCAAAACAAATCGACAGCACATCTTATTGATTAATACAAAAAACTATTGTTCCCCGGGAATCTAATCCAGGACTTTATACGCTTAACGAAATGTAGGCAACACGTTCGACTAACGCTATATACCGCGGTATCTCTTTACAACATAGTTTACGACACGGACAGGGCTTGAACTAGCATCCACTGCTAACCAATTGAGCTACCGTGTCCTACATAAATAATCCAAAATGTTTATTGTCCGAACATAATGTAGTATGTGGTTTTAACTTAACATTAATACGTAAATACATGTGTTTGAGCGATTGAGGTTTGGCTACGCTGTACCTTAGTTCTAGCGCTGAAATTACACAGTGATTTGCCAAGCACAATTATATTGTTTGAAGCGCTACGGCATGTGTTTTAAATGACTAGGGTTGTGTGAATGGACGGATTATTATGTGATTGAAGCTGAATTAAACAGTAGGCGTTATTTTACGAAATAACCGATGTCTGTTAATACTTAATCGCTTTATGATGGAGCTTAAAAGAGCTTTGTATGTATTTTGTATTTACGATATAGCTTACGTGGTGGACATTGAATGGCTGAAAGTGTAAACTGAGCATGCACAATTATTTAATCAATTTCGCGTTTTAAACCGTTAAAAGTGTTTTATTTAAATGATCGTTGATCGATGATAAGGTTTTTGCTTTTAGAAAATCAGGTAGAAAGACACGCTTATGTAGGTGGAAGGTGTAATAACCCAGCCATATATGTTGACAAGATGCACTTCCGATCTATGGGTTGCATTTTGGGATGTTTAAAGTTCGATAAGGAAAAAAATAAATAATTTAAATAAAAAGCAAAAAAAAAACAAATTAATAATTTTTGATTTGTATATTGTCGTATAATCAAGTCATTTAGGTCCAGAATATCCTGTCCCATCTAGTATGTAGTACTAATGTTTGATTTTGAGCGGTAACATGCGTTAATTTCTATCGTAACATGTCGTACGGGGCTTAGCGTTAATTCTAAATTAATGCCTTGTAAAGACGACGTCGTTTTGTGGTTGATTTATTAATGTAGATCTAATATGGATTTGGATGGAAAGTGATTATGCATTGTCTGGAGTTCAGTAGTACACATTTAAATAAAACAGTTTTAACGGTCTAAAATGCAAATTTTTCAGTTAATAGTTCACATCGAAGCATCTGAAACGTCGGAATGCAGTTAAAATAAATAGTAAATAAGTTAATTATATATATTTCTCTTTAAAAGTATTTTATTTAAATCATTAATTATCCTGGTATAATTAAATTGCGAAGCCGTTTTTTACTCAAACTAAATATACCTATGGGTTTGAATCTTAGAGAAAATAATGAAAAATCCCGTCAGCATAAACTGAAATTATCACATATGAAACAAAGACACAGAACTGTGTCTGCTTTATGTGTCGCGTCTCTATATATCTTTTGAATGTTTTCTTACTATTAAATACCTAAACAAACTTTTCGACATGCAAAATTTTATAACGCTTTTAATCCACTCACTTGAAAAAGTCCATAGCTGCTGTAGGAATTATTGTGGTTCGTGAGTTTGTCTGTTTGTCTGCCACTCGCGTGTTCGATTAGACAGACCCCTGTGAAAAAGAAAAAGAAAATTTTTGTGAAATATAAATATAAATTAATAGTATTCGGATTTTTATTTATGCCCCGCAATGTTCCTTGCGCATGCTCCTTGGAAAATTAGCAACAGCAATTAAATTATAATTTAAAATGAAATCTTAAAACTTAGTACTTTTCATTTCTAAGTAAACATTTTAATGGCAATAAATTGTATTTAAAACTTAAACAGCAAATAAGTGCCATAAAATACAGTTCATAAATAATGCAGGAATAGCCACGGGCGAAGGCTAGTTGTACATAGTTTAATACTATTTTGTTGATTCATCAATAATTCACATTGAAAACCGGCAATTCTGCGCATCTCATTATACTATTTCTAACCTTAACTAATTTTGCTATAAAGTGGTCACAGAATATAATATGTAGACAGTAGGGATATTATAATTTCGAAAAATATAAAATAATTTTAACAAATTTAAGTGTCTCTAGTTAATTAAGGTATTTACATTGTTTTATTTCCTTTGTATCATTATCGGCTAATTATTCAAACTTAAAAATCCAAGTCACTTTAAATAAACAAACATACATAATTATGTAATTGTATTTAATACTTTATAGAAATATGTTTAAAGTATGTTCACATATGTGAGAAAAAACAATTATGCCACGGTCGGGACTTTAACCCGCAAAAATCAGCATGCAAACTGAGTAAAGATATATAAGTTTCTCTACAAAAGCGTAAACTCATTTATCAATAGATTGTTTGTAGTGTATGAGAGTAGCAACCACTTGAATAAAACCAAATGAACAGTTTAAAACGCCAAATATATTAGTAAGCTTTTATTTAATTTATTTCAACTTTTAAATAAAAAACTTTAACGGTTTAAAACGCGATATTTTAGTAAATCTTATTTAAAAAAGATTTTTAACTTCGGCCCGACGTTTCGGATGCTTTGCAGCAGCCGTGGTCACGGGGAGACTAAAGATGGAGTGTGTTTCTGACCAAAAACTGCTACGCTAGCACCATCTGTTCCGTCGAAGTTCATTTTCAAATAAGTTTAACTAATATATCGCGTTTTAAACCGTTAAAGTGTTTTATTTAAATGTGTACTACTCGCGTAAACTATAGACAGTATTTATTTCAACTTTATTAAGTGTTTTATTTAGCTTGCCGAATTTAAATCTATCCCAACTGAATCTTAGCTACTAACAGTTTCGGATTTAAACGCCGCACCGTATTAATTAGAATTAATTTAGCTTCGGTTGTACATTGTCAATTAAACCCGTTTTAAACTTAACGAAAGCCTCTAGAAATGTTTTCGCCGAGTTAAACCTTTTTATGCAAATTTTCGATCTCTAACTTTGCTTCGCTTATTTGAGCTTCGTTCACTGTCTTTAATTTAATTTTTTTCTGTTTAACTTTTGCATTAAAGCTGTTTTATATAGAGCAAGGTTTTCTGTTAATATTAAGCCATAATATTACAATATATTATTTATGATCTATATACAATACAATCATGGATGTTAGTCTATTAAAAAAAACCTTTAGTTATCACTGTTTACTCTTTGGTCCAATTGTAACAACATATAGTAATTATTCAGGTCTTGGGCTAAGTTTCCACCTGTTAAAGTCAGAAACATGATGGACTGCTTCTGGGAAATCAGGATACTATATAGATACAAGTTTCCTCGCCCATTGCCGAGGAGCTTAAGAGCTTACACCGAACACGCTGTTCTTGGTTCGCCACTTAATTTGATAGGTGATAGATAACATGATAAATTTATTTATAGACTACTAGCTGTGCCCGCGACTTCGTCCGCGTGGAATAGCGACTTGGGGTAGAATTTTTAATTATTTAGGCTGTTTATTAATTTATGTAAGGGCGCATTTAATGCAACCTATCTGTGTTGTAATTGCAACTTTGCCGCAACCCTCTCACCTCACATCACTCTACTACTACTCTAACTTCCACTCTCATTCCTACCCTCACTTCCACTCACACTCCTATTCCCAAAAAGCCAAAGAAGAAAGTTTCATTGTTCTAGCTTCAAAAATCACGAATTTCCATACAGACTTTCATCCCCCTTTTCAACCCTTAACATCCTTTTTTGGAATTAAAAAGTAACGTATGTCCTTTCACAGGCTCTAGAATACCTGTGTACGAAATTTCATTTAAATCGGTTTAGTAGTTTCGGCGTAAAAGCCGGATAGACAGAGTTAGCTTCACATTTATAATATTAGTAATAGATTATGTAAGATTACATAATTCAAGAATAAAAGTAAGTAGTGTTATCATGTTTAAATAATTATAATAACGCTTTTATGGGGTACATCGATACTATTGTTATAAATGAGATTGTTAGTCTGTTTGACTTTCTTTCACGTCTAAAGACACGAATTCTTTGGATTTCTACGATAAAGTTAACTGACAAGAAATAATTACAAGTAAAACAATTTAAGTAACCTTTGTTGATATTTGCCGACTTTTATATATATATATTTGTATAAGTATAAAAAAATGGTTCCTTTTAGTCTCCTACACCTACCTGATATATAGGGGACGATTCTAATAATTAATTAGTTTATAAAATTATTTTAGGATCTTTAAATATATAGATGCATTGTTACTTGGTACACTGGTGTTGGGTTTGAGTCCTACCTGTGTCATCGACTGATAAATGCGTATAAAACAGTTGTTTAATAATCATATGAAAGTAATAATTTATAATATTAACACAATTTATATTATAATATTAAAGTAGACTACAGGACTGCGATAAAGGATATCCTTTGATGTGTAAAGTTGATATACTTTTTTATAGACAAAATGAGAAGACTTCAATATTTTTCACAAGCACTATATAAATTAAACATCGATTGTAAATTAAACAGTATACGACGCGGAGAGGATTTGAACCGGCATCCCTAGCGTTACGTGCTGTTGACCTAACCAATTGAGATACCGATTCAAGTACTGTCCGAATCGTAAATTCATTTTATAATCGATTATTCATTTAAAATTAAAAGGTTAACAAATGATTTGTTAAAAATTATCTATGAGATATATATTTGTGAGATTTTAATCAAAACTACGCTATCATCTTGAATATTCTAAGATTTATTAGGGAAATGCAATGTCGTGTCAATATTAATTTAAGATATTAATTCACGTTCTGCTTGACAGTTAATTGAATTCCCAACGCAAACAATACTATTTAGATTATAATATTTGATATGTTAATACGATCTATCCAATTGTGAAATTAGTTAAAATTCATTTGAACTTAGGATTACATTTGAATGACGAAAATTTTTCATTTGAAACTTACGGAACATAAAATAAAGATATTCAAAATTCTAAGAACAAAAATTCGTTGCGTATCCGTAATGTATCGTTCAGATTTTATTTTAATTTAGAATTCGGCCATATTTGTTACGAGCAAAGTTTTACAAATATAGAGTGCCTTTTTTTCTGTGTGGGCACAAGTCAGGCACACTTCTATGTCCGTATACATAGTTTATAGGCAAGTAGATGATCAGTTTCTACTACTTTATAATACAGAGCTCCACCTAGGTGAAACGATAAATATTTAAAATGATAATAATTTAAATAAAACACTTTAACGGTTTAAAATGAGATATATTTGTTTGAGAATTGTTTTTAAATACGGCCCGACGTTTCGGATGCTTTGCAGCAGCCGGGGAGACTCTCCCCGTGACAAGTTTAACCAAAATATATCGCGTTTTGTACCGTTAAAGTGTTTTATTTAAATGTGTACTACTCGCGTAAACTACAGACATGACAGCAATTTATTTTAATTGATTTGGGATAAAGCAAGCGAACTCGTAGTCAAAGCCTAGTATATAAATGTTACAACGTTTAACTCAAACATATGTTCCGACATATATATGTACTGAATACTTCAGCTTAGAAGCGTAATGTGTTTAGTATGGTGAATAATTAATGTTCGCGTGAATGTTTCATAAGTTTTGGCCCTAGCGAGAATCAGCAAGTTTAATATATTCGTACAACCTATTTCCATTATTTACTCTTGTATAATATATACAAAAAAGCGTATTTAAGCAATTTGTTAATCTCAGCTCAATAGTACACTATCATTGCTTTTATATCAAGAAGTTCTAGTTTGAATATAGCATTATTCATACCAATAAATTGGTATAGCAAGGTGGTAGTGGGTTTGAGTCTTAATGATCTGTCGATGAGCTGTGTCTGTGACTTTTAGGGCATTAAAATTATTTTCTGCAAACCTCCTCCGCATTTTTATATTTACAGCTATAACCCACAACATTGTCCGCGTTCCGTCATCTTGTAAGGTAATCTTAAAAGATAGACGTATTCGCGGGCATTTTTAAAAATCATTCCTTCATACAATTTTTTTTGGTTTCTTGAACCGTTGCCGCAGCGGAAGCCCTCAAAGATAATTTTTCCTACGTTTAACACTTTCCTTTGCTTCTTCAAGCCTATTAGTCACAGCCTAATGTTATAGCCTAAAGACTTTCCTGATAAGTGGTCTATCCAACACGAGATTAATTTTTCAATTCGAAATTCTAGAGTAGTTCCTGAGATTTTCGCGTTCAAACCAACAAACAAACAAACTCTTCGGCTTTATAATATTAAATCAGATAATGAACACACAGAAAACCGATTACTTGTAAGCAAAGTCAAGACACAGACTAAAATAAATATAATATTTTCTTGTTCTGGTACTTACAATTTGGTATTAACGTTCTTGGGAAGTTATACCGCAGTAGTTCCCTTGATAACTGGCATCTAGTAAATGTCCGTTTGTGCCCATGGGCGCTGCAGACCAAGGCAAGGATTACTGGGAACAGCAATTCGTAATGTAACCGCATCTTGGTACTAGCTGTAAGAAAAAAGTTACAAATACACATATATTGTTTTAGATGGTAATTAATATAAATTAAAAAGTATTTAAAAATATTGATACATTTGATGTCATAGTCGCAATTTGAACCCATAAAAATGAGCGTACGATATCGTAGTAACCATAGTGAAAGCCCGTTAGCCCCTCATGGTGCATGGGGCAAACACATATCTGTGTCTGTTTCACTAATCGGTTTTGTTTAGACGCAATTAGTTGATCGCTTCTGTACCCTGCACGAACGTGACATTTCATTTTCCCATACTTCAAAGCCAGGACTTTACATGGTTAGCGAAATTCTAGGCAACACGTTTACCCATTTAGGTACAGAGGCGGTCAACGTAGTAATTATGATAGATCTTTGGTTTATTTACCAAAAAATAGGAAAAAAAATGGTGACGACCGTTTTCGTCTTTTGTTTTGTGTTTCATGTGATATTAAATTCTGTTAACTCAACACTAAGGAGTAAATTAATTAATAATATTCGTTTATATAGCAAAACTCGGATAAGCTTCATAAATGAAAGATTTAAACCTCGAATATTAAATACAAAAGACTGCTACACATAATTCATTTCTTCAATTGTTACAGTTAATACTGTAGCAGTTCAAGAATTTCTACATAAACACAAAGGAAAACAGAACAACAATATAAAGTTTCAAATGGCTTTAAAATTATTATTTCCTATACAACAGACTTTGTAATTCCAGTCCTTTGCAAATGAAGCCCCGAATCACAGGGCGACTAATTTGAATTCAACAGAGTCTTTACGTTAATACCTGGAGACAATGAAATATGAATTTGTTTTACGATCGAATGAGAATCTTATTATATGAATACTATGCGCATTATAGCTCACAAGAGAAGCTATTTTCAGTATATGTACAAATGAGTTCCTTCTCAGAAGTCACGAAATCAATTTTTGATTTCTAGGTAATTTTAAAACCAGTTTGGGTGCAATAAGTAAACGAATAACTATAGGGTTGTGTATTTGATTTCAATTAGGTTCAATAAGTATAAAATAAGGTTCTGTTTAAAAAAAAATACTTAAAACGCGATATGTATTAGTTAAATTTATTTGAAAATTATTTTAACTACTCCCTGACGTTTCGGATGCTTTCCAGTCGCCCTGGTCACGGGTATACAAACAACAATTTTCAAATAAGTTAAACTATAATATATCGCGTTTTAAACTGTTAAATTGTTTTATTTGAATAGGTTCTATTTTTTTTTCTAAGTACGTTTGGAAATGTGAAGATTAAATTGCTTGTTGCCATCTAAATTCTGTTCTGATTTGACCTTTTTTATATATAAAGACAATATATCTGAATTAGATGTTATAGGGTTAGGTTTTTAAGCAAATGGTATAGCGGAGTTGTTATTGTATTCATTTAAACTTTACCGTATGTTAAATAACAAACCATCTTTATATATATGTCTAAAATATAATTATTCTAAAGTTTAATTTCATCTGCCACATTGCTTGTTTAACTTAACTTTAAAGAATATAAGCATTTTTAAATAAAACACTTTAACGGTTTAAAACGCGATATATTAGTTAAACTTATTTGAAAATGATTTTTAACTTCGGCCCGACGTTTCGGATTCTTTGCAGCAGCCGTGGTCACGGCTACTAAAACTACTACTAAATGTGTACTACCCGCGTAAACTATAGACAGTATTTAATATAAGCATTTATTTTATACATTTACGTATTTGTTAAGTTAAAGTAAGTCGCCCTTTGAGTACTGAAAGTCAGCCATCCGCTTCGTAGCTTTTAATTGTTGCTGCTACGAACCTCGTAGCGTAATCGTAGCAGAAGCGTAGCAAACTAGCAATTTATAAGTTTCAATTACCGAATTTAGTTCCTATATTGCTACGAGACAATAATAATTATCAATGCATGCATGCATGCATAAATATCAATGAATGAAGCATTCATAAAGACCTCTTACAGTTTTAGTATTATTATTTTTTTAAAGCCAAACCGTTAATAGTTTTTTATATTAAGAAATCACACATTTGAAAGCAAAATAAATAGAATGTAATAGTTTTGTTTAAAAAAAATGATGAATTATTAAGGCAAAATAAGAAGGATGAAATGTAGTATAAAATTTCAGGGGCTAAACTTGCAAATTTTCCATTCGAATGTATTTAAAGTAATAACATTAAAAGGGCAATATGTTTTATCTCAAAACATCAAATACGCAGAACAACATTATTAGATCGTATAATTATAAATGCTTTTACAAATTACATCTCATACGATATTTGTTAATAGGCTGTTTCTGCCTTCAGTTAATTCAAAGCTCGTATTGAAACAAGAAAATAAAAAATGTATATTTCAATTGAACCTTGAACTTAATAGAGTCTGTATTGTCATACTGAGAACATTATTTCTGTTAATGTGAAGCCACAATAGACGCCTATTGTCACCTCTTCGTCAAGAGCATTGTGAACTAAAATGAAAATACCCTCGCGTGATGCAAAAACTGGAAACTCAATTAAACAGCGATTCTGCAGCGGTTTTATACGTTAAAAACCTTTGTTTCGATTTTCTCTTCTATTCCATTGTGTTAATGGCGAATATCGTTTGAAGCAATTTATTCAGAAACGAGTGTACTAGGTTTTATGCATTTCTCATTTTGCAGCCTGACAACATGGAGCTCGGTATAAATGTTATTATTTATCTTGATTAGGGAGCGTTTCAAGTATGGTGAATGCTTTAGGAGTATAATTGCAGTGTTTTGCATTGCCATATTAGTTCTCGTTTATGTTTAACTTCTTAAGTTCAGAAGTAAATCTCTAACAAATAAGAGCACAAATGTTCACGCTACACATAAAGCATTATAATCAAAATACATTATGTAAAATTTTCAAATGTAATATTTGTTTCTTTTTATAAAAAATGGTCCTAGCGAGTTTTTTTATGTCACAAGATTAAGTGTTTAAACATTTTGTGATGTAACGCTGTTTTCTAGCGTTACATCTGAAGTGGAACTATAAGAAGTCATATAAACTTCTTATAGTTCCACTTCTAAAAACTAAATATAATTTTAGATACCTTACATAATTACCGATTTAAATAGATGTTTTATGTACATAAAATCCGTTTAACAATTTATATAGAGAATTCAATGTTGATTTCACCTTCATCATTTGTTTTGTTTACGCGGAATTTATATAAAATTATTATTAATGAATGGTATTTACGTCAAACAAAATTAATTTCCTATTGTTCAATTATGTTTATTGAATATTTAATACCTTGCCTAATATTCATATATGGAACTTTATTTTATACGTCTGATATATTGAATTGAACTGATATTTGGTTTATAACTTCTTTGTTTTGAGCAACTCCTTACGTTTGTTTATTGAAATGAAAACAAACGGTGCTACAACAAATATAAATGCAATTATAATTTTATTATTGTGACAGTTAGATACAATTAATACAAAAACCAACTGTACGTAATAAAAACAAAAATAATTTTCAAATTGTACCAAAAATTTAGACTTGTGAATGTTGAACTTTGATTTTTAACTTAACTATAATGAAAAAACAATTCACATATGGATGAAAAATTATTATTATACAATAAAGTAGTATAGTTACCTAGTGTGCGGATGCGGCCCCGATGCAAATGCAAGTAACTCTGCGCAGGAGTTGACGATTACCAATTTAGGCAATTGTACGCAATGCGTGCGCTCTTAAGGGGGGGTTTATTCCAATATTAGTTTAAGTGGTAATATTTAAATAGTCAAGATCTTTAGCTTAGTAAGATAACTGTTTCAATATTGAGATAATCACTTATATACTACGCTGTTATGCTGTGGTTCTGTTTGTATTAGTTGGTTCAAGTCCCTCATGTATTGCTCATCTCAATCTAAAACAATTTTTCAATTTATACACACATAAACAATACGCTTATGATGACATGAAATGTAATATTTGCAATTTATGAACTAACAGCTGGACGTTTCGGATGATTCGGTGGAGTGTTTCTAATGTCAAATTAGATACTGCTACGCTAGCGCCATCTGTTCCGCGTAGTTGGTATTTGGTAAATACGTTCACGAAAATCCACTACATTTCACATGAGGGAAAAAGTGATTTCAGTTTTTTTTTTCAATTAAAATTCATCGAATATAAATGACTTTTATAATGTGTATCGAATATCCATATTTTAAAACATCATATAAACGGTTCCTTTGACGCAAGTCGTTTGAGTTCATAAAAATCTAACAAATTCACAAACAGCACAAAACAAAGCTACGTTAACTGCCCTGTCACAAACACTCGTATTATGTTGATAAATTATACCAATTTAAAGTGACCCATCCTTTCTCATTGTGCGATAAAACAATGTGTGAAAACTGTGCGTTTGCGAGAAAGTACAAAGGTCAGGAAATATTGGTGACAAAAAGCGCCGCCTTAAATGCGCATATTAGGTCTGGATGGTGCTTTGTGGGTCTAAATTGTACTAACAGGGTTTGCACACGATAATAGGCATAAATTGTGTTGCCATGTACCTATTTCGTGAACTATAAACCCTTTTCAACGGTACACGTGTAACATGTTATCGCAATATTGAATACTAGCTTTCAATGATAAATGTTTAAATAAAACACTTCAACGGTTAGTAAAAAAATATTCTAATTACGGGTCGATATTTTGGATACTTTGCAGCAGCTGTGGTCATGGGGAGACTAAAGATGGCGAGTGTCTCTGACGTCAAAGTAAAAAACTGCTACGCTAGCGCCACCTGTTGTCGAAATTGATACTTGGCGAAACTGGCTGGGTCCATGCAGAATTTATGATTAATGTTTTAGATAAATATTTTCCTATCCGTACTGGCTCCGTCCGTCCGTCTTATCTATCAGCGCATTTGGTTTAAAAGTTATATGGCTAGGATATTTTACCTTCCACTAAACTCCATGCATCTTTATCCATCTCTATGATAAAAAAATAATGAGTTTTTATTCTGTATAAGTTTCTAGTAAACGTATGCTTGTTAATATTATTCTACGTCGCGTATTAGAGCTAATACCACAAGGGTTTTATGATATAGGTAACATTAATCCGAGGATTGCGTTTGCAAAAAGAAAACAAGCTTAGGAAATAGGCTTATATGTAAATAGATACGAGACTTATACAACAGCTTCACATAAATTATAAACAAATCCGTAAAAGGCTAATATCAATATAATTTAAAATAAAAAGAAGAAATATAATAAAAAACGTTTTTCGTTATTTATGATATTTTAAGTAGTGAAACTAATTTCGCGATGTTATTTTGAAGTGTGGTGTTGGAGTTGCATTGGTATCGTTTCGACCAATTAATGTCCTAGCTAGCCACTGCCTCTCGCCAGTCTTGTAAGACTCCCTCAGTAATACCACCACTAACTTTGTTGTTGTTGACTTGGGCCAGTATAAAGTAGTGGTTAGCTATAACAATGATTTTATAATCTTTAATACAATTCTTAACTAAGTCAAGGCCCTTTAGAAAAAGTATAACACTGTCATGTCGATCTAGAAGACAATTCCCATTTGGTAAGAGGAACATGAAATAGGTCATATGTCAAGATGCAAATCGAAGACAGTCGGAGCATTGTCCGTCCGTCACCCTACGTTATCAATAGTCCAGCAATTTGCTGTTATTCCCACCGTGGATCTAGTATGGCACAATTATAAGATTATTGCGGGTACGACATACATTTATATTATTGTTTTATTTAATGATAGAGAAGGACAGAAGAGTATTGGGTTCCCTTGGTGGCAGGTGAAAACCCTAGCCATATATCATATCAACAAGTTGCGTTGTCGACCTATTTTGGCTTTGGATATTCGTTGTTAGATAAAGTATATATAGCTGTCAAACCAATAGCTATTTGTAGAACTCTAGTTAGACTAGCTAACTAAAGTAGAACATTTAGGAACATCATATCATTGTCTTTCGGGCTGTTCGACCAACGTGAGCGAGAAGAAGCTCTTGACGTTTATGAATAATTTGAAAGGCGAAACGTCAAGAACTTCTTCTCGCTTACGTCGGCCGAACAGTCCGAAAGGCAATGATATGCTGAACTATGGCCGTGAAAGCCTTACACAAAACATTAATATTTTTCACATGTTATTGCACATGAAGGCACTATATAAATTTAAAAAAATCGATAATAAATTGAAAAAAATTTTCGACTCGGGTATGTCTTTAAGCTGACGATGCCGGTTCAAGTCCTACCCGAGTCGAATTTTTTTTCAATTTATTATCGATTTTTAAATTAGCCTTACACAATTTAATTTAGGCACATTTTTGACAAAAAATATAACTAGGTATGCTTTACGGTTAATGGTGTATCATTTGGGTAAGTAACAACTAACTCAATTGAATTTATTTAGTTTAATAATTTTAACTATCCTTTTATTTAATATTTCTTAAGCCCTACGTGACCACTCGAAGCCGGTAACTTGTACCACACAACATCTTCGTCCGGCCGTCACTCAGTGGAAATATCCCATTATGTCGCAACCACACGCACTGCAGTGGCAATTCTTTTACAAGTACCACATAATATGACCGGGACAGCCTTTTGAGATCGCTTTTGTACAAATCCCGCTGTTTCCTTGGCTCCAGTTGAATTAATGCCTTTGCGGCCCTTTTGTCAGCGTTTTATGCTCAAATGATTTTAACTTAGTGGTCATTTTATTGCACTGTAGTTAAATTGTTTTTAAAAACTTAATTTGTTTGTACGTTGACATAGTCATTCGTATAAATTTTAAAGAGCTAATAGAATTTGAACATAGCAAAATCAGTGTAAAGGAAACATGCCTATTGTAAATAAAACCGTCTCCTCGTGACCACGGTTGCAGCAAAGCATCCGAAACGTTGACGCACGTAGTTCACAAGTTTAACTAATATATTCCCCGTCTTAAACCTTAAAGTGTTTTATTTAAATGTGTACTACTAGCGTAAAAAATTACGGCACGGGCAGAATGTGTCTTACGCTTTGCGGCTTAAGACAATCATTGAAAATGAAATTATAAAGTTAAGCTTTTGTAATTTTAAAGTTTTAAAAATTGTGTATCCTTTAATTAAACACTGTAACGGTTTAAAACGCGATATATAATAGTTCAATTTAATTTTAACTACGACCCTGCGTTTGGGAGGCTTTGCAGCAGCCCTGGTCACGGAGAGACATGGGGGTTTATTCAAATGTGTACTATTCGCATAAACTACAGACTGTATTTTCAATTGCAAATTAAGATTCACTGTCTTATGATGGCTTTGATGCAACTTAAGAAAACCATTGAAGATTAAGTTTAACGTTTGAAAAGTTTAATATTAAGGATTTTAAAATTTTGTATGTTTGTCCGCAGAATGTGGCTAATGGTCACTGCAACGTTTTTGTGCCTCGTATCAAATACGGCGTCTGAGTGGCGTTGTCCGGAACTGAGTGCGCGACCATCAGCTGAGTGTTCCTGCGATCTACCCCACACACTGCGCTGCGCGGGAGATCATACAGCGTTACAGGTAAAATATTATACAGCCCTAAAATACCAAAAACACAAACACAGTTTGAAATTATTGGTTCAAACAAATTGACTGTCAGGTAAACTAAATATTCACTTAAGGTAATCTAACCGCGTCTGTACCCATACAGTTAAATGTTACCTAGCATTGTGTTAAGCGCGAGAGGTACTGTGTTGGAATACTTGAAAAACAGAAGTCTGATTCAGTACTTGGCTATAAAAGAAACGAAATATCCAGACCCAAAATAGAT
Source organism: Leptosia nina (assembly GCA_963661955.1). Taxonomy (NCBI): domain Eukaryota; kingdom Metazoa; phylum Arthropoda; class Insecta; order Lepidoptera; family Pieridae; genus Leptosia; species Leptosia nina. Next base: position 11,917,896 of record CAVLEF010000009.1, on the reverse strand, counting down.
CAACAGCGCACCTTAATTAGATATCATCAAATGATCCTCGTGCTTGTCTTTCGTCATAAAAACAAGAATCGATTAGTGAAATGAGCACAGACATGTGTTCGTCCCATGCCCCGGTGGGAACAGGATTTCTACGCTACGCTATTCTATCATTATTATATTTTATCATTCATAAAGAAGACGTCTATTTTTATTTGGTGAAATACGAAATCACTTAGACTTTTGTCGTCTGTCACGTAATACACACACGAGTTCACAACATTATTACTTTTTCTTTCATAAACGATATCTCATAACCCATCAGTGGTGTTTACGAACGTCGGAAATAAAAACGGAGCTATGCCTATAGTCTAAGAGCTAATCGATTTGATTTTTGTTATATCAAAATAATTAACTCCGTAACTGAATAGTTAAGCACAACACACTTTAGTTTTGGTTTCAAACCGAAGAAGCTGTTACAGTCGGACAGGACAGTAAAAATGAACAATTGCCGGCAAAAAGACCAGATAAAGTACTTACTAATAAGAAAAAAGTGTTGGTATTCAACTTGAACCGGCACCGAATCAAAGTCCTGCCCGAGTCGAAAATTTTTTCAATAGATTCAGTAGCTCAATTAGTAGAGCAATAGCACAGAACGCTGACGATGTCGGTTCAAGTCCTGCCCGAGTCGAAACATTTTTCGATTTTTAAATTATATAGTGCCTTCATGTACATGTAAAAAATTATAAATTTTTCAAATACTAAGGAACTGCTGAAAAGAATAAGAAACATCGGGCTACATTTAAAATTAATTGAAAATAAATGATAACTTCAATAAATTTAACAATTTTAAACCGTTAAAAGTGTTTCATTTTATGAATTGTTTTAACAATGTTAGTGGTGTCTTTTAGCAAGTTACGCTTGTTATATTGTTTGTAGTTTTAAATGTCGACAGCCTATAAATGTCTGTTTTTATTATCAATATAACTTGCATCAACTCTTAGTCTATACTGAGAATATAGTAAAACAAACACACATACTTTCTATTACTGACCGCAAATATTTCACTTATATTTATCCTTTGGACAGATGGACACCGGGTTATTACAGTTTCATTGAGATTTTTCTGCAAAAAATGTCTTTTATGGAGTTCCTTAGAAGGTTACGAGCGAGTAGTACACATTTAAATAAAACACTTTTAGAAGTATACAATGCGAAATATATTAGTTAAATTATTTTTTAATATGGCCCCTGTGACCATGGATCGACTGTGACATGGCTACTGCAAGGCACCTGAGAGATTTGTGTCGGGTCGATGTTAATAAATGAATTAAAGATAAAATAATATATTTATCGTTTTAAACTGTTAAAAATGACTTAAATAGATTAACAATATTTGACGATCACGAAACACTTTACGTTTGAGTCCTAACTGTTTTATTTAAAAATAAGTTAGCAAATATGTTTAGCGTTTGCAGAGCTAAATGTGTTTTAGTTTTAAGCTAATCATAACTTTTTAATCTATTTTCTCTGTAAAAAAGGAACAAAACTGTCTGTAATATAATTCCAACATTTCCAGTTGGTGTATCATTACTTTGTTGTTCCATAATTTAAAGAACTAAGTTTATTAAAGCTAGCTCTCGCTAAGAATAAAAATAAAGTAACATCTTACAAACTACAGTAATTTTTTTGAAACTACAAAATGGAAATATCTTTTTAATTTTGTGAACTTAATGAGGAATCTTTCAATACTGGGGCAGAGAGTAAAGGAAAAATATAGATCGATCACAACAATAGCTGGAAAATTGAATTCGCAAAGACCAAAAGATCTATTAAGAGATGGGGGAATTCGTTTGTTCAGTTCTTCAATAATTTTTATTTGAGCTTACCGGGGCGGCGCGGGGTTTCTGGAAACTCCTTTTGTTTTTGGAACACGTTATGAAGGATAAAATGTCAATAAAAATTTACTGTTTTATCTTGTAATGATAGTTAACATACAATTTTTTAGGTGAAGTGTGAGTAGTCTTTAATAAAAGTCATATTGAGATTTCTTCGACTCAGTCATGTAAGATTTTTTTATTGTATATGATACTGTATTCAAATTTTTTGTAAACTGTATCTGATACAATATGCTAGTAGGATTATACAAATCTCAGTCGAACCACAATATTCTTTTTTCTCTGAAACTCTAACTCATTATCGTAGACATTACATTTGACCAAAAAAAGAAATAGTAAGTCTAAATTGATTCAGGAAAAAAAGTAATTGTTGCCAAGGCAGTTACACTGTATCTTTTACGGTATCGGGCTTCTATATACGGTTTCAGTTAAGAAAAACTGTTTGGAAGAAATAGGTTTTTATTTTTTAATTGATTGTTCGTATTATTTTAAACTAAGACCCGACTTTTCGGTCGTGCCCTCGTGACCAAGAACTCGATAAAAACTAAATAGCTTTTGTAGAATAAATGGTTAGATTTTATTACTTATATACAATCATTATTGTAGACATCGACATCATAGAAAAAATGTAAAAGGCCGTTTCACCGCGTGGGGCATGGGACGAACATATGTCCGTTTGACTCATCATTGACAAACGTGTGGAATTTGTGTGACTGAAAAAAACGGATGATTCGGATCTACTCGCGTTCTGCTATAGAGCGGTTAGAATAAATTAGTTAGAGCTGAACGCTGAGGACGCCGGTTCAAGTCCTGCCCGAGTCGTAAATTTATTTTCGATTTTCACAATATAGAATCACTTAACTGTTTTTATTAAAGGGCAAGACCAATAAATATCGATGAAACGCCACCCTAATTAGCCGCTTTGAGTTCGTCAAATAAGTATTGGCGAAATTTGTTTCAGTTCAAATAGATTGAATGATTGGTATCGAATTCGTTGAATTAATTCATTTAGCGTTGGGGCAATTTGTGAGAGCAATCTAGTTTGTAGCTGAGTATATATCGAATTTAATTAGACTTCTTATCAAAGGCTTTATAAGTTTAATGCAATGTCTAAATTTAAGCTTTCGTTCTCGAATTGAATTATAGTTTAGTTATTATATGAGAGCGCTAGAGGCAGAGTAGCCTAACTGCATTTTTATGACTTAAGTTATTTATATTTTCATAGTCTAAAAATATTAATCTACAAGAGCACAGTGGCTGAAAGTTGTTAACAATTTATTTAACAAATAATTATAAAGTTAATTGCGCATTTTTATTTTTCTCCTGATGAAAGTCATGTTTTGTCATAAGGCCACTCTGCTTCTAGTAGTCTCATAGAGGATCTAGAATCTATACCTAGATTTTATTAAAAATTCAAACTTACGACCATAGCCTATGTGCTTGCGGTACTTGCTATTTATTTTATTTTTCGTTACAGTTTCTCAATGCATTATTAATATATTAAAGCTTTCATATGCAATAACATTCAAAGCTTTTATTTTTATTGAAGCTTCAGCAAATTTTAATACTAATAGTATGAAAAATGTATAAAACTATATAAAAATAACAACTATTAATTTCTTAAATACTGTCTATAGTTTACGCGAGTAGTACACATTTAAATAAAACACTTTAACGGTTTAAAACGCGATATATTAGTTAAACTTATTTGAAACTGATTTTTAACTTCGGCCCGACGTTTCGGATACTTTGCAGCAGCCGTGGTCACGGGGAGACTAAAGATGGAGGATGTCTCTGACGTCAAAGTAAAAATTGCTACGCTAGCGCCATCTGTTTCGTCTAAGTTGGTATTTGGCGAAACAAATACTAATATATATACTTACTTATAAATTTCAAATAAGTTTAACTAATATATCGCGTTTTAAACCGTTAAAGTGTTTTATTTAAATATTAATTTCTTTATGTTTGATAATAGATTAATAATATATTTTTAGTAAATTCTCACTAAAACTATTTTTTTTTAGATCATTGGCCGTCACCTCCGCGAGAAAAGAGTGAGAAACAAGAATACCGCTGTCTCCCTCTTGGATTGTGCTCTACGAGGTGTGACGTCTCTTCCAGCGGCTTCCGTGACGGAATTAGCAGGCGTTGGTCTTCACGGATTGGTGATCTCCTCGGGCGATATAAAGAGGGTGCAGCAGGGTGCATTTACTAGTGTAGCGAATACTTTATTGGCTTTAGGTAAATCTTATGTTTTATTAATAATGACGTCAATATTACATACGATACAAACAGGAACTTTATATGATTTGTTTGACGTGGTAAGCAGCTGTTATATGCATAAAAATATATAATAATGTAAAATTTGCCGAATCGCCTAGCGCTGCATTAAAGGTGACAAGTCCTGGCTTCGATTCCAGGGAAAAAACAATAGAATTTTTTCGTTCGGGCAGAGTACAGATTCAGATTAGGGTCAATAAAACGCCACATAAATGTGTCCTCCCAAGCCCCAGTTTGCTCAAAGGTGCAAACCGGATTTCACTTTTTTTATATACACTAAACTTAACTGAAGGGATACGGTATTTTTAACTGCTTGCAGTTAAAAATACCTTGCTGGTTTCTTCGGTATGGCCATATTGACGTTAACATATTGTTTTATTTTACTCATTACTATATATTTAAATATACATCATATAATGTGCATAGTAGATATAATTATTTTTAAATGTTAATTACTAGAAATTTAGTCTAAAATTGATATTTCTTTATGCACTTATTGTCTTGCAGGTCTCCCAAACAATCAACTACCGTCAGTACCTATCGAGGCTTTATATAACTTATGGTATCTAGACCGTTTGGATCTCTCAAACAATAAAATTCACGCGTTGGACGGCAATTCATTTAAGGTAACTACGTATTAAATATATATTAATAATGCCCATCTAATTATTTTGACCTTAACATATATTACACTCATAATTACGACCTTTGTAACATAGTATTTAATATCCTTGAAGACTAAAATAAAATTACAGGCGGACATCTACATAAAAGTATAAAAGATCAAATTCAATATTTAAGAAGTATTTTATGACATCAAAATATAAGTCATACATAGCAATGTAAAATAAAAAAGATTATAATTAGTATAAAGTATAAAAATCTACTCCTTATCTGATAGTAAAACATTTCACAAAATATTCAGAATGTGTCTACACCATGCCATACCCTTAGTTAAAAATTGAATTTTTCATTCAATCAAATCTAGGCGGGTGCGTTGATCTAATGGTAGCAATATATGTCTAATAAACGGGTCGTGATTTCGATTCCTACCGGGTCCAAAATATTTTTAATTAAGTGACATACAATTTTCCGGAAGCATGGTAGGCTTCGTCTAACAATCTGGATATTAAATTGGTAGTAGAAGTATCGGAATTCCGTCCAGGTCACGAACCAAAGTCAATAGATGAAAAAGCTGTGAAGTTTAATAGCGTTTCGCGTCTTTAGATTTTCGAATATTATATGGCTGGGGATTCTCCGTTCGTCAAATGAACCATGTTTGAATGTTCAAAGTCAAAATAGATCGTACATCACATATTGTGTAGATGTGTAAACGGCTCGGGTAAATACCCGATAGCAAAATCATTAAAAAAATCCCTTCCTATCATAGAAGATTAGGTGAAGCCTCCAGAACCATACTTTTAATATATATTTCGATGTTCCAGGGCCTTCAAAATCTAACTTATCTTGATATAAGTGACAATCAGCTGACGAGCATATCGCCGGAGGCTTTCAGGCCCCTCGTCAAATTATCAGTTTTGAGGTTAAGAGGGAACCTGCTCAAGGTAGCCGCGTTATCTTCGCTGAAGGTAAGGATTGATAACGAATGCGAAATTATAATTATGCTCTCGACAGGGACTAAAAGTATATTTAGCAAAATCAACCGAAGTCGTTTTCTACGCTTCTATTAGTCACAGTGTCCACGATGTTATATAAAGATTCTTCCTTCCTCGATAAATGGTCCAACCAATGCAAAAACAGTTTTCCTATTCGAACCAGTAGTTTGAGATAAGCGCTTTCAAACAAACAAACATACTTTACAGCTTTATATCAGTATAGATTATGTATAATTATATAAATTAAAAATTGAATAGCCAATCCACAGCGTTCCGTGTTGTTGCTAATTGAATCACCGAGTCTTAAACAACATCGTCGATTTTTTTCAACTTATTGATACACGCACCTTTCAAGCAATATTAATATATAGCAGACAATTTTATTAAGTTTATATTAATACTTTTTAGCCTCTATACAAAGATCTGAATACTTACTATGTCTGTATTTAAAACCTTTGTTTTAATGAGAATAAATATACATTGAATACGTAAGTGTGGGAACGCTTCTAAAATGCACAGCTCTGAAAGTGTCGCGTATTTTTTCAATCGTAGTTCTGTATTCCTTCGAAACGGTTGAAAGGTCTCCAATGATATGTTACTTTTAATGTGGTTTTACTTCCATTTTAAAGCTTTTCACGAAGAAGGCGATAAGATTATTAATTATTACTTAAATAGTTTCAACTATGAGGCTGCAAAAGGTAGAGTAGCCTAACTGCAATTTTATGACTTGACATATTTATATTATTATAGTCTAAAAATAACAAGTCTCCAAGAGCACAGTGATTGAAGTTTTTTAAAATAATTCTTATACTAATAATAGTACAAATTCATTTTCACCTAAGTTAATTGCCTCCTCCTTATTGAATAATGTTTTTGTTGTTATTAGGCCACTCTATCTCTAGCAGCCTCATATAGCCTAAGATAAAATTTTTTATTAAATTTAAACGTCATATTTACAAATAAACATAACTATTTTTTATAATATTTTGTTATCGGTTACCTTTACTCAAACCTCTACAGGGAGCAAGGTCGTTGAAAGAGCTGGATGTTTCAAGCAACGCCTTAGAAGGACCCCTGGGACCAACAACTCTACCGACCTTATGGGTCCTGAAGACCCTACACCTGTCCGACAATACGTTCGCGAGTATACGACGTGGCGCATTGTCAGGTATTCAGGAAAACTGTTATTTAGGAGGGAGGAGGGTAGACAAGAAGTTCACTTGATGGTAGGTGAAATACCATACCAGTTATATGCGCTGAAGCAATACGCTATCGACTTATATTGATTGTAGATATTCTAAAACCCACAGACTAATCTTAACGGCTTTTTTCATCCGTGGATCATTCCTACCTGCCATGCCATCCGGATTTCAAGACGATGTCCAACACGTTTAAGCAAAATTGTAAATTTATTAGAAATATGTTTGAACCGGTGGAGATCGAATTCATGACCCCTTCGCCACCTTTACACCAACGAGTACGTCGAAAGAACGACCTATAATACTTCTTAAGTAATTTTTTTAAGTAAACAACTATATAAAGTTCGTAAACAATCATAGGCACTTCAAACGTATCTTAAATTTGTTTAGGCTCTTGATGAGGAAAATTCGCTTCCTTTCTATACTAAAGTGTGTGTGTGTGCACGTAATTAAGGTGTATGTAACGAGCAAATGAAGTAAAAATATTAAATAGAAATTTAAGAAAAAATCCTGATCATTAGTTACTTCCAGGTCTTGCGAACTTGACTCACCTAAATTTGCACAACAATCAAATAGATGTTCTGGAAGATTATGCGTTTCGACATCTCGTTAACTTGTCACATCTGGATCTATCACACAATGAGATAGTTTCTGTTTCAGGTAAGATTCTACTCCTCTCATATAGAAGTGGCTCACCATAAAATTACGATTCTCTCTCTTATACATAGAAGTATTTTGCTGGATGTATTTATCACGACTAAGGGATATTTGTGCGATATACTCAAAACATATTACCGTACATAAAATTTTAACCTAAACTTTTTAGCAACATTATCATACGTAATTTTAAGTTATTGGCAAAGCACCTTTTCTTAGTCTTAAAAAAAAATATTTAAATAAAAAACATAACGGTTGAACCGCGATATATTAGTTAAACTATTTGACAATGATTTTTAACTTCTCGGCCCGACGTTACGGATGTTTGCAACAGCCGTTGTCACCACAAACGGGGGCCCGGGGAAACGTCGGGCCGAAGTTAAAAATCATTGTCCAAATAAGTTTAACTAATATATCACGATTTCAACCATAAAAGTGTTTTATTTAAATCCTGTACTCCGCGTAAACTATAGGCAGCATTTAATAATATATATTATAGAATATTGGAACAGATAAATGCTATAAAAAGGACAAACTAATATAAATATCGTACTTTTCCAATATATGACAAATGTTCGACATCTAAATGTTTTCAATTTTAATACTAAATAACTTATTTGGAAATGCGTTAAGCATTGTCTGTACTTGACGCGTAATGTATATATTTATATATGTTATATATAATATCTAAACAAGATGCGCTATTGACTTATTTTGGTTTTGAATATTCGGAAATCCAGGCAGACTCTGAAACGCGATTTAGCTTCTCTCTTCACGGTATTTTCGTCGGTACTGTGGCTCGTGACCCGACGGAATTTCGATATTCCTCCTACTCGTTTAATAGCGAGATTTCCAGACGAAGTCCAGCAAGATTCAGAATAATTATGAAGTTATTAAAATCACGTTAAACTCGTAGATCGGACCCACGACCCATTAATTATTAGCCTTACATTGCTACTACCATTATAACAACGAGCCCCTTTCGGTTTCTTATCAATTTGTAATCAGTAACAATACATTCGTAGCCATTGAATAGTAATAAAATGGTGAAGCTTGAATTTTTCTTTTATAGGAGAATATTTCGCATAAAACCTAAATCAGATCAGGTCCAGATCATCTTTATTGCAAAGGCCCTCTGGAAGCCTGCGACGCGGACGGTTCAATTTCCGCAAAAAACGTAAAAGGATTGGAAAATATTGTCCGCATCGTCGTAACTTCTCTTTTCTTTTCTATTGAATTAGCGCTAACATCATTATATTGTTATGCATTGGTGGAACTTTCTTATATAATACAAGGTTTCAAGATTTCTTATGTCTTTTGTATCACGTCAGTTAAAACACTTTTAAAGTTTAAGCGTATTTAGTTAACTTAATTTTAATTTTGGCCGCGGGGCGCCTGAAATTAGGGTTACTTCCCTTATGTCAAAGTCAAAACTGCTACACTAGCGCCATCTCTTACGTAGCAGTTGGTATTTTGAAAAACTTGTTGGATCCATACAGAAGTGACTCACTTATGCTTTAAGTTAATTTAAAAATAAGCTAACCAACAGATTTAGCGTTTTAACGAATGTGTTTATAAATATACAATACTTACTTATTAAAAAGCAGTTGAACACCCATTTTGTTTATTATAAATGTAATATTTATCGTAATTACCTAATAATACTTATCATCTGTGTCAGATTAATGACACCAAGAATATTGCATAGTCTGTGATTATATCTGTGAATATTTATAAACTTAAATTTCATATAATCTGTTACCTTATAAAACCTAATTTAAATCTTACTTTCAGGAGCGTCACTAGCGCAGTTGTCTAACTTAGAACATTTGGACTTATCTCACAATTTCCTCCGTTCGCTATCAGCGGAGCCGTTAAAATCACTGTACCAACTCTCCGAATTACTTCTACACGATAACGACATATCTATAATTGAGGACGGTGCGCTGGGAATGCATACGAATCTCAGTCGGTTCACTATCGAAGGTAAATATGTCGACTCTTGAAATAACTGGGGTTGCCCCCGAAAAAAATTTTTTTTGGGGAAAAAAATTAAAAAACTCCCCCTTTTGTCCCTTAACCGTCATACTGTTGCATTTTAAGATAAAAGACACCAAGAGAAAATAATTATTTCATTCATTTTTCACCGTTGGTGGAAGCCATCAAAGATAAATAATTAATATAGAGAGAAAAATATAAGAAACATAGAGAGGGATAAATTATTTTCTCAAATTTTTCTTATTTCCACTGTTTTTTCAAAATAACGAATAAAAGCGATAGTCTAAAGCCAGTAGTTTCTGAGATAGCCGCGTTCAAACAAAAAAATTCTTTAGCTTTAGTATATTAATTAGTATATATAAAGATACTATCGTAAAATCTTTTGACAGAGAGACGATGTGTTAGTATTTTATTAATACTTACAGTTTTCTGAGCATTCGGGTAAGACCTTTCAAACCCTTAAATCCATCGATCAAGTAAACCCACGATATTAATAATGACATATTATTTATCGATGATGATAGCACGTTACACAATGATTTGGGCTCCCATTGTAATGACGAAACAGTGACAAGCATCTTATATAGTGAATACACACGGACGCGACGGACAACTAACATTAGTTGAAGTTTGGGACAATATAGATCAAAAAACCAAATAAAATACAATTTGCTACTCATAACGCCTTATTGTAACAAAACCATAGGAATAAAATACTTGTTAAAAATTCATTTGTTGCATAATATTATATTATTCTACCAAAGTAAAGAATTTAATTACGATATTTTGCATCATAATGAAACACCAATTACAGTACGTGACGTCATTCGTGGGCAATCATTGAAGGCCTATATTTTCTCGGGAAACTCATATGACCGTCGTGGCGTGACACGCCACGACGCTATTTTGGCGCCAATTTTATAAATAAATAATATAAAAACACAGTTTAAAATAAGTCACAGGCACATAAATAAATAGATAAAATCTTATTTTCTTCAAAATATATATAAATAAATATTATTTAAAACGCTTTCTGAAAATTTCCATCATTCGCATTTTTTGTCATGGCAACGAGCTTATGTAACTTTATGCTTTTATTTTGTATTTTTAGTCTAGATAACAGTATTAAAAATAAATTATAATTAAAACGTAGAACGCAATACGTTGTCTCAGTCCACTGTCTGTCGCAGGTCTGAGTACCTTCTTTGTAATTTTTGAATATAAATTAAGAATATAGGATTGCTGTTCGTTGATTCCGTATATGCGACACTGGTCATTGTGTGTATGTATGTCAAACCCTTTGTTGTGCTGTCGGCATATCACCCCGTATTGTGGCATGGCGCCCATGACTCATTGTTATCTGGCCTTCATAAGTTATGGGATTACTAGCTTTCACCTACATTTTCTACATTTTATATGAAGAATCTACTTTGCTATGGAATAATAGAGAATAGAGGCGTCTTAGTGTTTTAATTGTAGAGTGCTCTTGTTAAAAGAGATTCTCTTGTTATATTTACATCATGTAAGTCTTCGTTTCTTTAATCTTTTTTTTTAGAATTTACACAGCGTAGATATAAAATAAAAAAAATCCTGTATCAATCTTCTAAAGCTATTTAAATTTATAAACATCAATTGTTTTCAATAGCTAACCTTTTTAATCTATAAAACTGGGCTTATTTATGTCGATTTACACATTTTTTTTGTTTCTAATATTTAATATATACAACAGTTAAAAATAACATGAAGTTTGACAAAAACTCACAATTAATAGCGTCTTGAACGAATATAACGAATTGACCTTTTTGTAAAAGCCCGAGTTTGTTTAAATCTAAATAAATCGAGTTTTATAAATTGAAAACAATCCGAAACAAAGAACAAACATTTAATTCGAACGGAAAAATATAATTATATTCAGTCACTGAGTTGATTATCGGCGGAGAGCACTCGATTTTAAAAAGAGAACAATTCGCGGATTTCAAGTTAACTTCCATTCATGATTATTGAGGCCTTCGTTAAGGCTGCGGTCTTTTAAAAACGCTGTAAGCTAGCGTTTATTACGCATTGCTAGTAGTTGATATTAATGATATAGTAGTATAAAACAAAGTCGCTTTTTCTGTCCCCATGTACGTTTAAATCTTTAGAACTATGCAACAGATTTTGATGTGGTCTTTTTAAATAGATATAGTGATTCAAGAGGAAGTTTTTTCAGCATTGCACCCGAGCGAAGCGGGGGTGGGTTGCAATTAGACAATAAATGTTATCACATGATGGACGTATGTATTGTCTGTACTTTACGCTAATTGTACAAATTTAAACGAAACACTATTAACAAGGCAAGTATCGCCAAATACCAACTACAAACATTTGGCGATAGGGTAGCAGTTTTAACGTTAACTTTAAAACACCCTTCCTTTTAGTCCCCGCGTGACCACGGCTGCTATAAAGCATTCGAAACGTCTTACGACAGTTAAAATAAACTGTAAAGCGCGTTTAAAGCCGTTAAAAATGTTTCGTTTAAACAGCGTAGTGGTCAAGGCAACAAAAGTACATTTATCCAATTGTGAGCGGTATAACGTCATGCTATGATCTATATTTATAGCGTTTATAGGAGGCCTGAGCTTAACGCCGATGAAATCACATCGCTGAAACAAAAAGCAAAAAGTTCGAAACAATCGTTTGATGATCGTTAATTTTAATTCCAACCCATTTATACTCTCGAACTCATAAAGATAAATTCGTTCTCTTTTACAGATAATCCTCTTAATTGCGACTGCTTAATGGCCGGCTTTGCGCGCTGGTTGAGGGAAGCAAAAAATGTCTCGCAGAGCGATAAGTCCGCTGTGGTCTGCGCGACCCCACCCCATTTGGAGGGGGCGTTATTAGCTAGGCTATCGAAGAATAAGCTCTGCGATGACTTCGAGCACATCGAAGTCAAGGATGATAAGATAAACGATTATGGCAAGGTGATGGACAATGCGATAGATGACGTGTACGGTGATAAGGTTGATGGATTGGACGATACGATTTATGATGAAGAGATAGACGTTCCAGGTGAAGAGGATTTGCCTATATCAAAGGCGAAGGTAATTATTATTTTAAGAGCACTGGAGATTGTCTGATTTGTATGAATAAAATAAATGCACTTTTAAGTGTTTAAGTAACTGATAAAATGCCAAGGACTCGAATTTACGACCATTGGTTATCTGCTACGCTCTAGTTAACTCAGTAAGTTATAATTTTTCACAAATTTGTCCACTCATATGGGTCACGCTCGTTACACACACCGTTAAGAAAATTACCATATTTTTTTATATTGATACATTTTGCAGGGCTTATTATTGTAATGGTAGCAAAGTAGGGTCACTAATAATCCACAGGTAGTGGGTTCGATGCTCATAGAGTTCAAAATTTTTCTAATCATGTCTATAGTTTACGCGAGTAGTACACATTTAAATAAAACAATTTAACGGTTTAAAACGCGATATATTAGTTACGGGGAAACACCCCCTTACCCCGTGTCCACGGCTGCTGCAAAGCATCCGAAACGTCGGGCCGAATTTAGAAATAATTTCCAAATTACTAATATATCGCGTTTTAAACCGTTAAAGTGTTTTATTTAAATTTTCTAATCATTTTCTATTCTGAAACATATTGGACTTCGTCAAAAAACCTGGATATTAAATGGATGGAAGGAATATCGAAATTCCTTCCAAATCACGAACCACCTTATACACATGTAAAAGCCGACAAGTTTATCGCGTTTCGGTTTCAGGCATTGGTTTTAAGAATTTCGAAAGCTAAAATAGGTCGACAGCGCATCTATCGACGTTATGTGACTGGGTTTTTTTAGCTACCATCAGGTGAATCCCATGCTTGTCGATCCTCCTCTCTCATAAAGAAACATTATTGTACGCTTCTTGCGAAAATTAGTCTACCGGGCTTAATTTAAAAGGTATTTGTTAATTAATGAAGTACGAAAATGAGTTTCCAATTAAACATTTTCCAAGGACTCGATATTCAAAAGGAAATCTTGAAAATGTTTCTGGGAAGAAAAATCGAGTATCATACTGGTTATTAACACATTTTCATTAATTAATGTTCTTCCGAGACTTAATAATATTAGTACTCAATAAATGCAGTAGGATACAGGGCTTCTTTTAAAGCGGGTTGTAAAATTCTACTAAAATGCGATTGAGTTTAATAAGTGGTTTTATAGCATTCGTTGAATTTCTTAATTACTTTACGGTTATTTCTATTAGCTTATATTCGGAAATGCATATCTATACTAATATATAAAGCTGAAGAGTTTGTTTGATGGAGTTCTAATTGAAAAGTTATTTTTGTGATGGTTAAAGTATTTATCGAGAAATAAATTTTAAATTTAATATAAACGGTATGATACCACAAAAAATATGTTATATATATACAATAATATAGTATATATATTACAAATAAATACTATATAGTAAAATATTTTAAGTAAGTACATGACATATTTAAACTAAAGGTTTAAACCCTCTACACTTCTATTTCTAGACAGGGAAATATATTGGTATCTGTTGCTAAAAGTTACGTCATAATTGGCTCAGTCATTTTAGAAATAACCCAGAATATATAAACAGACATTCAAATTATGTTGAATTTTTAATTTAAACAAACACTCTGACTTTAATTTATTACTAAATACTGTTACTAAAAAGAACTAAGTAAACAAATACATTTTCTTTTAGGTACGCTTACTCGACTCCTGGTATGACGCGGAGGAGGTTCACCTATCCTGGACAGTGGATCCGCCGTCCATCAGGCGTTTTAGATGTACTGGGGTTACAGCATCTAGAGGTGGTGGTCTTCCAAAACATGTAGCGTGCCACCGAGCGCCGCCGTCAAATGTTATTTTGAGAGGACTGAAAATCGATCCACTTGAATTGTATACGTAAGTATTACTTACTGTGTTAGTTAATTTTTAACTGGTGCATATCCCCAACACATTTTAATAAGACTTTATTATGACAGAGGAGAGCAGACAAGCATGTCCACTTAATCGAAGCTGAAATGCCCTAGTCATATAACATTTTGCATACTTAGTTTGTTTGTTTCTTGAATCGTTTTCGCAGCGCACGCCATGAAAGCAATCAAAGAAGAGTAAATACTCCGTTTTATTTACATTTCTCTATTTCTTCGCTCCTATTCATCGCAACTTGATGTTTTAAGCCTGAAGTTTTTTTCGATAAAAGTTGTGACCAAATAAAATCAAGATGCAGTTACAACTAATTTATTATTTCTTACCTACTACATATACTATACTAAAAGCGAGTAGGCTTGACTACCTACTAACACATCAATACAACACTAACTAACACAAAAAAAAAACAAAATTATTTCGAACCAGTAGTTCCTGAGATTCGTGCGTTCAAACAAACAAACTCCTCATCTTTATATATTAATATATTATATAATCAGTAGCATAATTTAGCGACCTCACTAGACTACTCATAGCTTGAGTTTCTCATAAAAAAATAAAATAATAATATTGTGAAAAAAACAGATTCTGCATCGCCCTGGAGGAGATGGACGCCAAGGATGTACCAACTTCTTTAGTTCTTGGTTGTGGATTGCCTCAGGCAGTGCGAGAAAGGGCTACATACGTTACAAGTCGAACTACACCGTCAACAGCGCCACCAGAACCAGATATAAGGTAATTTTCGAAGATACAGCATGTATAGTATGGCCTGTTCGTTATTATTGTATATGCAATATGTGTAGCTAAATAGTTAAACGTGTTGCTTATAATTGCGTTAAGGACGAGATCCTAGATTCGAATCCCGAAGAAATTGTTCCTATATATATATGTACTTCGGTCGAGCAGAGCGCAAAAGTCTGATCAACTATTTTTCTGTTAATACAACTAATCCTCGAAACGGACACAGAAATATGTTTGCCCCATGTCCCCACGGGAACGGAATTTTACAGAAGTATCTGGTTAATAGTTTTTGATATTGACATTAGAAGATTAAGTACTGTCTGTAGTTTACGCGAGTTGTACCTACACATTTAGAATATAAATATATAATATCTCCAAACCTTCCAGGGTCTCCGAAGTCAGATCCAACGTGACCAGTGATGGGGTTCTTTCTGTTCTAATATCGGTCATGGGTCTGCCGATACGCCAGTTCACGAGATCCCAAAGACTCTCAACAGAAACACACTACCCAGTATACAATTGCTACGTGGTATTAGCAGTTCTATCTAGAGGATCCCTGGTAGCGCAGAAGGACACCCCATGCCAAGACTCATTAGGAATATCCATGGAAGGTTTTATCACCGGCCCTTACGAAGTCTGTGCGACAATATCCAGGAAAAGAGCAGATGAATCACACCCAATTTGTATAGTACCACAGATGCTGGAGCCAGTTGCGGAAATGAAGTCGAATGTTAAGGGCCTGAATACAGCGTTGATAGGAGTCGCACTGGGTTTGATGGTGATAGTGGTAGGCCTCGTCTGGTTTGTGAGGAAGATGCTTAAAAAGCCGGTAGACTTTCAAGCCCATAGGTGCTTCACTGAGCCGGTTCAAGAAGAACGAGCCAGCTATGTCATGCTGACGGCCACTTCAAAGGTTTAATTGCTAGTCGATTTGGGTTGCTATGTAATTGTGGATCTTTAACGCTTGTTACTTGTTTAATTTTTTGTAAATAATTAATGAATGAAGAAATGACATGTACTTCTTTAAATTCTACATAATAATATGTTACTTCTTTTACATCGTTTATGGTGATGTACTTATCTAGACATTATAATTTATCGTCGTGGTATTATTCATTCTTAATTTGCATCAATGTTTGAGAACTTTAATATTTTTCACATATTACATGATGGCACTATATAAATTAGAAATCTGTCTCTTATATATAGGCCATCTCGGAAATCTCTTACATATATAGTGCCATCATGTGCAGTAACATGTGAAAAATATTTAAGTTTTCAATAAAATATTTTACTAAGTACTCTTACCTACGCTTATCTTCTTCTTGATTGAGATTTTTAAAGGTTTATTTATGTCTAACATATTTAATTTGATAGTCAATTAGACATAAGTTGTATTTAATTAATCGTTCTAACGCTGTACATAATTTATAGTCTTAAATCTTTTCCGAAACAATTCTATTCTAATCGATAGAAACAATGTTGATAGGTTTGTTGAAACGTAATTAAACATCTTCGAGGTTGTAATAGTGCTTTAATTTCCGAGTAATCGTTATTCTATTAATATCTTTCTTAGGCGATAACTGGGGGGGGGGGGGGGGGGGGAGGGGGGGGTTTTTTTTTTTTTTTTTGTTTTTTTGTCTTTTGGGTTGGGGGGGGGGGGGAAAAAAAAAAAAAAAAAAAAAGGAAAGGGGGGGGGGGGGGGGGGGGAAAAAAAAAAAAAAAAAATTTAAAAAAAAAAAAAAAAAACCCGGGGGGGGGGGGGGGGGGGGGGGGGGGGCCCGGGGTTGGGGGGGGGAAGGAAAAAATTAACCCATCGATGGGGGCTTTTACCACAAATTTTTTGTTGGGAGTCATTAAAGCCCACCAACCTACATTGTAGCCGCGTGGTGAATCTGAGTTCTTAAAAACCTCCTTTGTTTTTGTTTAAGAGTTTTTTGTACAAACTTGTCCACCCGTGATCTTAGCATTATGAAGATTTCAAATTGTTAACTACAGTTTAGTATTTAATAAAATACTTTTCTCGTTTAAAACGTATGTAAACTTATTTTTCACTACGAGCAGCAGTAGCATGGATTACAAATAGATTTGTGTTTTAAACAGTTTAATGTATTCCATTGAATGTATGATACTCACGTATACAATTCCAATAGTTTCAAAATCCAAAATTTAATTAAATGGGATCAAGTTGTGAAAGATAAATACGCAGACAAGTTCAAGCGTTCTTAAACAAATATTTTTTAATAAAATTTTATAATTTATAATATTCGTAAATAACGAATTTTTCTAGACTTGCATATTATGTTAAATCAAAAGTTTAGTATTATTTGGTAGATAAGATGAACTTTACAGAGAGCTCTTGGTAATTCTCATTTATTTAACAAAATCGACGCCTTATAAAATAATATAATTACATATTATATACTCTGTAATATAAGGTACAAAACCTTAAGTATAGGTAATTCCTTATATTTAATCATTAACGTCAATATTCAAAAGCCTACAGATAATAATATATTTTCACGACTTTCCTTTCATGTGAAAATAAACATCAATCGAATGCATGCTATATTATATCGTACTGTATAAAACATAAGGACTATTATTGTATATCGAAGAGTGAAACAATGTTTGTATTATTCTTAGAATTCGTTTTATTTTGAGGGTAGCTTTTAATTCTATTTGTAGTGGTCGACGCTATTGTAAATGTTTGAAAAGAACTTTGGTTCTGCTTTAATTAGAATGTAATTTGTGTAAATATTAAATTATGAATTACATTATATTTTTTAATAAAACATTAACAGTTTTATGTGGTGTTTTAATGAAAAGCCTATATGAAACACGAAAACTTCATTTATATAATAATATAAAGATAGTTAAGGAAATATGTTATACAAAAAATAACAAATCATTCTTATATCTGATTTGTATTGATAAAAATAAAATAGACCGCTTGTCGATGTCTCGTTTACTTAGTAACGTAAAGTAAAAAAACACTTTTTCGGTACAGACACAGAAACACACAAAAATATTGTTGAATTTAATTGTATCCTATTTGGTATCTATTGAATTATGTAACACATAGTTAAAGAGTAATCTTATCACGCCCGAATCGTATGTCAGACGTGAAAAGACGCACGTTGCGCCCGCGCAGATAAACATATAATTGTCATTTACACTTCAGTTGTCACCAAACAATCATGGGAGGTGGACGCGTTTTGTGTTTAGTTTTAACGATATTCATATCGACAACACAGTGCAAAGTATTCACAAGGTGTCAACTCACCCGTGAATTATTAAAAGCAAATTTCCATCAAAAGACTTTTCTTAGCAATTGTAAGTAAATTTATTAAATAATATATAATAGGTAAACGATAGGAAATAGTCTTACTGTAGCCTATCGTTGACCTATACTTGATACTGTTGTTTAGCTGTAATTTGACAATTCATAGAAGGAATAGACACGCTTACATGGTTTCTAGATTATATATCGTGTTTAGTTTTGGTCTATGACTCGTTAGTCTAATGAGCAATGTATGGTTATTAATCAATGGGCCATAAGTTCGTCCCGCACTGCGTCCAACTTATAAGTAATTTATATTTATTTCTGAGACATGTTGCTTATCGTCTAGAAATCTAAATATTAAATTGGTGGTAGGAATATCGAAATTCCATCCGGGTCACGTACCACCACAGATAAGGAAGCCGTCAAGTTTAATAGCGTTTCGGTTTATAGGTCGACGGCGCATCTTATTCACATGTTATTTCTCTCACCTTCTAACAAGTAAACCCCATGTAGATCTGTACTCCTCATAAAGGCATTGAAAAGTGAAAATGACACAGAAGGTCGGCCTATGTCCCACGCATATACGGATTAATAGAAGCGTATAGACTAATCTATTGTTAAGTGAGACTACTCCTATTGTTTTGCTACAAATTTTGTAGTCATTTCCTATAGTGGTATGTATATGCCCGTTTGTTTTAAATGCCAAAATTTTAAGCAAAAATTATTCTTCGGTTTCTGCTAGCTACATACAACCGGTACCGTGAATCGATTTTTATTTGGAGTTGTACAGACAATCATGGATTATTGGATTAGGCATCATTAAATACTGTCTGTAGTTTACGCGAGTAGTACACATTTAAATAAAACACTTTAATAAAATAATAAAGTAAAAAAGTATTTAAAAATAATTCTCGAACAAGTTTAACTAAAACATATCGAATTTTAAACTGTTAAAGTGTTTTATTTAATTTAGTCTTCATTATAGTGATTTACCCCATCCAATATAACATCGAAACAAGGTACATTGTCGACCTATATTGGCTTTGGATATCGGTAGATATTTCTATAAAGTCACAAAAAATTAATATTACTAATCCGAAGATCTTTTAAGTGACATCAGTGGTTGACTGTAACTTGAATGTTTAGGTTCCGTACTTTATTTGGGTGAAGCCGTAAGCGTACTACGTATGTTCAGTTCAGCGACTGTTCATAAATGCAGCTAAGATTTTATTACCGAACTAATAAAAGCAAACATAGGATTTAAAACCTTAACTTCGAAAAACTAAAGATGATCACAAAGGAAGGCAAACCACACCAGTTTGCGACGGTAGTTGTAAATTTCTTCTTCGTCACTGTATTCGAACCTTATTAGATAAAATAGTTTCGTGATAATCAAAAAATTGTGATACAAAAGAGAAACGTTCGTAATTTATCATAAAATAATTCAGACAAAATGAAATTTTATTTAAAAATGGTCTAATGTGGTATTAATTTTATAACAGTAATTATTTTAAGTTATTTCTATAGTTTCATTGTATTGTCGGGGGTTTTTCCTATTACAATGAATGAATAATAATTCACTATTACTAACAGTTCAAACTAAGATATTATAATGGTCTTTGTCGTACGTACCTGAGCGGAACATAATTATGTAACATTTTTATTCGTTTGTATTAATTTTCCTGTCCGTTTACGATTTTATTAGGTAATTTATATACCAGGGGCGGGGGAGGGGCATTTTGATGTAGATTTAAATTGTAGTCTTTGACTTTTCAACTCTGAGTTCACAAGAGAGTCAACAATATTTCTGTTTTTGTACATTTTCTGATAAGTATTTAAAGTTATTTAGCTCACAGCAAGATGCGCGCTGATTTAGCCGCAAAATGGCCGCAAAAAATATACCACGTAGTAGTTCACGCGAGTAGTACAGATTTAAATAAAACACTAGGGAGACTATCGCCGACTCCCCGTGACCACGGCTGCTGCATAGTATCTGAAACGTCGGGCCGTAGTTAAAAATAATTTTCAAATAAGTTTAACTAATATACATCGCGTTTTAAACCGCTAAAGTGTTTTGTTTAAATATACATATAGTTTTCACGTCACAAAATTGCATAAGCACCAACAAAGCAATATTAAACTAAACCACGTTTCCTTTGTAACCACTTCAAAACAGAACATGAAAGTATTAATTGAGTCCCTGTTTCACAATTTAGCGATATATGGAAAAAGTCTATGAAAACGTTATATGTCAAACATGATACTCGTCGTGTTGATTAAAATTTCAACTCAAACAGTCATGTTTACTTTATTATAATTAATTATGTTATCATGCCAAACGTTCTGATAACATTTATGTTTTATATTTGCCTTTTTGTGAAATACCAAATAAAGACCAATCAGTATCAATTTAAAATGTTGTTGTAAATATGTACAAAAGATAATTACAGCGACATAAAAATGAGTTACAATGTATATGAGTTACAGGGTTTATTACTTGTGACAGACTTGTTGCTCTAATGGTAGGTATCTTTACCATGAGACTGACTTAAAGACTAATTATAATTATACCATTAAGCGATTCGATTTTCAAAAATGATTTCGATTGTTGGATTCCCCTTGGACACCTGTTTGTAAAAAAAACGGAATCATGTTAGACTTTGCTTCAAAAATCGGGACATTAAACACCACTAAGAACCAAATTACCAGGCTAAGTGAAAAAAGTATGACAAATCATAAATAAACAGTAACATATTTAGACTAGCACTTTTTAAATTGCTACATAGTAACAGAGATACATTCTATTACGTAAGCATTACCTATTTGTTTCTTTCTAACCGTTTAAATATGATATATGTGATATACAATAATAATAGTAAAAAATAGGTAATTGTCAGACGCCTTGCTAAGCATTGCGATAAGGTTTAGTATATAACAGTTTAAAACGCGATCTCTACGTGACCACGGCTACTGCAAAGCATCTGAAATGTCGGCCCGAAGTTAAAAATCATTTTCAATTAAGTTTAACTAGTATATCGCGTTTTATTTAAATGTGTACTAAACGCGTAAACTATAAACAGTATTTAAATACTTATCTGTAAATCTATTTAAAAAATGTACCTCGAAACGTGCCTTACACAAGACATTATAGATTAAAAGGCGTGAGGTTATTAGATAGTATCAAAAACATAATATAAACAATGTAAGGCGTTAAACTAGGCTGGCATGCAAAATTTATAACGTAAATTAATATTTACATGATAAAAATGCCTGGGGTATGAAGAAACCCTCACTAACAAGAAAGAATATGTGCACATTATATACACATTAAGTGTGTAACGAATTTTAGGAAATTGCAATAAAAACTTCGCAATTAAAAGGCGTGGCGGCGAGTTTTTTGCCAGTTCTTCTCTTTCGTTCTACGCCCTTAACTTGAGAACTGGTAGTAACAGTAAAGTTATAAAATGTAAAAGAGTTTATAATTTTTAATTGTTTTGACGTTCATAAGTGTATCTACTTGAATATGTAATTTTTGATGTTTTTTTAAACAGACATAACTGTGACACATAGAGTATAAATAAATTACGGACTAATACAAAGAGATAAACAAAATATAGTACAATTACAGTACTGCAAATACAACAAGATTTTTTAATAACTAATTTCACATTTAAACTGCCTTTATTTTTAATAAATAAAGTTTATTTCTTTTACTCAGGGGTTTGTTTAATTGAACAAGAGAGTGGAAGGAATACAACAGCACTCAATGTTAAATCAGCAAGAAAGCAGTATTATGGATTATTTCAAGTAAGTAAATAATAAATAAAAATTGATCTTTATAAACAAATTAAGGCTTTGATATTCGAGTCTTATGGTCGTCGAAGGTCGTTTAGGGACACAATGTATACAAATTTGGTAAATTTTGAAAGGCTGTTTGTGTTTTGTTTAATTTTTATTTAAAAAGACAGGGAAACAAAAGCAGATAATAATTATTTAGAAAATATTTATTTATTTTTTAATCTTGAAATTACATTGCGCGAGAGATGGTTGTACCAATGAGTTGAAAAAAAATCGACGATTACGTGTGGGTCTCGGTAGCTCAATAGGTTAGAGCTACAGCATGGAACGTTAACGATGCCGGTTCAAGTCCTGCACGAGTCGTAATTTTTTTTTCATATTTAATTTATGTAGATAATTGTTCAAATAAGCAATACACAATGCTAAACTAATATTGCCCTACTTCGTGACGATTTATTCAATAAATTGAATATTTTGTTTCAGATTGGGAATGAATATTGCAAAGAAGGCCGAAAAGGAGGTAAATGCAATGTCGCGTGTGAAGGTAATTATTATTTTTAAATACGATGCACTTAACCTTTAACTGTCAAGGGGATTGCTATTTTTGGAAGACAAGGAAAATGATATTTCAGTTGTTTCACCAGATTTGATGTTAAATGACTTAAACACAAAGCACATTATTCTTTTGTTCTTTTTTTATTAAAAAAAATAGTTTGAAGACATAGCAAATGGATATTTTTAACAAAGAAAGATACAGAAATCATATTAGTTTATTTTGTTAACATTTATATTAATTAAAAATCGATTATAGATTGATAAAAATTTACGATACGGGACGTGAACCGGCATTCACAGGATTCCATACTGTTGCTCTAATACTCTTATAATTTTGAAATATATACTAAGGAACCCAAAACAAAGTGGAAATCTACTAATAATAACTTAAATGCTCAAAAGGAAAAGCTGAATCTGTAAATATACCTAGATTAAAGATATTTCTAAGTTGAGGGCTATAGTGAAAGTTCAATTTTCCAGCATTACTCGATGACGACATAAGAGATGACTGCTCGTGCGCACTGCAAGTTTTCGAGGAGGAAGGTTTTAAATATTGGAGCAAATGGGAGAACCGCTGTAAGGGGGAACGACTGCCTGACATTGAAAAGTGAGTTTGGAAAAGATTATCTAAATAGGTATTTGCATTGCGCTTGGTTGCTTGAGGTGGTTATAATAAATTATTTCGGCTTGACAGTGTAAATTTTTTATCACCTTTGCATGGCCTCTAAGTAAAACGGAACAATAAAATGGACACAAAAATGTGTTCGCCTCAAGCCCCACTGGGATACGGAATTTCACTAACACACGCGGGCGTATTATTTTTAAATACATTTTTTTTTGATGTTTACTTTATTTAAATATACAGCAAATATAAGTTCGTGTTTTGAACTAAGTAACACTATAATTTCAGATGTCCAGACTGGCAGTATCCACCACGAGCATCACCAGACAGATTCAAAAGAACACCACTGAGGAGTAGACTAACGGAACCTTACCCTTATAATATCTTAACTAAATACCAAAGACTAAAACGTAGAAAGTAAGGTTAGTTTCAAAATTAATAAAATATTTTAAAAGGCTGTGTGTTTTATTATTTTAATGTTGATACTATATTTTGATTGCCCCTGTGGTTCAATGGTTAATCTAAATTAACAAATACGATATATAGAGTGTTTCATTAAGATCGAGAGATCCTGGATTGGAGTCCCGGGAAATGTAATAAATATCTACGATGATATATTGTCTGATCAACTTCAGTATTGTCTGCAGTTTACACATTTATATAAATGACAAAAACGCGACATATATAGAATAACTTATTTTAAACTACGGCCAAATGTTTCTGATGCTTTTTAGCAAAGCCCTTGTTAACCGTTGTGTTTTATTAAAAAAAACAGCTTACTTGTAAAAACTCAATCAGTGAATTACACCCCCAAATGAAAGATGTAGACGAGAAGGTTATTTGTTTAGTTTAACAAATAGGCTGGGTCTAAAACTATGATTAACGTGCCCAATACAAATATGTAGTTTATTAAAAACTAGTAGGTATTATGTTAATCATTTAAATAAAACACTCAACACGATTGAAAATGCAAAATATATTAGTTAACTTATTTACATTTTTTTTTAAATACGGTCCGACGTTTCGGTTACTTTTCATTGGTCTTAGGAGAACTAAAGATAGAGGGCGTCCTTAATGTCACAGTCAAATCTTCTACGCTAACGCCATCTGTTTCGTCGTAGTTCGTATTTGAAGAAAAGCTGGGTCTTAACATGATTTTGGCCGATTCGGTGCAAATAGTAAATTTCAAAACGTTAATGAGCTATAAAAAAGTCGGTCTAATTTCCAGTTGAAAACTTCAAGCAAGGTAATAAGATTTATGTTTTTCTAAATTAGTACTTAGTGAGTTAAGGGGAGAGCTTTGATTAAACTCATAAAGTATTTTGAGTCAAGATTGCCGTATGACTGGCGTTCGATTGAATTTTCCACACAAAAGCTGGATATATACGGTGTTATATTCGCAAAAGAAACGTCGCGATTTTTACAAAACAATTATGTAATCATTATTCCAATATAATGCATCGTAAAAGTATGTAATTATTTTTTTAAATATAAGTTTCTATAAATCTACTCATTCAAGCAAGGTTTGTCTACATTTGATGTTTAAACTCTTTTATTATTATATTAGATTTGAACGTCAAATGTTATTAGCAAAACTAAACGAATTACACTTTTATATGGGCAAGGAGGTGGACATTTTAAAAGACAAAAATAAATTAAAATTCCGTGAATTTTCCGTTTAAGGTGGTAGCATAATGGAAATTTCCACGGAACCCGACCTGTCGTATTTTTCATGGAATTAAAGTGTTTTCGTTGATCGCAGTACTACTTGATGTTAAATTACTGTGATGGACTAGAATTTTATTTTTAATGGAAATTATATTGGTTTCTTTGAAAGCTGTTTTATTTTGTAATTTAAGCACAAAATTATTTTACTTGGCTTAACACCATTTGTAAAGATAATGTTTATTAAAAGGACATTATTAATAAATAAAATGGCATATACGGGTAATAATCAGGGGGTCGTGTCTAATCAATTTATAACTTGTCTGAAACATATGGACTTCGTCTAGAAATCTGGATAGTAAATGGGTGGTTGGAATATCGAAATTCCGTCTCGATCACGAACCGTCCACAGTCCAGAAAAAGCCGACAAGTTTAATCGCGTTTCGCTTTCAATCTGTGGATCTCCGAATATCGAAAGCCAAAATAAGTCAACAGCACATCTTGTTTGATGTTATATATCTGAGGTATTGCACTTTCCACCACGTAACCCCAAGACTTATCTGTTCTCCTCTATCTTAAAAAAAATTCAGACTAATCTAAAGCAAGCTCAGTGTAGATAGTTTTAATCCGATTCGCTAAGACCTGTTTTATGTACGAAAATTTGAAGTCCTTTCTGCATACATAATGTATATTTCAGATGCAAATAGAAAATTTCAATTTTACACAAAGCTGCTTCGCAATTTAATTTTGTTTTTGTTTGGTTATACGGTTTTGTTGCATTTAGAAGCGCCAGCTTATCCTAAATAAAAAAGTGCTTTGTCATCTATACTAATATATAAGACTGAAGAGTTTGTTTGTTTGAACGCGCTAATTTTAGGAACTACTGGTTTCAATTCAATAAGTATTTTTGTGTTGGTTAGAACATTTATCTTGGAAGACTATAGGTTAAAACACCACGTTGCGATTAAAAGGAGCGAAGAACCAGAGGAAAATGAAAAACGATCGGGGATTATTATTCTCCTTATTAGTTTCCGTCGCGTACGCTGCGCAAGCGGTTCAAGATACCAAACAATATAATATATGAAACAGTGATTCCTCTTTAAATGGTCTAAAAAAAAGTTCGCGACAATATATAAGATTAACTTGCAAGAACGAGGAGTTGTGGAAGACGCCTTGACACCTTAAAATTGTAGCCTTGAACTTGAAGTTTGCAAAAATAAATTTTGATGTCCAAAATAACTATTCTGCGCGGACAAAGTCGCTGACACAGCTAGTCTGTATAGATAGAAGTTTAACGTTACAAATAAATATGTTATGCAAGTATATAATCTAATAAATAAGAAATGTGACAAAAAAAAACTAATCGGATAGTATTTATTTTATGAAGCTTTCTGTTTTGTGTATGCCGTGTTTTATTAAGCTAAAACTAAACTAAGTTTAAAAAATGTTATACCTAAAGCTATTCTAAGACTCAAGATCAACATTCTTCACAAACTTATTTCACTTAACCCCAAACTTCACTTAACGTTCCTAAAAGCTGAATTACCGTTTATACCCTAAAAAAAACAAAAGAAACCTGTAACTTCGCGATAAACTTGATGATGATGAACAAAAGCAAACTTTTTCACGAGAAAGAAAGGTAGAAATATCACGAAATTTAATTAAAATAAACCCGAGTATTCATATACATGTCGCAGCCACTCGGGGAATATCGGTTATTTGCTGAACGACTATGTTTGTGTTGCTAATGTATGATATTGATATTCTGTGCGCTTGCAATAACATGTAGAGGGAATATTTTTGTAAATAGTCTATCTGTGGGGTCGTTTTAAAGCGCCGACAACCCCAAGGAAGATTGCTGTGTACTTACTATGATTGTTTCTGTCGAATATAAATAAGGTGAGAGATGTATTTGAAATATGCGATAATAACATTTTGTGGGTACAACTTTTATTCACACCACTATTGATAAAGTAGTTTTTGACCTATTTTGTTATAAAGCCTTGATACTATATTTTAGCATTTATTTTTCTTTATGTCGCTTTAGTTAATTTGTTGCTCAACAAGTAACGTCTATATAATTGTTTAATATATAAAGACAATATATTCCCATACAAGTACAAAAAATCATAATTAATTACTCAATTTCAAATTGAGAATGTATACTCGTATGTATTGTATTACAATATCTTTTGGAGACACCGATAGAAGGCCGGGTGATCAACACGTACCATCTATTTGTTGTTATTTGTATGTATGTACTATAAATTAAGTTTTTAGTCACTTAATTTACGTCGGACTGTAATCTATGTTTTCTGTTGCTACGGATTACCACACAACGTTACAAAGCAAGATGTATCAATCAATTGAGTTTTCTCCACACTGAAAGTTTAGCGAAAAACCGAATTCACCAGACCGTCTGCAGCGCATTCTAGCGTCAACTTGGCTGCGTAAGGGATTACTCTAAATAAATAAGTCTGTAAAACCTCGGCAACTTTGAGCATAATACAGTTTATGAGCAAAACCGTGCGATACGTGACCTCGCATTGCTTAACTTTGAAATTCGCTATAGCTCAAGTAACTTTGTACGTGAAATATTGATGCTTTCGAGAGCTAAGTTTGCTTTTTTCGTTTACCACTTAGTGGCACTTGATAGCGCCGTGTTTCATAAGTTTCCTTCGCGACGTGACTTCTTTTAATGTCGTTTTTGGTTCTTGATCTGTCCCGCTGTTCGACACATGTAGCTACATTTTTTTAATACATCGGAGGACAGACAAACATGGCAAACCTATTTTGGGTTTGGATATTGGGAAATCTACAGACTGACTCCGAAACGTGAATAAACTTCACGGCTTTTTTTATTGTGTTAATTTTGTAAACTATTAAAAACAAAGACTTTTAATGGTTTAAAACACGAAATGTTTTAAATGACTTACTGACATTTTATTTCAACGATTGTAAAAAAATAATACATTTCGCATTTTAAACCGTTAAAAGTGTTTCATTATAATATGTACTATTCGCGTAAAGTAGCTAATTTTAAAATACTAAACGAAAATGAAGTCCTTAGTTCATTTTTACTTATTATTACTTTTATAGAAAGTCCCATGGCCCTTGGCTTATACTAAAGAAAACTAATTTGCATGTTTAACTTCTAAATTAGGGATTTGGTTCCACGAAGTTAAAGTAAGCGGTATTTCATCTGAAATTATGAACAATACTAACTCAATCAAACGAATACCTGTTAAATGGACGGGTGGATAAGACTGGCTCGCCGAATGCAGTTTGATCACCTTAAAACCCAAATAACATAAGGACAGCGTATTATAGAAACACAATGCTTAATTAATTTTCATGCAAATCTGAAAATTTTAATATTTGCACATGTCACATGATTTCCATCTAATTTAGTCTTCACTCTGTCTTTATATAACTTTGCATGTTTTGTCTGTCTGTAATTGTTTTACACATTTATATTCCACCGATTTAAAGTTAAGTTAGACCAAGTATGTCTGTAATTGTGATAAAACGTCGACAGTCAACAAAATACTTTAACGGTTTAAAACGTGAAATAATTAGTTAAACTTACTAGCAAATCACAGCTGCTGCAAAGCATCCGAAACATCGCGCTATAGTTAAAATACTTCGTAAATTGGTTATATATGTCGCGTTTTAAACCGTTAAAGTGTTTTATTTAAATTTGTACTACTCGCGTAAACTACAGACAGTACGAAATGGCAAATCTCAAAGAAAATATTCATAGCACAAACTACGTAAAGAAGTTAATATCAAATATGGAGCAGAAAATGCAAACACGGCTCTATTATACCAAATACATATAGTTCATAAAAGTTAACGACTGGTATTTGTTTAACTACCAGTGGAACGAAGGAACCCGTTCGCCAGATTAGCAAGACCCAACGAACGTATGTAATTGGGCCGCTCGTTCTCAGAACAGC
The DNA here is from genome assembly GCA_963661955.1 of Leptosia nina. Taxonomy (NCBI): domain Eukaryota; kingdom Metazoa; phylum Arthropoda; class Insecta; order Lepidoptera; family Pieridae; genus Leptosia; species Leptosia nina. The sequence continues at coordinate 11,888,686 of CAVLEF010000009.1, read as the reverse complement.
AGCGAGTAAAGAGGCCATCTTAATATTGTCACGCCACTCCAAAGAGACATGTCTTAGAACAAAGGTTTCGCAAATGTAGAGAGAATATACCTTCAGTTTGAGGGAATAAAGTCAGCAATCGTCTACTTGAATGTTCGACCTCAAGTAATATTGGGTGACGAGACGGAATAATAAAGGTGTAGAGTCTATAACTTTGTATAAATAAAGTTAATATATAATATATTGAAAACTTTATTTAATGATAGAGAAGGACAGATACAAAAGTAGTACACATTTAAATAAAACACTTTAACGGTTTAAAACGCGATATATTTTGGTTAAGCTTGTTAGAGAATTATTATTGGCCCGACGTTTTGGATGCTTCGCAGCAGCCGTGGTCACGATAACAAAATATAATTCTCAAACAAGTTTAACTAAAATATATCGCGTTTTAAACCGTTAAAGTGTTTTATTTAAATACAATGGATCACATACAATTGATGGTAGGTGAAATACCTTATTAAAACAAGTGCGGTCAATCAATTTTCACTTTCGATGTTCGGAAATTCACAGATGTAAACTTAAATTTATCGGCTTTTTACCTTACACGTACGCGCCCGTAAACATAAAACACTTTTCACGGTTTAAATCACAAACTATACGTATATTAGTCAAGTAAGCGTATTAAATTTGACTTTGACATTAAGGACTCCCTCAATATTCCGCCCCCGTGGCCACGGCTGCTGCAAACCATCTGACACGTGGTGCCGGATTTTAAAGAATTTGTAATTAAGTTTACTAATACATTACGTGTTTGAAACAGTTAAAAATGTTTTATTTAAATGTACTACTCGCTTAAATTACACACAACAGTTGGATGTTGTTTTCTATTTTTCAATTTCTCATAGTTTTATAATAGTAGCGTAGAAAAACAGAATATAGAACATAGATTAAGAACCAAACTTAGATTATAAATTACTTACTTTAAGGGTATAAACCGGATAAGGACTAGGAAAAAACTCACCCCAATCACATATCAGGGTTCATTTATTTTACAAATACATTACGAAATAACAAAATTTCGTCTTCTTAAAGACGGCAAAGGTAAAGGCATTATCGGACTGTCAAAGTTGACAGAATTAAGATAATAACTAGATATTATTTAATAGATTTATGCTAACCTGTATAAGGCATTATGACAATTTGAATACTCAATTATTAAAACTAAATGCCACCACTTTACTTCAATCAAACGCGGGAGTGCGGGGTTTGAAATTCAGGGAAACATTCTAGTTCGATAAACCAACTAGTAATAAAAATCGATCTCTGGAATGGGCACAGAACTGTCTACGCCTGTAGCGAAGGTACTACATAATGTAGCTAAGGAAACTACATGTTGCGTGTTCTTATTGTAATAACTTATTAACCAATAAACTCGGTATTTTTACATGATATTTGTATGTGTGTGTGTGGTCGTGCTACAGAGCCACACACGTGTGGGCAAGTACAATATGTTTTGATGAGATGTCAGAATTAACCAAACCAAGTCATCTAACGGGGTCAGGCTACTAAGTGCCTACACGCCCATCATTTTGGAGACGTTTCACAGGAATCCCAAGCGTCCTCTCCACAGCTTCCTCTATCCGAAACGGCAGCAGTTTTATCACACGTTTGGCAGTCGGCAGCACTTACGTCGCTGGTGCAACTGAACTCTTGAAATATGGAAATTGAATCTTGTTACCGTTATACTTGATATCGTGCTACTCTGTAATTATTATTGGCATCACAAAGTAGAGATTCTATTTCGGGAGCGGGTGTTCGGTATGTGTAATTTTTATTCGATATTTGAAGGAAGCGAAATGTATTTTTTTTTTAATTTTAACGTCTCCCCACTTGAATGGTATTAGTTGAGTCAGCGACTATGTACGCGTAGAATAAATATTTTAGATATCAATTTTTGTTTTTGCAAACCTCCTTTTTAACTCTATAAACTAGCTACTTGCAATTTAATCTTAAAAGATATATATACATAATACAAAACATATAGTGTTGCGGACATTTTTTTAGATCATTAAAAGAGGAATCATTCTATCATACATATTTTTTGGGTGTCTTGAACTGTTTTCGCAGCGTATGCATCTGAAACCCAAAGAGACGAAAAATTTCCCCCGTTTTGTTCGCATTTCCCGCCGTATACGTCACACCGAGCTCTTTTACATCATATCAGCCATCTTCAATAAATATTTTAATAAACAGAAAACTATTTTTTTTAATTCGAAACCGTAGTTCTTGAGATTAGCGCGATAAAAAAAAAACAAACGCATTAGCTTTATCTATTAGCATAGATAGATTATTATTTGCAATTTATTTTTTTTTCATACTATTTTTATTAAATTATCTATTATTTTCATTTACATTATTTGATCTTAGTAATTCATATTTAATTTAGTATAAGGCCTGCCAGACCGCATGTCAGTACATTTGGCTTAAATCTACGCTTGACGATTTTATACGAAAAAGTAAATATTATAATATTTAAAATCGTATCAAACTTAGAGTTGATATTCCAACTTACCTTAAGTCGATATATAAGAAAGTAAAGACAATTATTTATTCAATAAATGTTATTAAAAATATAACAAAATCCCGATTCCAAATTCAAAAACTTCAGAAAACTTCAAAAGGTTACTCAGAAAGTTCACAAATATCAGAGTCTCGTTTCGGAGAGTCTCAAAGGAAATCCTGACTTGCTTCCTGTTTCAAATTTCAATATTGTGCTTTGTAACTGTAGTTCATAGAGTTAACTCTAGAACCCTTATAAAATCGGAGTGACTAAAAAATTTAATATTTCTCCATTATTTAAGGCAAACAAATAGATACCGATACTAACAAACTAACTAATTATGATCAAATGTTGACGTAGTGTTTCTTTAATCAAATAATTATATAAGCAAACGTTTTTTTTGTGTAATCTAATATTTGTTTTATAAATAAACCTACGTAAAAAAATATTTTGTATGTTTCAATCTTATTATTATTCAGCGGAGGTCGGAGATAGGGTTCCTTAAAACCCATCACACTACTCTAAGCAATTTTCTTTAAAGCATTTAAAATTAGAATTTAAAACCTTATCGACCAAAAGCTTCGGACCTCCTTGATTTGATGTCACTAGCATAGCAAATGTGACTTTGGCATTGCACCCTCCATCTTCCCCCGCTGCTGCAAAACATCCATTACAAAGGCTCGTACTTAATTAAATTAATATATTTCGCGTTTTATTTAAATGTGGAATACTCGCGTAAATAAAGACTTCAATACTCAGTTTTTATATATATAGATATATATATTATATCACAAAGGAAAAAAAAACGATACGGAAAAAAAACATTACATTTATATAAAAAGATGGCAGTATTCATTATTATTCAAGACACGGATCATGTCTTACCACAAAATTGGAATTTCCAAAGATAAAAGATACGCTAATTAAGAAATCTACAAGATCATTTTAATAGAATAAAGAATTGTATAAGAGCGCCTTTTTTCCTTCATTAATTATTGCCTCGAGGAGTACTTTGACTTTTTCTAAAGTCGGTTTGCGGAATATTCATGTTATTTATTTTTGGGAACTTCCCAAGCGAGCCGTGGGACAGTCCTTTTAAACTGCTTTAATTCTTACCACTCCATCGTTCGAAGCTAAAATTACGATTATCTTACTTTTAATAAATGAATTAGCGTGGTTACAACCGCCGTATCCAATTGGTTAAGTGCCTCGAATTTAACGCGCGGTGTCCTGGGTTCGAATCCAGGGAAAGAGATAAATCATTTTCAAATAAGTGTAACTAATATATCGCGTTTTAAACCGTTAAAGTGTTTTATTTAAATGTGTACTACTCGCGTAAACTATAGACATTGCAATCTTATTTTGTTGAATGTGATTTAGCAAAACAGACTACCTCATACTCATAAAATCTATTATCTTAATTAAGCCGAGATAATATTAAGATAAATGTGCTCGCCGGTCCGTTCGGAAAATAATGGGTTTTACAGGTGTCGCCACGTAGTTTGTTAATTAAAAATTTTCGCTGACTCATTCGTGTTATTTCATGATGACTGCGAAATATTAAAGATGGGCTCGTTGGTGTAATGGTAGCAATGGTTGGTTAATAATCAACGGGTCGCGGGTTCCAACTAGTTTCTAATCAATTTATTATTAATTAATTATATTTTTTTGAAACATGTTGTAATTTGTTTGGAAATGTGAATATTGAATTGGTGGTAGGAATATCGTATTTACGATATTCCTAATTCCTTAAGTCTAATCGCGTTACGGTATCCAAATCTAAAGCAAAACTAGGCCGACAGCGTATCTGTATTAAATGTTATTTGGCTAGGGTATTTTCACCTAGCATTATGTGAATCCTATATTTGACATACAAATCAGGAATCATGACATACAAGTCAGGAATAGAGAGGAATCTTGGACAGGAATCTTGTAAAGAGTTTGGTAACGGGACACACATAATATATTTAATAAGAAGTGTTTTCACTTGTATTTAGATGGAGCTAAAATAACTTAAAGTATAAAATACTATGTGACAGATGATACAGGTCATACAAAAGATTAGAATACTTAGTACACTAAAATCAATACAGTGCCTTTATTCGTATTTAAGGGTGACATCTGTCATAGTTTCAGCATTATTGCCAGTTCTTAAGTAATATCGAGGTTAATACCCAACAAAAGTGGCCTAAAAGCCGGCGTTTTATGCGAGTCAGTTTTATGTGTAAGTAGACAACGTCGACTTTTACTTTATGACGTTCCTAAAAATGCCTATCGCAAGAGAGGTGTAGCCGGAAGGACTTTTTATAGGTGAAACCTGCCAGGGAGGACTAATTATTTAAAATCCTATGCTCTATAAATAAGTGGTGGGAGTGTTTTGATCCATGGGGGCTGGAGCAGCTTCGGTCATGCCCAGTATAGGTCTGACCCAACGGAATAATTTAATAGGAAAAGTAGGATTTTACTTCATATATAGATATATTAATAATAGATCTGCCCCACAGCGTTACCCTTATAGATCCAGTTACAGTTACCAGTTAAAGGTTTTCTCATTTCTATATTCATTTTTTTATATAAATAGTTCCAAAAACGGTTATACCATTTAAATAAAACAAAAACAAGCATATCTATGACCTCTTTATTAATCTGTGACGATTACATGAAGAGAGAAATATTTAAGTAACTAACGAGTACATTTTTTTAATGATAGACAAGGAAACAAAAGGTTCTAGACGCTAGGTGGAATAACCCACCCATATAACATCGAAATAAGATCTATTTTGAATTTGGATGTTCGGAAATCCAGAGATTGCAACCGAAGCGTCATTGAACCTGACGGCTTTTTCGTTTTTGAACGGTGGAAAAAGGACGGAATTACGATATTCTTACCACCCATTTATTACCCAGATTCCAGAAGAAGCCCAACATGTTTCAGAAAAATTATGAATTGATTTGAAAAATTTTGGACCCGATGGATATCGAACCCGTTGATGATTAGCCGTAGATTGCTACCATCACACCAACGTGTCTGTCAATAAATCAAATTATACACCTCAATCGTTAAGACTAAAACTAATTCACAAGCTGTTTTAATTATAAAAACTCAAATTCCAATACTTCTCTCAACACTACAGTAAAGATAATCAACCCTGTTTTTTCATTGTGAATTTCCCACATTTTCCGTTAAGGTTAATTAAACTTAAATACATCCCTAACACCAATCTCGTTCAAGAATAGGGGTTAAAGCTAAAAATGTTTTAAAACAGAACAGCGCAAGATAGGAAATTTCAATATAGCAGAGACAGTCGCGTCACGGGTCACAAATTGTTTTTGTGGCAACCCTAATTATTTCCACTTGATGACTTCGTACGCGGATGTTAAGTTTTACTGGATAACCCGTTTGCATTAATCGCCATAGCTTGCTATTTAATTTCGTTTGAGCTTCAATTAAATTGTAACTGTTTCAGTACAAAGGACTAAATGAAACATATCTGTATTGGAATGGAAAATACGAGGAGCGTATATTTCGTTAGGCAAAAGCCGCGTTTGTGATTTGAATTTAATTAAATATATAATCAAAGTTTTTGACAACCCTAGAATTAATATTAATAATTATCGTTTCGAATAAAATAAATACATACACATATTAAAATGTATCGTAATTTTTGATTTCTGTCTTTGTGATAAACAAAAAAAAATTGACAAACTTTGGCGAATCTAAATGAATAGTCTATATATAAGTTCTATGTATATAGTACACATTGAAATAAAACACTTTAACGGTTTAAAACGCGATATATTAGTTAAACTTATTTCATCAGCCGTGGTCACGGGGAGACGGCTGCTGCAAAGCATCCGAAACGTCGGGCCGAAGTTAAAAATCATTTTCAAATAAGTTAAAACCGTTAAAGTGTTTTATTTGAATCTAAATAATTTTTATAATTTTAAAGAGAACAAAGTATATTTAATTTTTTTATTTATTAAAATAAAGATAAAACTACTTAGGTACGTATTTGTTTATTACTTAGTGTGACGATTTAGTTTCAATTTAGATATTTGAAGCTGCTAATCATGTTCTACCTTACCGCGGTCATGTGGTCATGTAATCTCAAAATAATTTGTTAAGTCCTTATTACAGCTTGTAATCCTTCCAATGATCGATGTCCCAGAAGTGGGAACTATTTAAGAGTCAACGTTAAAGATGTAATCGTAATACTTTAACCTAAGTAGGTTAAAGTAACTTACGTTTAATATAATATAATACCAAACGAGCTTCCAAAAATTGTACATCTTCGTCGGAACAGTAACAGTAGGCAAGTAATAAAAATGTAAGTTAGTCAACATTTATCATAGCTGCACCTCTGCGGAGTGCGGAATACACTCTGCTTTTAATGGTAGTGGCCATTTCGAAACAAAGCCATTGTATTGTTTCGGAATTTTCATAACATCCCTGAAAAAAGCACCCGCTTGACCACTCATGATTTTTAGTTGGATATTCAGGACTGAAATAATTATACGAAACAACTTGTATTAATGTTTTTATATCTGGTGATCTTTAAAAATTACACGATCCGTAATTAGGCGAGAAAATTTCCTTGTTAAAATTTCGCTAACGATACAGTCGGCAACCAAATCTTCTTAAGAATATCAAAATAAAAGTGACTTAATATTCGTATTTACGTTTAAAGTTTGACAAACCAAGTTGAGTAAGTTTATCTTTCACTTAAATACATTTTTCTGTTTGTAATACTGCTACTACGGTTTAGTATTTTTAATTCGTACACCATAGAAAGGGGTGGATGCTGACTGTACTTCGGCAACCGTAATTACTTTTCACTACTATTTATTCGGCGCCAATTTAATTTTACAAGCCATTACAGATATCTCGCCCAGTATCGTCAGAATCGCTTGTCGGAGATCTAATTAAAATGTCTCGTAAGCTTTATTTGCCTAAACTATTCGACCGTTTAAGCGTGATTTAAACTAGGCCACGCTTAATTAGAGTTTCAAACGATTTTATTATCGTAATTAAACCATTAAATTGTTTTTTATGACAGAAGACACAACATTTGATGGAAGGTGAAATAATCCAGCAATCTAACATCTTGACAAGATGCGCTATCGACTTATTTTTGGCTTAATAACTGAATATTGACAGACTGGAAGCCAAACGCGATTTATCTTCAGGGCTTATTTATCTGTGGACGGTGGTTCGATACCTGGATGGAATTTGAATTGCAAGATCCGACCTTCATTCTGGAGGTAATGAGTTCGGTTATCGATATACAAAAATATATATCTATATTAACATCTTGATACGTGATCTTGAAATGTTGATCTACCAACATGCATCCAGTGTGGGAGAAAATAGAGTCTTCGTTCTTAAAGTGAATTAAAGAAAAGAAAACTGTTTAATATTAAGCCTAAATTATATAAGTTATAACATTTTTGTTACTAATATAATACTAACCCAAGTTCTACAAACAACACCGTTCATGTACCTAACAACATCTCGCGATGATGCCGCCCGCTCGTGATGGCGAAACGTCAAGAATCTCTTCTCGTACGTCGGCCAACCAGTCCGAAAAACAATGTTATGCTGAACGATGGTCGCGAAATTACACAATATATTTTGTTGAAAAAAAAAAAAAAAAAAAAAAAAAAAGGGGGGGGGGGGGGGGGGGGGGGGGGGGGGGGGGGGGGGGGGGGGAAAAAAAAAAAAAGGAAAGGGGGGGGGGGGGGGAAAAAAAAAAAAAAAAAAAACACCGCGAAAAAAAGGGGGGGGGGGGGGGGGGGGGGGGGGGGGGGGGGGGGGGGGGGGGGGGGGGGGGGGGGGGGGGGGGGGGAAAAAAAAAAAAAAGGAGGGGGGGGGGGAAAAAAAAAAAAAAAAAAAAAAAAAAAAAAAAAAAACACACGCGCGTCCCCCCGGGGGGGGGGGGGGGGGGGCCCCCCCCCCCCCCCCCCCCCCCCCCCCCCCCAAAAAAAAAAAAAATAAAAAAAAAAAAAAAAAAAAAAAAATTTTTTTTGTAAAAAAAAAAAAAAAAAAAAAGGGCCCCGGGGGGGGGGGGGGCCCCCCCCCAAAAAAAAAAAATTTGATGGGTAATAATATATATATAAATGTGTGTGTATACTATATAATACATTAGTATATACCACGCAGATAGCTATCTAAATACTGTATTTAGTTTACGTGACTAAAACACTTTTAACTGTTTAAAAAGCGGAATGTTAAAACTTATTTTAACCGTGTTATTACCAATTATTTTAACATTGAGTAGTTACAATAAAAAAAGTTTAACTCATAAATTTTAATATATGATAATTTAGACTTCAACTTTTAATTTTGGACTAGATACTTTGTCATTTTTTATTATTGTATTCTAACTCTCATACTTTATTATGTTAATAATTAAGATGCGTAATTCATTACTTTGAACCTTTTATTCCGTAATCCCCGTGACCACGACTGCTGCAAAGCATCTGAAACCTCGAAATCGAAAAGCCATAGATAAAATAATCTTCAAATTAGTTTAACTAATACATATCGCGTAAAAGTCTTTTATATAAATATTATCTATAAATGAATGCGACGTACAGTCAACATTAACTTTGTTCATTAAAAATGTGTACGAGAATAATCGCAAACTTTCACGTTTGTATTTAGTAGGATTTAATATCGGTGCCTAAAGTTACCCATTTACAGGTATTTAAAATTCTAAATTTCAACGGCCGTTGCCGTAAAACAAACCGTTCAAAAGCGCCTCGTATAAAATAATTTAGGTAAATTCCACAGAGTTAGAAACTATTTTAATGGAGAATGTTACTGACGGGAACTTATCTTGTTTTTGACCTATATCAATCCTCTATCTCGCTCGCTCGCATTGAATTCGAGCGCAAGAGAAGAAGACGAAAGTTAAAAGACATGCGGAAATTGAGAAGACCCTTTTCACACTAAAAACTCAACGATAGAATGGATGAAAAGGGTGTAAGGCGCTCAAATATTTGAATATGAAAAAGCGTTTATTAGTTAAGCAAAGAGGTCTTGGACTAAGTTTGCGTTTGCGTCTATAAGATCTTTTTACGAGGCTTTCGTGCATTCAAATAATTCTCAATTCGTCCGGAATAACGTAATTTTAAGTTGAAGAAAGCGAAATTAAGTATTATTAACGTCGGAAAACATTAATATTTTTAAAATATTATTGCACATTATGGCAGTATTCAAATTAAAACTCGATTATAATTTGAAAAAATCGACACGGGCAAACTCGAAGAGCAACACCACGGAACGCTATAGATGTTCAAGTCCGAGTTGAAAAATTGTCTTTGAAAACTTTATTATTTTTTACATGTTGTTGCACATGAAGGCACTATACAAACGGCACAATTTAAAAATCTAAAATAAATTGAAAAAATTTTCGACTCGGGCAAGACTTGAACCGGCATCATCAGTTCCGTGCTGTTGCTCTACCAATTGAGCTACCGAGTCAACAAACTCGGTGACTTATTTGGCAATTTATTTTCGTTTTTTAAATTTTGTCTTCTTTAGACTATCTATAGAGGAAGGCTTTTGACTAAAAAAAACATCAGGCTGCGACCAAGAGAAGTGAAGAAACAGTAAAAATTTGAAAAAAATACGTTGCAGCCGTGGTCACGGGTGCTGCAAAGCATCCGAAACGTCGGGCCGAAGTTAAAAATCATTTTCAAATAAGTTTAACTAATATATCACGTTTTAAACCGTTAAAGTGTTTTATTTAAATGTGTACTACTCGCGTAAACTATAGACGGTGAATGATACCCAAAACATATCTAGTAAAAGATAAGAAAGCTCTTTGAATGATCTAAAAAAATGTCAGCGACACTAAGCCTATCCTTTAATGTTAACTTGCAAGAACGACGGGTCGCGAGCAATGGGATGCGACCGATGTTGTGTGTAACAAATTATAGTTATAAAGATAAAGAGTAATTTGTAAAAACAAATTTGAAAGCTCAAAATAACCATTCTACTCGGATGAAGTCGCTGGCACAGCTAGTGTTTAGATAATAGATTTTCTATGATTTAAAGCAGCCTCCAAACACAAACTGGAATGTCTTATATTCCAGAGTCCTCGAAACACTTACATGAAAGATACATGAACTCGCGTCTCCGGGGCCACAATCAAACAAATTGTATTCGATTGCAAATACGCCGCGAAATATTCACTTTGCGTATTTCAATTTTCCAATACATGAAGTGTAAAATGTCGGGACACAGTTCATGTATCTAGTATATGTCTCCCCGTGACCACGGCTGCTGCAAAGCATCCGAAACTTCCGGCCGAAGTTAAAAATCATTTTCAAATAAGTTTAACTAATATATCGCGTTTAAACCGTTAAAGGTTTTATTTAAATTGTTGTTTTATTCAATTTGTTAAATAATTTTAAAAAATATATTCGTAACTGAATAAGTGTGTTCGAATCCAAAATATCGGGGCAGAACAGCAACACGACTTGGGCGACAAATGAAATCGATTCAGATCTATACTAATATATAAAGCTGAAGAGTTTGTTTGTTTGTTTACGCGGTAATCTCAAGAACTACTGGTTGTAAAAAATATGTAAAAAAGAATGATTTCTCTTTAAATTATCAAAACAAAAAGTCCGCGACGCTATATGTCTATCGTTTAAGATTAACTTGCAAGAACGACGGGATGCTCAAAATCTAATCTAATAATCTATTCTACGAGGACGAAGTCGCTTACACAGCTAGTATACAATAATGAATTACTATAAAATAATTAATTTTAAGGAATATTAAATTCAAATTAAAGAAAAATTAAAGATAGGTTGCAGCACACTGTATGTTATCACTTCAGCAAAATCTTGCTGTCTGATAGCGCGTATAGTACCACTAGCTGTGCCAACAACTTCGTCCGCGTAGCATAGTTATTTTGGTCATAAAAATTGTTTTTCGAAACCTCCTTCTCATCTTTATAAATTTTTGTTTTAACCCGTTATACATCGTCCGCGTCTCATCGTTCCGGTAAGTTAATCTTGAAAAACAGACATATATTGTCGCAGACATTTTTTGGATGATTTAAAGAGGAAACATTATTTTCTGTACATTTTTGGATAACTTGAGTAATTTTTGCAGCGCACGCAACGGAAGGCCTCAAAGGTGAATATTTTTTCCCGTTTTGTGTCCATTTCCCTCTGTTTATTAGATCTAATCGCAGCCTTATTAGCCACCACAAAATACTTTTTCAATTCGAACAAGTTGTTCCCGAGATCATCGCATTAAAACAAAGAAACAAACAAACTTATCAGCGTTATACAGTAAAATATAGATTTAATGTTTTATAACAGTGCGAAGTATCTGCTAACATAAGTAGATTTGTCGCTATAGTCCCGAAAGCTTTATTCGAATTTTACATAACTCGATATTTAGAAAATACTAGCTCTTTTACAAGTCGATAAAATGTATCGATTTAAAAAAGTAATCGGCTTAAATATAAGTTTTAACATAATACTATTACCGTCTACGCGAAAGGTTATAAGCTTCTTATTGAAAATTGCTACATTTTTGCGACTTTAAAGAATTTTTCAGGTTTCCTTTATGTTGAATAAATTATTTTCCGAAGAGTAGTTTTAGTGTGATGATGCAATATTACTTATTACTAGAGGAAATTGTTTCATACCGTCTGTAGTTTTATGCGATTAGTACACATTGAAATAAAACACTTAAACGGTTTAAAACGCAATATATTTTCATTGTTTGAGAATTATTGACCACGAATTATTGGCTGCTGCAAAGCACCCGAAACGCCGTGGATAAAAATAATTCACAAACAAGTTTAACTAAGATATATCGCGTTTTAAACCGTTAAAGTGTTTTATTTAAATGTGTAATACTCGCGTCAACTACAAACAGTATTTAATAATAAAACTAATAAACAAATATATAATTGAATTGTGTCAATAAAGTTTCAGTATTTGAATCATGAAAAAAAAACGTACTGGCTTCATTTTGGGTAGAGCACAGGCAATATACAAGAAAAACAAAAACAGTTTTAAGGGGTAAAACTCAAAACATATTACTTGACGTATTCGAATTAATTTTAACGGGCTAAAGTTTAGGATGTTTTCTAGTTAAAATAAATTAACATCAATTTAAGAATCGAACTTCGTATTTCAAACCGTTATAAGTGTTTTATTTAAACAGTTATTAGCTCATCCTTTATTGAATACGTGGACGCAGTTTACGCGATCAGTAAATAATTTAAACAAACGGTTTAAAACACAAAATACCCTTCCGGAAGTTTCGAATACTTTGCAGCTATGCTGACAAATGCATCTAGTGTATAGACAGAACTATAAATGCAGTTTCAAACTAGTATATATGTGTAATTTAAAAATCGAAAATAAAGAAATATTTTCGACTCGGGCAGGACTTGAACCGGCATCGTCAGCGTTCCGTGCTGTCGCTCTACCAATTAAGCTACCAATTTTTTCAAATTATTTTTGATTTTTGAATTATATAGTGTCTTCATGTGCATGTAAAAAATATTAAAGTTTTCAATAGTATATAATATGTCTTCATACAACCATATAGTGTCCCTTATAAGTTCAGACAACATCCTAATGCCTGCTAATTCTCAATTAACATTCATGGTATAATAAAAAGGCAGTTAGCAATCAGAAACGTACAGAAATGTAATTAACTTAATCGCTGGAGACTTTTATTCTTCACTATATTGCTTTTACGTCGCCGTTCGAGTCCTTATACCAGTTTTCTTTTCATATTACGAGATATCGCTTTATTTCACAGGTTTTTTAATAAAAGTAAGCTCGGGGACCACTTGATTGCAAGTGCAATATAAACCATATAACGTCTAAACCAAATGAGATGTCGACCTATTACGGATATAGAGGAGGACTGACAAGCACGGGGATGTAAGGTAAAATACCATAGTCATAAAAAACTGAACTAGACGTGCTGTAGACCGAATTTCTCTTTAGATATTTGGAGATCCACAGGCTGAAACAAAAATGCAGATTCGATATCCGCATTTTCCTGACGAACGACTTTAGTCTCACGAATTATGTATTATTGTTGCTGCTTAAACAAAAAAATTTACTAACTTGTCTAGTAGCCTTAATGGCTAATAAAAAAAACGATCGTGGGTTCGATCAAGAACGACGTGATGGGACTCAGATGACCTCGTGGGTGGCAGCTAAAATGTATGAAGATGAGGAGGAGGTTTGCTAAAACGAATTTTGATGCCCAAAATAAGTATTCCACGCAGATGAAGTCGCTTAAAAATCGAAAATTATTTGAAAAAAATTTCGACTCTTGCTCTACCTATTGAGCTACCGAGTCCTAGTCGGTAGCTCAATTGGTAGAGCAACAGCACGGAACGCTGACGATGCCGGTTCAAGTCCTGCCGAGTCGAAAATTTTTTCAATTTATTTTCGATTTTTAAATTGTATAATGCCTTCATGTGCAATAACATGTGAAAAATATTAAAGTATAGTATTTCTGAGAGTGCTTCACCGTGCCACCTAGCCGTCTATCTGCTTATGCGGCACGAACACTTATAAACCAATTTCTCTCATCTCGAGTCTTATCATTAAAGCCTTCTGAAAAGGCCACAAGCCAACTCGCGTCAAGAAACGGACATGAAAATGTGAATGCTCCAATCTCAACTTCGGGGATTTTTATACATCTACGAAGCGTGTGTTCTTCTGCTTTTATACTTCTGTACTTTAGGTTGGCTAGTTGGTTATACAAAAATGTATCTAAAAGTTTAGTTTTTAGTTAAACCCTCTGTTTCAATTATTATTTTCTAGAAGTATTTTATTATTAAAGAGTGAATTTATAACTTGGTTCCGATTTCATTCTCATAGTAAATAGGAAATGTTTCGAGAATTTTGTTCTAAAAAGCTTACGTAAAATAATATAAAATTGTAAAGAAAAACAAATATTTATACTAATATATAAAGCCGAAGAATTTGTTTGATTGTTTGAGGGCGCTAATCTCAGGAACAACAGGTTCGAATTGAAAAATAATTTTTGTGTCGGTTAGAGCATTTGTCGAGGAAGGCTATAGGTATATAAAACATCGCCTTGTGATGTAGAGAAAATGGGGGAAATAATTCATCTCTGTGTGTCTCCGAGCATACACTGCGGTTTAAGGCACCCAAATATATCTATGAAAAAATGATTCCTCCTTCATTAATGATCTAAAAAACATCCGCGACACTATATAATATAATTTGTAAAAATTAACTTGCAAGAACGACGGTACCCAAACGATGGGTCGCGACCGATGTCGTGGGTAACAGCTTAAACTTATAAAGATTATTAGATGTATAAAGACTAAAACCAATTTCGGTATCCCAAAATAACTATACTACGCGGAAAAAGTCGCTGACAAAGCTGGTTATACACTGAAGCTGTGAAGACTCAGAAATACCTACTTAAAAGAGTCTGTATATTCTCTGGATTTACTAAAAGGCGACTATTAAATCTTAATGCTACAGTTTTATGACACAGATAAAGCTAAGTGTAAAAGAAAAGAAAATATTTTACTATCAACTTAATGTACGTAATAAAGTTATTTGTTGAGACAATTCTACATTTCAGCAGTAAACTTTAAAATTAGTAAGCCCTCGATGACCTTATTACTTAACAGCTGAAGTTATTACTATTGGTTCTCGAACTCGAACGATTTATTTATATAAATTGCCTTGCTTTGCTTTGAGCAATAAAGCGTGAATGGGGATGAAAAATTTGTATGGAGCAGCGTGATTATTTGCTCAAAACTAACATAACTATTAACACGTTCTTAATGTTCATTTCTTCTTATTCTTAAAGCCTCCATTATTGGTTGGTGGTTAACTCACGTGATTTATTTCGCAAGCAAGCAATGATTTCGTGCCAAGTGTGTGTGTATATTCAATTAAAAGTATATAAATGAGTAACGATTTAGGACGTCTCTAATAAGATTATAGAAAAATTGATTAAGTATAAAATATATTTTTAAGTAAAATAAATATATGTAGCTGCTCTTAGATACATTATATAAAAGGTTTTAGCGTTTTTTTTTGTTTCGTCTCGTCCAGATTATTTCGAGGTGAGAGTGAGTGTTTATGGTAGTGTTTCCTGAATTTTAAGGGCAACCAACGCCTTGATAAATTACATTATGCTATGACATCGTGACTGAATGGGGTCGGGACAAAAGTGAGTCGTAAAGAACGAATGAATGAGCTGTTTCATTCGATGCTTCATTCCGCTCGTTAAGATTTTGTGATACTTTTAATCTTTGTAGTGATGAATTCTTTTGGATTTTTAACTACATCCTGCCTGCGGCTTTGTTTAAATACGTTTTATAATATAATAGTCTATAGGCATCTCAATTTTATAGTATTCTTCCTTTCCGCCAAAATGTATCCTACATTACAGTATATTCACTCGACAAAATGACCGCAAAACAAAACAAAATAAAAACAGTGGAACGGAAAATGCCTTATGTCTACTGTTTATCCGATAAAGATTTATTTGAAGCGGTAAAAAGTATTACGGGGCCATTAACTCAAATGGAAGAAACAGATGAGGAAATAATAATTGTTTTGTTTCTCGTTAACTGTATGTCATAATGCCTATTTCATTTAGATCACAAATGTGCTGTAAAATAATACGAAAACGGTTTTATATTTTAATTCATTTTATTAGTACAGATAGTATATTATAATTCGCATATATTCAGCCGTATTTAATAGCAATTTTTAATAGTTAAGCCTCCAAAACTGACATCACTAATGTGAAGAATGACATTCCGGTCTTGATAAACTGCAAGAAAATTATAAAGTAGATAAAAGACTCCATGTCTTGATAGCAAGTAATATATTTTACAATATGTGACATAATCTAAAAAAAACAAAACTATAATTAAATATGCCACGGGCTCGTTGTCTAATGGTAGCAATGTAATAATAATCAACGGGCTGCGGGTTCGATCCTCGGTAATAAAAATATTTCAAATCAAATATTTAATTCTTAAGCATGTTCGACTTCAGCTGATAATTCTGGCCGGTGGAATATCGAAACTCCACCCGGAACGAACGACTGTCCACAGATGATAAAGCCGTGAAGTGTTATTGCGTTATTAGTCTGTGGATTGCCATCGCATGTTATATGTGGCGTATTTCACCTTCTATCAAACCCATGCTTGTGTGACTTCTTTTGTCATGAAGAAACCAATTTAGATTCACAATTTACACGTACTCTTTTGTTCAGGAAAACATAAAACAGGAAGGAGTCTTAAAACGAAAGATTCGCAGTTATTTAACCAATTTTATAGAATTGTTATAGAAATAATAGAAACGTTTAGTGCATTTCTAAAAAAAATTCTAGTAAAAATTAAAATGTAATAGAACTGATTTTATTTAATGTAGCACAGACTGTTATTTAAGGTTCTTTTAAGGATAGAGGAGAACAGGCAAACTTGGGTTTCATTTGATGGTAGGTGCCGTAATAGTCGTATAACACCTAGAAAAAATGCGTGGTCGACCTATTTTGGCTTTGGATATTTCGGAATCCACCGATTAAAACCGAAACGCGATTAAACTTGACGGCTTAATTTTATTTTTCTTAAATTGTATCTTCAAATGTAGCATCTTAGCAAAAATAACTTACCCAAGTAAAAGTCGGCAACGACAAAGGGATAGAACCAAATACATATATAGGCATTCTTTGAGATAGCGCCATTTTGAAAATTAGGACATTCTTCTTATGACTCTTGTCGAAAATGTACCATTTCTCCGTTACGGCCGCTTCCAATTTTTCACACTTAAATATGTACAAAAAACATCTATTGCTACATAATACAATCTTCAAACTATTACCACGCAAAACGGATGAAATAGTAAACATTTAAACAAAACCACTTAAACGGTTTAAAACGTGATCTATATTGATTAAATCTATTTGGAAATTAATTTAATTTTTATTATATAATATATGTTATATAATATCTTCAAACCATTACTATACAAAGCGGATAAAATAGTACATATTAAAATAAAACAACTTAACAGTTTAAAACGCGAAGTGTATTAGGGAAACTTTTATTGGAATGATACAATAAAATAATTTCCAAATAGGTTAACTAATATACATCGCGTTTTAAACCGTTAGAGTGTTTTATTAAACATGAATGTCTAACAAATAATAAGAACAAAAGCACTTCTTTACATCTAGTATTAAATGATAGGCAATCAATAACGCGGGACGCACCTACTTAATAAACATTTCATTTACCTGATTCTCCACCTGCTGCCCAAGGAAACAAAACATGAAAACGACCAGAATGAAGCAGAATTCATGAACATAATATTTCATTGTCTCCAGCGCTAGCTTGGGCTAAAAAAATTCACGTTGACGAGAATTATTCGAGTTACGTTGATTTGAATTCAAGCTGAGTTGTACTTGAATTGAGTTTAATTTGTGAAAGAGTTTTTCCATTATAAGTTATGTATCTTAGAAGGTAATATAAATAAGTAATATTAGTAGAAATCCATATTTGTTTTCGGTATCTATCACAAGATAGAGTCAAATATAGGAAAACAATATTCTCGTCTTAGCTGTCCACCAAATTAGTTATTGAAATAGAGAAGTGTTTTCAAAAGCTCAGACCCACCATGCTGCTCCAGTATGGGTTGATAGGCTTTTTATGGACTATGTAGGTAGTCTGGTCACTAAATAAGTGCTGATAATTGGTATGACCACCTCTGTAGCTAAGTGGTTAAACGTGATGCCTAGAATTGTGTTAAGCGAGAAAGGTCCTGGGTTCAAATCACGGGCAAACAATAGATTGTTTTGATCGGGCAGGGCACGGAAGTCTGATCATTCATGAAATCCATCAGTGAAACGGACACACAAATGTGTTTGCCCACGGAGGGAAACTGAATTTAATTTTTTTTATAGTAATTGTGAAACTTCACGACTTTTTCATCTGTTGTTGGTGGTTCGTGATCCGGACGAAAATTCGATATTTCTACCTGTCATTTAATAAAATTGATTGCAAACATGTTGGGCTCTATGGAGATCGAAACTACGACCCGTTGATTATGTCATGGCACCATTACGCCAAAGAAACCGTCAAAATATAATAGCCACAGTGTAGATATAATAATTTTTAATTTTCGTTTCATTGTCGGGTAAAAGGGTAACGAGTTCGATTCTCAGCGATTTACAAAAACCTACTCACCGATACTGCGATCTTGACCGAAGAAACGCACACCAGCATAATAGCGACGAAGATCAAAGCCAAATAGAATGGCTGACAAATTACATTAAGCCGATTCGCGAACCTGTTCGAATGGACATTTTTAAATTGAATGGACATTCATCGGGCGAGATTAATTGCGTTTCACTTATAACTTTTAAAACATGGCGGCGATCAGCGCTGCCAAGTTTTAACTTTGCTTAACACAAAGTAGACATATTTCCTTGTCTGTATCTTTGAACTTGAGCATTACGTCTCGGGCAGCACTCGAACCGACATCGTCAGCGTTCCGTGCTGTTGCTCTAACCAATTGAGTTACCGTTTTACTCTGATGTTACTTATTTTTTATGTTTTTTATTACATTACCTTTTAGTTCTAACATAATGCTGAACACATTGTGATAAAACAATAGTACACACAGCTTGCCATTTTTCATTCCTCACTCCAGTTATTTCTGATACCAAATCATCCATATATGTTAAGATGAAAGTAATAATCCGTAATTGTCGAATCACTTGACAGACTAAAAGTATAATTGTAGATTGAAGACCGGGATAGGCTACAATAGAAAGATTATATAATAATACAAGTATCAACCTAAAAAATAGTTTAATTTTCTTTCCACTGAAAAGTACAAAAGAAATTTTAATTTTGGCATAATAATTGTGTTTTACTAGTGTAGTCCTTTCATTTGATACCCATATTGAGGGGAAAAGGAAAAATATGTAATCCGCCATTTTGTATCGGCGGCCATCTTGGATTTCTAATGTTATTTGTGATGTTGATTTTATTATATTGTATTATCATCTAAATAAAATGTGTGTACCAAATTTCAGATCAATCTGATAACGGGAAGGTGCTTAAATTTCAGTTTTTAATTTCCCCCCAAACAAATAAATTCCGTACGGGTCGAGCTAAATAAAACTGTCTAAAAACAAAAGAAGATCTATTATTAATTATTATTTATACGTTATACATTAATATATACACACACTTTTTACACGTGCGATGGTCTAATGTGTAATAATCAACAGGTAGTGGGTTCGAATCCTACCGGGTCCAACATCCATCTAATAGAATGAATAGTTTGTCTGAAACATGTTGGACTTTGTCTGGAAATCTGAATATTAAATGGACGGTAGGAATATCAAAATCCTGACTGGGACACGAACCGCAGTCCACAGATGTACAAAAGTTTAATATATAATAATACTTCTATTACTTACCAATACAACACAAGTAACCAGCATATGCGTGGAAAATGAAAGACGCAATGTATATTTTAAAGTTTGCCAGACTCCAAGGAAACCACATATCAAACGCTAAAATAAAATTTAATATTTCAGTTACACAAATAAATATAAATAATTGATAAAAATTACAGTCAGTTTTACTTTTACATAAGAGACACCCTCCATCTTTAGTCTCTCCGTGACCACGGCTGCTGCAATCGTTTTTTTACTAGCAGTGTAATTTTCAAATAAAATATTTTCAACGGATTTAAAGGCGATATATTACTTAATTTCTTTTACGCTGCAATATTTTTAGTATAATAAATAATAAATTTAATTTAATAAGTATTAAATTACAGAGTACACTCTGTAATTTTTTCCAAATGATATGGGCAGTTTACGAGATCGCGCTCAATTAAATAAATACTCTTTATCTTTATATTAGTATAGACTAAAGTAACTAAAATATATAAAGAAGCAGTATTGTTAATACAGTTCTCGGCTTTAACCATAAAAAGTGTTTACTTAGTGACACTGCTGTGTTTTGCAGGGATGAAAATGTTCGTACCCAGGACCTTTCGTTCTTTCGGAGCCATATAAGTAAAGTTATATATTTCAATGTAGACTCTTCTATACACTTACCTAATAAGCGCAAATCCTTATCTGTCGTTACAATCATATGATAAATAGGCCCACAAAGATACAACGTCGCGCACAACCAAACGCTTGCTACATAAATTTTTATCAGGACCGTGGCTAGTTTTAACACGCGGCTTTGCGAGTTTAATACAAGCTTTTTTAGTTCACGCAGTTTTCCTGTTTTCCGGGATAAGGATAGAGCGTATATCACAAATGGGAGATCCAAAGCGCGGTCGCGAAACGCCATCTCTTCAACAAACACCTGTTTGACAATTTTTAATTAATAGTTATTCATAAAGGACTTCGTGAATTCTTAATCAAATTTAGGTAAATTTATATTTTTTTATGATAGGGGAAGGATTGATTTCGGATTCACTTGATGAAATGTGAAATACCACACATCCATAACAGTTGATGACTATGCGTGACCTATTTTATCTAAAATGAAAATGGAGACTTTAAACACATAAATATATAATAAAGTAAACAAGCAGTAGGTATATATTTAGGAAGGTAAAAAAACTATATAAAAATTAAAAATCAATTTTAGATAAAAAATTAGAGACGGGCAGGATTTGAACCGGCATCTACAGCGCTGCGTATTGTTGATTTAACCAATTGAACTACCGTACCGTACATCGTCAAATTTTCCAAAAAATTGATATGTGTCATGTACTTGTGAAAAATATCAAATTGTTTGTTCAATTCAATTTTATCAAGCAGTTGGTTTAATATATATCCCAACTGTGCCCTTGTGTGTACTGTGTATTGGTACCTGGAAATCCCTCTTAAACACCAAACAGATCCCGAGCGAAATAAACATGATAACACCAGTAGTCCAAACGCAGGCTCCCTGGATGCACAAAAGTAAATCGGACGCGTTCGATATCACGAACACCGATGTGAAAACAAAAGTTAGAGAACCCAAAAAGAAGTTGAATGTCTGGATTATCAGCCATACCCTGGAATTCCAGTTTCGTTTTGAGAAAATAGAAATTCCAGCGAACGAGAGGATCCGGTCGAAGACTCGAAAAGTTTCATCCATGTCGGGAACTGTTAAGAAGTGATTTATTGGAGTAATACGAATTTTTACGTT
The DNA here is from genome assembly GCA_963661955.1 of Leptosia nina. NCBI lineage: Eukaryota > Metazoa > Arthropoda > Insecta > Lepidoptera > Pieridae > Leptosia > Leptosia nina. The sequence continues at coordinate 11,866,912 of CAVLEF010000009.1, read as the reverse complement.
TGTATCGCGCGGTAGAGTCGTGTGGAAAAGCTGTTGAATGTAATAATGCATTTAAAAGTGTTTTGTTTCGATTGTTCATTGTTACGATTACAAGAAAAACTTTAAAATGCAATTATAACATACACTTTTATCACATTAAATTGCTTTTTGTAAAGCATAGGAAATATTATACAAATAGCAATTTAATGATTGGTAAAATTTCAGAGTTCGTCAATAATTATAAACAAATAAGAATAAATCGTTATTTAAACAAAGGTTTGCAACACATAATAATATGCTAGTTGCCAATGTGTTCAATATATCATAGGCAAAGTGTTATTTCAATTATATAAATCTAAAACACTTTTAACCGTTTAAAACGCGAAATATATTTTTTTAAACTGCAATGCGACGTTTTACGCAAAATTACATTTAAAATATTGCTGCTTAAAATAAACTAAAACTAAGTTAACTAATAAATTTCGCATTTTAAGCCGTTAAAATAAATTTTTGAAGTTAGTTCCATTTGTCTAACTTACAGACAATGCTTAAGTATAAGAACATTAATTCACAAAAAATACTAGGTTGGATTATCAGCTCGATTTCCAGCTCGGAAGTAAGAACTTATACAACAAATTAAATAGTCAGTCCTCGGTATCAAACTACTAAATTTATATACTCCTCAAGTACCGGTGGATGAAAACAGCTCGCGTCTAAAACTTCTCTCCTACGACACATAGTTTCTATTCTACGAATGTTAAATATTTGTTTCCACTTTTCACGCTGACTGTACTCGTCACTGTAATCATCTTCAATGGTAGTATTTGGAAAAAAAAATGATAAGTATGTTCCGACTCACATATTCCTTTGTATCATAATTGCGATAATAGTTTTTGATTGACACGTCTTTGATATTTTTGTATATTTTAACTACCCTGTTATTTACTGAAGGGTATTTTCTACTTTAAGGTTTGTTTTTGAAATTGAGGCTTTATGGTAAGTACTTTGTGGATATTTGTCATATATTTTTTAATGACGTTCATTTATTTCATGTAAAAAATATTAATGTTTTCAAACGATATATTAGTTAAACTTATTTTTAACTTCGGCCCGACGTTTTGGGTGCTTTGCAGCAGCCATAGTCAGTCAGAATGATTTTTAAGTTAAAACCATTTTCTCATCTGTGGATGGTAGTTTCTGGGCGGAAGTAAAATTATAAATTTAAAAATTAGAAACATGTTAGATTTGGTGGGGATCGAACTTGTTGATTATTATTAACCATACATTGCTTATCTGTGACGTCATTACTATGGTTGAATTGCAGCCATTAAACTGATATTATCTTTTCCACAATCTACAATTATCTATCATTACTGAAGCAGACAGACATACAATCTATCTGTTTTACTGATCTATTTTTTTCAGGTAAGTAGTCGATCTTACTTGTGCCCTCATCGACCGAAAATATGAACTCCGCGTGATTTAAACGCGGGACTAGTTATGCTTTATTAAGCATGACTATGCATGGTATTCCATGACAGGCAAATATTTAATTATAGAACTGCGCAGGTGGTAAACCTAATAACGAGATTAGCTCAAAAAGTTTGAGATCGTTTTCGTATGAGTTACACTAATATTTGTAGGAATTAATTATTAAAGTAAACAGTTTAAATTCAAAAGCTATGAAATTCATGTTGGATTTCGTTTCAGCGGAGGCGTGCTTGCGGGTAATGTGTTCCGAGTTTAGGATTTTGAAGGAATTATTAATTTTCAGCTATATATATCTGGCACTAGCTTCGTCCGCATAGAATAGTAAATTTGGGCAACAAAATTTGTTTTTGCAAACCTCCTCTTGACCGCAAAAAAACGCGAAATACCTATTATTGCAAAATTCATATGATTGGGACGATTTATAATTAATTTATTACATACAGTTAAAATACTTACTTAAATAGAAATAAAATGCGTATTTAACATTCATATTAATTTGTTACTCTATGAGAATTTTGTCTTATTTGACTGGATTATTATAATTTATCTGTAATCTAAGGTCACTTGACTAACCCTGGACTGTTCGTTCGTGTAGGTTCGAGTAACTGATAGTAACTAATGCACTTTCGTGAGGGTACTTACAGACATACTATGTAGATAAGTAAAATTCTGTACCCAAATGGGTACAGAATCCAACAGGTCATTATTTTGTCTGTATCACTGGAAAATATATATAATTCTGTACTCTATCCAGTTAATTTTTTTTTATGTATTTGTAGGAGTCGAACTTAGAACCTCGAGCGCTGAATAGTGTATAATGTAACCCGTCCTTGACTGAACTACGAAGGAAGTCCTCGAACGATGTTCTTGTAAGGTTTAATTAAATAAACATTGTATATAGTGACAAATTCTTTTCGAGACTTCTCTAAGAGAAAAATTGGATGTAGACAATACGGATTTTCTCAATCCATTATGGGAAAACAAAAGAGCGCGTATCGAGAATGCAATAAATCGTTTAAGTCCACACAAGGGAAGCCAAACTGATCGCACATGAGCAAAATAAGTAGATTTGTCTAGCGTCTAGAGTCTAGACTGTAACCGATATCTGTGATACAAAGTGGACGTTATGATATTATTTTTCGTCACGGTTGAGTGACCATTCTATGAACAAAGCTCGTTGGTGTAAAGCATTGTATGGCTCAATTATCGGCTCGTGAGTTCGATTTCCACCGGTTTTATTTTTGTATTTGTATATTTTCGTTGGACTTATGGAATCTGGGTGTTAATTGGTTGGTAGGAATATCGAATTTCCGTCCGGGTCGTGTACCACAGTCCACATATGAAACAGTTAAGTTAATCGCATTTCAATTTCAGAATGTGGATTTTCGACTATCCAAAGCCAAACTAAATCAACAACGCGTCTTGTTTAGATGTTATACATTCATCCCGTTTCCTAAGGTTGAAGCATGGGCGAACATATTTTTGTGTCCGTTCCTAGATCTATTCTATTTACAGACAAAGTACTCCGAATATGCGCCCTGTCCGACGGAAACAAATTACTGTTTCCACAGGATTCGTACCCAGACACGCTCGCATTGCAACACGTTTGATTGGGCTTCTGAGATGGTACATTTCGTCTAGTTAGATAAAACGAAAAATATGTCAGAAGCACGCTTTGGTTCGAGTATGTTTCTAGGCTTTCTTATTCATATTTTAAAATGCTTCGTGAGTACATTAATAGACGATATTGATTGTAATAAGTGCTTACATTAAGTGTATAGTGGGACATAGGACTCGTAGTAAACTCAAGTAAGACAATTTACTAATAAAGTTTACTGTGTTATGTTTAATTTCTATACGTTATAAATTATTTTGTTTGAAAAGATTGTGCTTATCTCCTTAATTAAAAATTTGCCTATAATTCATTTACTAAATTTTAAAACTGATGTTAGACATGTTGAAAGTACACGAAAAAACATTCAAACATAAATGTTGAACAGGATAAGACGATAGATTTGTTTACCATGCAAAAACCACAATTAAATAAATATTTAAAAAATATGTCTAATGGCAGCTACGTTATCAACTAAAATAAATGATTTTTTTTATTACTTTCTGTTGTAATGCATCTAAAACGTCCGGTAGCAGTATAAAAATAATAGTAATGTTACAAAACCTTCTTTTAATTTATGTACATATCAACGGGACTCACTTTAAGCGAAATATTAGGGCTCAATTACAAGACAATTTAAAAACAGCTTTGTGATTTCAGTGCAGTAAAAAAATATCATTATATTAATAAATAAACTATGTTCATAAAGTACATAACAGTCTTTATATACTTCCTATATAGTAATTATTGATACACTTTGACCTAAGGTTACGCTACAAATCCGCGTTACCAATATGCCATTATTAGTAATCGTTCTTAGATTATTATATCGAGATTATTAGTATATTATAAACTGTAAGATTTAAAACATAGGTTGTCACATACTTTAATGATATTAAAGAAACAATGTGCTAATTATGAAGTTGTATCTAATATTGTTACTAAGTGCAATCATTTTGGGAGATTGTAGAAGATTCACAAGATGTCGGCTAGCATCAGAACTCATGAGAACGCATCTTATCGATAAAACTTTCTTGGGAAATTGTAAGTATTTTTTTTTTCATTCCTTGTAGTCTTCCAAATTGTTACACCTTTGTAGCGTTGTGATTGAATTTTTGGTTTCAGCTCCCTGTAAGCAATTGTTTCGGTACGGTTGATCACAGAATTCTAAGTTATTAGTTTCCTTAATAAATCGATATAACAAAACGCCATAGAAACAGGATTTTCCAACTACAAATATTTATTTTGTACAATTTATAAATTAACTAGCGCACAAATAAGTTCCATTGACGAAATAAAGTTGACTCATTACTATAGTAATTAATTGGACTTTTACAATAAAAATCCGGTTTAAAGTGTATTTAATTAAAATATTTAAATTTCACTAATGGAATTTACAACACACAAGTTAAATTCTATTAAATTTACTTTATAACAATGACCCGACGATTCAATGTGATTTAAAATAAGTTAACTGAGAGATGTCGCATTATAAACTATTACTAATTAATACAGAAAATTTAACCGATTAAATCAATGAAAAAATAGTAAATAGTAAAAGAGCCGAATAGAACACACACAAAGCAATATACAAATATTAAAAAATCACACGACTAACAGTCTAAAATGTTACATAATTCAATTATATGAATATCATTATCTGTCTTCCCCTGACATTGACATTTGCATGCGCGCGCGCAGACTTAATGTCATTGAGTGATTATCCGCCATGAGGTGCGCGTGTTTATTTATGTGTTTGCTTGTGTGCGTTAGCGCGAAACGTTTCGAAACGAGATGCAAACTTGTCCGAGAGTTAATCAAAGTCGGGATGCCCACTGATGTGTTTTTCGGACATTGTAAGTTGAGCAAAACTGATAAAATTTAATTACTGTCTACTTTGACTACGTAGTTTGAGGTTATAAACGTTGTTTTGTCTTTTGACGTAGAACATTAGCAATAAATTCTGTTATTACTTAGACGCTAAAAAATCCCTAGCAATGTCTACTTTTTGTTCAAAATCCAAATTAAAAGAAGTTGATATTACTTATTTTTTTAAGCAAAAAACACAGGTTGACTAATATTTTCATCGTTGTTGTTCTTATATTGAAAATAGTTAATACGTATAAGTAGAAAAAAATCGTCAATGACGTGTAGACACGGTAGCTAGATTGGTTAAAGCAAGCATTGAAAAAATATTAAACATTTAATTTTAAATTAAAACTTAATTATTTTTCACATGTTAATTAGTTATTATACTAATTAAATTATTAAAGAAGTTATAAAAATATGTTATTTTATAAAACAAATTATAACATTAATAATAATCAAATCGAAACTCAATTATTCAATATATTTTATAATGGCCGATAACCAAACAAAAATATACAATGAAAAAAACTAATATCTACACTATTATATAAAGCTAGAGAGTTTATTTGTTTGTTTGAACGCGCTAATCTCAGGAACTACGGGTTCGAATTGAAAAAAAATATTTTTGTGTTGGTTAGAGCATTCATCAAGGAAGGCTATAAAATATCGCTTGTATTAGTCAAAAAAAAATTGGGAAAATTATTCTGGGTTTCCGAGGCGTACGCTGCATAAAAGGTTCAAGATACCCAACAAATATATGTGAAAGAATGATTCCTCTTTAAATGATCTAAAAAAAAGTCCCGGACGCGATATGTCTATCTATTAAAATTAATTTGCAAGAAAGATGGGGAAAGACGCGACCGACCTCGTGGGTAACAGCTTACTGCATAAGTTAATAAAGATGAAGAGGTTCCCAAAAACGAATTTGGATGCCCAAAATAACGATTCTTGCGGATGAAGGCGCTGATACAGCCAGTACAATATAAATTAAGGTTATAGTACCTAATTATATTGTTGAATCAAATTAGTAAATATAGAAAACGGAACGAAAATATTGGATAAATAACTAAGGACAGAAACACACACAAGATTTCTATATTAAATTAAATAAATAACAGACGATACTTAACATTTACTCTATCATCAAGTATACAAACGGTAAATATGTATAGAAAAGACATGAAATAAACATTATTCAAGAGTAAAGTTACGAGGTCAAACCGGGTCCCATTATAATATTATCGTGGACGTATTTAATTATAAAGAGTAGGTTTATTAGTAATCTATACTAATATATAAAGCTGAAGAGTTTGTTTGTTTGTTTGAACGCGCTAATGTCAGCAACTACTGGTTCGAATTGAAAAATTATTTTGTGTTGGTTAGAGCATTTATTGAGGAAGGCCCCCGAGTAAAATTTTCAACGTCTTGTTTCTTCTATAATTGAAGAGGTATACTCCAGCCTAAAGGAGATGCGCCGTCAACCTACCTTGCCTTTGGATATTCGAAAATCCACTGCCTGAAGCGGAGACGTGAATAAACTTTACGACTTTTTCATCTGTGGACGGTAATTTGTGCCCCGGATGGAATTTTAGATATTCCTACCATCCATTAATATCCAGATTTACAGACGAAGTCCAACATGTTTCGGTAATTATAAATCATGTAAAAAATTTGAGATCTAACCCATGAATCGTTGATTATTAGCCGTACATTACTTCCATTACTACAATGAGCTCGCCCGTCAAGAGAAGAACTGGCAAGAACCTCACCGCCACTCCTTTTATCGCCATAATATGTTTTCTTATTAATTATAATTTTACTTCTAGCATAATTACATATAAGATACGTTAAATTTTAATAATAACAGATATAGCGGTTCAGAATCGAAGAAATTATATATAATACTAGCTGTGTCAGCGACTTTGCCCGTCATAATCGTTATTTTGGGCATCCAAATTCGTTTTGCAAACCCCCTTCACCTTTATAAACTTTAGCTTACCCACGACGTCGGTCGCGTTCCTTCTCGTTGTTCTCGCAAGATAATCTTTTAAGATAGGCATATAGCGTCGCGGACTTTTTTTATATCAGTTAAAGAGGAAACATTGTCTCATACAGATTTTTTTGGTTATCTTGAACCGTTTATGCAGCGTACGCCTGGGAAATCCATAATGATGAATAATTTTCCCAATTTTTTACATTTCTCACTATATCTTGGGCGATGTTCTTGATAAATGTTCTTGCCAACAGAAGAAGAATGATTAAATTCGAACCCGTAGTTCCTGAGATTAGCGCGTTCATACAAACGGACAAACAAACTCTTCTCTATAATATATTAGTATAGATTTAAATGTCATATATGCCAGCTATGATACTATTCTACTAAGTAGGTTTTATTGTGGTATTTTTCAAGTGTTATATATAAATTAATTAAGTTTATATATCTCTGCGTAGTTAATAACTATTTTAGTTTTTGTACGAGAGGTTTTTTAAACTATGGGTAAAACCATTTATTCTTCACCTTGATTTAAATAATAAGCAGTTATGGTTAGTAATAATCGAGTTTTGTACAAAATTATACCTTAATACAAATCGTTAAGGTTACAAGTTACTTAAAGCCAAAAAAATTTTTTGTCTCTTTTTATTTATTTTCTCTTTATTATAAGAAGTTAATTTATAATAAATAAGTTTAAATAAAACATTTAATACTGAGTACCTAATAAAGAATTAATTTAATTAACTTCACTTATAATCCTATATTTGTTGTGATATTGTTGTACCTACACTGATTTTGTAGGCATATTACTATAAATAGTTAACAATGGCGTAAATAATTTCTATGTATACACATGTTATTGTGAGATAAATGTTTGACATGAAAACAGTAAAGCAAGGTAGCGCTATAAATTAAAATGATAATAATGTGTACATATGGGTTAAATTTCATCAAAATTTGTGTAGCCTTTTTTCGTAAAATACATCGCATTACGTAAAACGTGGAGTAACAAGATCGGCTTAAATAGATTTGAAAACCATTGTTACAAGTATACTACCTTCAAATAAAACACTTTTAACGGTTTAAAACATGAAATGTAGGATAATTAAAGTACGGCCGATGTTTTGGATGTTTTGCAGCAGCCATGGCCACGGGGAATTTAAAGAAGGTGTCCTTAAAGTCAAAACTGTTACGCTAGCGCCATCTGTTCCGTATTATTTTCTATTAAGCGAAACCGGCTGAGTCATTGTAAAACTGATTACCGACGTCCTCGCGTTTACCGCTATGCTATTTTTTGATAATAAGTTTAACGAATACATTTCGCGTTTTAAACCGTCAAAAGCTTTTTAAAGTGTTTTATTTAAATGTGTACTATTCGCGTAAACTATAGACAGTACTTACGTATTATATAACTTTTAATGTTATTTTCAGGGGTTTGCTTGATAGAGAAAGTAAGCAATCGAGATACAAAGGCCTTCGAAGTTACACCGAGTGGCAAGAAGTTTTACGGGTTATACCAGGTAAGGCCTTTATTTAAATTACATTAAATAAATCTTTGTTATGATTTTTTTTACCAATAACAGCGGGACTCGCATTACCATTTTCCTACAGAGGCCATCTTTTCAAGTATTTTCAATTAACTTGAAAATTTTCCTAAATACATTTTGTAATTTAAATTAAAATTTTCAATTTTTAAATATAGTATAATACATATTTCTTTCTTTACTTTTATATTCAACGTAGGTGAAAATGTTGAAGTGAATATTGTTCACACACTCCAAGTGACGTGCAAAGTCTCCAGCTCTGAAAATAGGCCAGACATTTTATGGGCCTTTAATTTATATCTGAGACAAACCCTGAGCTGACAGTTAGACTTTCTGTTCATTTATTACTTTGGGTAGTTGACTCTATTTTTACAAAAGACTTTGAATATCGCTAACAATGAGAAGCTTATAAAGAACGTATTAATATATATTTTTTAATGTTTTCTAAGATCTTTGAAAATGTTGATATCAAATAGGTTAATTTTTTAATGATATATGCTTGGGTGGTAGGACTAGAGACATTCTGTCTGGGTCACGAACCACCGTGCACAGATAAAAAAAGCTGTTACTTACGCGTATCAGTTTCGGACTGTAGATTTCCGAATATCCAAAGCCAAAATAGGTCACAACGCATCTAGTGTAAATGTTATATAGGTGGCCTCTCATGAAGTAAATCCCATACTTGTCTGTCTTTCTATATCTTAAAAAAATTGACGAATTTACGGTCTATTAAATATAATAACCTAATTTTAACTGTTTTAACTTTTAATCAAATGAACTCCATACTTGTCCAGTCACCTCTGTCTATAAAGTCATTTCTCTGACATCTATATTATTTAAATAAAACACTTTAACGGTTTAAAACGCGATATATTAGTTAAACTTATTTGAAAATTATAACGAATGGCGTTTTAAACCGTTAAAGTGTTTTATTTAAATGTGTACTACTCGCGTAAACTACAGACAGTATTTTTTTCTATATTATAATTGATAGATAAATATACACTGCGTCTACTCCAATGGTGAGAGAGATGAGAGTATCCGATGTAATCACTAACCAACTACCCGACAAAATAATTCATATTAATTAGTTGTTAATTATCATTTCAGATTCCGAGCCGATGGTGTCGGGAAGGAAAGAAAGGGGGAGACTGTAATATTGCCTGTGAATGTAAGTATCCTCTTTTGAAACACATTTAGGTTTAGTTCACACTGAGATGAGACGCGGCTCACATAAACACCACAAAATTTATTGAGTGCACCAAAAGAAACGTTTCATTGCAAGAATTTGATATTGCAGTCCGAAAATAAAGCGGGGCCTCAACAAGTATCAGCGCGTCAGGTGTGAGTTGACCCTTATTTCAAAAACATGTTGGTATTTTTAAATAAAACACTTTAACGATAAAAATAAATATGCGATATATATATATTACTTAAACTTATTTGAATATGATTTTAACTACGGCCCGAGGTTTCGGATGCTTTGCAGCAGCCGTGGTCACGAGACAGAGAATAAGTTTAACTTATATATATCGCGTTTTAAACCGTTAAAGTGTTTTATTTCAAGGTATACTACTCGCGTAAACTATAGACAGTATTTAGTATTTAACATGTTGGTACTTTTATATTTCAATTATTAGTTTGAATATTTCCTTTAATAATTGATCGTTTTGAACAATTATTGCTTTCTCCAATCTACGAGTATAATAAGCTCGTGGTGATATATATTTTGTCGGAGCTTGTTTATTTCATAAGTTTGTTTGTTTTTAGTTTTATCATTATGGCTTTGATAAATGTGATACTAGGTTATACGTTGACCATGTCGATCAATATTCACTTAAGAAATACTTTTATTTTTCTAATAATAATGTATGCACGTTAAGCTCTCTCCGAGTTTAAAATGCAGAAGAATGTGTAAGACTTTTTCCTATATAAATTATGAAACGATAATTTTCCTGATCCGTGAAAACCCATCAAAAGCCAGTGTTAATAAAAATAGCTGTGTTATAAGCAACAAATAAAATATAAACGAAGTATGTCCCGTCAAGCATAAAGGTTCAACAATGGCAAGTGGGCAGTTTTAGGAGAAAACAATCTTAATATTTGGGTCTTACAAGTTAAAATCGCGCGTATAAAATGTCCGTCTTTTCCTAGGTCTATTGTAGAGTTTTATGGAGCGCGTTTTACGTTCGCGGCAATTTTACAGCGGTCAAGTACCACTAGTAAAATACTAAGTGTACAAGTGCTTTTTGGTCGTATTTTATATTTCGAATCAAGGGGTTGCTAGTTTATTGAATTCGAGTTTTAAATCGACTGACAAACGTAAAAATGGGCCGCCGTGACCCAGTGGTGTTGGACAGGGCGCTGAGTTTAGTTCGAATCTAAGCAACACGACAAATTATTATAGTATTGGACAGAGATTAAGGTACAAATTTATTAAATACTGTCTGTAGTTTACGCGAGTAGTGAACATTTAAATAAAGCACTTTAACAGTTTAAAACGCGACATATATTAAACTTATTTAAAAATTATTATAAATAGCGGGGTCTCACCGGGTAGTTAAAATCATTTTCAAATGAGTTTAACTAATATATAACGCGTTTCAAACCGTTAAAGTGTTTTATTTAAATCCTCTAACACTACATCAAATTCTGACTTTAAAGATTTGCTATGGCTTACGGTTAGAACTACGGCCCGACGCTTCAGGTGCTTTGCAGCTAACAAACTAATTAATATATGTCGATTTATAAACCGTGTAATTGTTTTATATAAATGTGTACTACTCGCGTGGACTACGGACGGTGTTAAAACACTGCAAAATGAATCTGCTGAACACAGCACGAGGGCATAATGCCTCTAAGTTACTTAGCTGAAAAAAAAAATATGGTAAAATCAATTCGGCCATTATTTTTTCCTAAAAACGAACTACGGTGAATGGACTTCATTTTAATTCCTACCAATGAACTTAGCCCCCGTACTTCGAAACCATAATATCGCATGAATAACGACTCCTCGTTATGCATAATATAATACAGTTAGAATAACTGTCGCCTAACTATTGCAGCCAAGCTAACTATATTACGGGGGAAGTGGTTTCCACAATGTAGTTCAAATACAATTTCTAGACTGTGATGATAAACTAATTTCCTTAAAGCTGCACTAGATATGGTATTCATATTTATTCGATGAGTAAAACATTTTTTTTAACAGCCGTAGTTTTAAAAGTATAAGACATCAATGTTAGTTTGATGGTTTGAGAGAGCGTATACATAAAAATTAATATTTTTTATTAATTTAATAATAATTATTAATTTAATTGCGCGAAGGGTGACGCGTTTATTGTTTCCCTGGGATTCAAACCCAAAACCGAGAGAAGCTTAACGCAATGCTAGGTAACACGTTTAACCATTTAGCCACAGAGGTATATTGAGATAGGTAAATTGAAATTCTTTACATTTTTACCTTTTTTCTATATAATATTTGTTTTATAGACTATAGTCTCTGTGACTCAGCAGCAGAGGTCCTTGGTTTGACTCCCAAGGGAAAAATTGAAACACTACTTGTTACTAAGATCAACTACTTGTTTGTTAATCATCTCCAGCCCTCCTTTTGAGAAACTGGGTTACTATATTTATTTATTTTTCAGCTTTGCTAGATGATGATATCCGAGATGACACGGCGTGCGCGGTAAAGATCTTTCATCGCGAAGGCTTTAAATACTGGACGCAGTGGTCTGCCCGTTGTAAGAACGACAATTTCATCACAAAAGAGATTTATAAGTAAGTAATCTGTACTAATATTATAAAGCTTGTTTGTTAGCTAGCAAGAATGACTAGACGCGATCTTTTCTATATATTTCTAAATAAATAAATAAAATAAATAGACCTATTTTGAGATTCCTATATAGGATTAATATTCATACACAATCCTATTTGGAAATTTACAGGCTCAAACCGAATCGCGATTAAACATAAACTTAATAACAGATTTCCAGGCGAAGTTCAACATGTTTCGCATAAGTTTTTAAAAAAAATAGACCAACGAGCCAGTGATAAAAAAATATATTTGTGTCGCTATTATCGAACTCTCTCAAAAGTTTGGGCCGATATAACTTGTTTAAAACCATACAAAGAAGTCTGTATTACTTCAACTAGTAAACTAAAATGTTTAATAAATGGTTTAAAATGCGATACTTTATGATATATGATTTATGATTTACTTAAACATATTTGAACTACGGCCCAACTAGTATATTTTACTACTCTCGTAATCTATAGAGTGTATTTTAATAAATGGTTAAGAGAAGATAATAAAATTATTTATTTGTATAAATTATTATAATTCCTTCGACGCAACGATCCTTATGTCGGTCGTTACTTAAATCTTCAATTTGCATAATCAGTCCCCAGGCCACATTGAATCAGCTTGATGGGTTGCATTTTAGCTCTCATTAGAAGAAAGCGCCTTTGTCTCAAGGGATAAAGGCGTGTGCCCATTTTGTGTCCGCCATTTTCTTATTTATTATTTTTTGTATGGTGGTAGAAGACAGACAAATGTGAGGTTAACTTAATGGTAGGTGTAATACCCCAGCCATAATATATGCGCTGTCGGCCTATTTTAGCTTTGGATATTCGGAAATCAACAGACTGAAACCGATTTTCACGGCTGTTTTTATATGTGGACGGTGGTTCCTGACTCGTATGAAACTTCGATATTTCTACTACCCATTTAATATTTCCGGACGAAGTCCAACATGTTTTAGACAATATTAAAAACATGATGGATATAATATTTAGGCTTAATTTGCTACCAAAGAGCCTGTCAAATTTAGTATTAGATTGTAAGTGGTTGTTACGATATATTTGATCTATAGATCTATAAGATTCTTAATTCAAAACCAACACTGTCTTACTCCATTTTGAAATACGAACGAATTATTAAATATTGGATTAAAACGATGAATAGCTAAAAATTATTAAAAAAAATATCGAGCAGGTGTCGAACCTGTGATTGTCAGCATGTGACGTAAATATGTATTATTACTATTAAATACCTTTTTATGACCCGTAGTTTTTATTTTTATATAATAACAAATTTTCCTTACTTAGTGAAAACGCACCCTAATTTTGAAGTAAGTTTTGTTTTCGACTTTTTAACTTCTGGATAAATACAATTAAAAATTCGAACGCTTCTTTGAGTTCTTTGTTATTTTAATGAATAAAAACTACAGTTAAAACAGAGTAGTTAATCAGAACAATTTCCCCCCACTTCCGACCCTATTCCACACGGAAACATTAAAAAAATATATATATATAAGATATGATAATCTAGGGGGGCAATTCTCGACTGGTTGGCATAAGAAATAAATATATATATATATTATAAATATTTTTTAAACATAGAAGAGAACGGACAAGCTTGGAGTTCACTTGATGTTAGGTGAAATACGCCAGCCTATAGCATCCAAGCAATGCGCTGAACTATTTTGGCTTTGGATATTCGGTAACCCACAGCTTTTTTATCTATGGATGGTGGTTCGTGACCCGGATAAAATTTTCGTACCACCCAATAATATCCAGATTTCCAGACGAAATCCAACATGGTTCAGAAAATTTATAGATTGTCAATTCTGTAAGGACCCGGCCAGTTTCGCCAAATACCAACTTCGACGGAACAGATGGCGCTAGCGTAGCAATTTTTTACTTTGACGTCAGAGACATCCTTCATCTTTAGTCTCCCCGTGACCACGGCTGCTGCAAAGCATCCGAAACGTCGGGCCAAAGTTAAAAATCATTTTTAAAATTAGTTTAACTAATATATCGCGTTTAAACCGTTAAAGTGTTTTATTTAAATGTGTACTACTCGCGTAAACTATAGACAGTATTTAATTTATAGATTGATTAGAAAAATGTTGGATGGGAATTGAACAACGAGCCGTTGATTTAAATAAAACACTTTATCGGTTTAAAACGCGGTAAGTTAGTTAAGCTTATTTGAAAATGTTTTTTAACTTCGGCTCGACGTTTTACTGATATATCGCGTTTTAAACCGTTAAAGTGTTTTATTTAAATGTGTACTACTCGCGTAAGCTAAAGAAAGTATTTGACGACCCGTTGTTTATTAGCTGTACATAGCTACCGATACACCAACGGGCCCCGTCGAAATAAGTCAAATAATATGACATTTTTGTATAAAATTAATTATAGAAAATGATATCGATCTTAATATAATAACATTTTTATTATTCCAGATGTCCAGACCTCCTATCGCCCAGAACAAGTCCAGAACGAATAATGCACAGTGACACGCTGAGAGCGAGAAGACGGTTTGCAAGAAGCACTTTGCAGTCGCGATATAGTTTCTTCGGATTACAATGGTTGGAATAAAAGTTTTTTTTATTTCTATAGAAAATCCAATATATAAATAAAGAACCACTGAGAGTCATCAGTTTCAGTCCACTGTTGTGTGTGGGGACAGGACTTCTTCATTGTATACCATCATAATTAATAGCTGTACAGCATCATACATTTTCTACATATTATACAGTTACTAGCTGTGCCAGCGACTTTGTCCGCGTAGAATAGTTATTTTGGGCATGAAAAACTTGTTTTTGCAAATCTCCTCATCTTTATGAATTAAAACTGTTACCCACGACGTCGATCGTGACCCGTCATTTTTGCAAGTTAATCTTAAAATCTCAGAAAAGTTTTTGGATACTATAAAGAAAAAAAATTGTTATAAACGTATTTTTTTTAAAGATCGAAAATAAATTGAAAAAAAATTTCGACTCGGGCAGGACTTGAACGTCGTCAGCTTTCCGTGCTGTTCCTCTACCAATTGAGCTGCCGAGTCCTATTGGTAGAGGAATTATCTTTAAGTTTTATAGTGCCTTCATATGCAATAACATGTGAAAAATAGTTATGTTTTCAAACGTATTTTTTGGTTATTAACTGTTTTTACACGCAACGGAGGATCTCAAAAATGAATAACTTCCCTTCCCTCTCCCCGTTATTTCCCTCTGTTTCATCGTTACGATTTGTCGCAGTACATTAGTTAAAGAATACAGATTACTTACACCATTCCCTATAGATTAAAACTTAGTTTTAACCTCCCTATAGTGGTATAAAAACACGATACCTCTTATTAAAGTGGTAAAGCACATTTGCCATCGCCGATTCTCCAATGCCAGTAACCGCAACAGGAAATAATAAACAAACTTTCGGTGTCTGCTTGATTTCCTTTGAGCATCCGAATATCTCGGGCCTTCGCTTCCTGCAATAGAATGCTTCAAATCGTAATAATATTTTGGCTCCCGATTTGAGGTTGGACAAATAGTCGCAAAAGTTAGAGAAACGGTCTTACTCTGGAGTCTGGCGAAAAAGAGGTAAATAAGATTTACTGTTTAACATAGAAAACAATAGGTTTAAATAAAACACTTTAACGGTGTATAATGTAATAAGTTGATAATAACTAATATTTATCACGTTTTAAAACATTAAAGTGCTTTAATTAAATGTGTACTACTCGAGTAAACTACAGACAGTGTTTGGATTAGGTTTATTCTGAATAAACCTAATATATAATTTATAAATAAAACTTAACCAAACAAATATCAAGAATTAAATAAAATGTTATTAAAAAATTAAGAACTCAGCTACGTTGGGACTCATGGCCCAACACTGATATTTCGTGGCCTTAGAGGCTGAGCTATCGCAAGACAGCTTGTTTGAGAATTTAATTATAATAGCGCTACTACAATAGATAATTTAAAATGTAGCTTGTTTTAAAATTGAGAACGTGTAAATTAATTTATATAGAAAAGCATTATTAATGTATGGGAACTAGAAAAATTCGACACAGTGAAATAATACGCAGGTTAACTATAGATGTGGTAAAAAATGTAATACGGCGAAGAAAACAATTATTAATATAAAATAACTTAAGTATAAGCCTAAACCCTCCTCCGATAACTTCTCGATCCAACACAACGAACCAGTCGTTCGCGCCCAGTGAGATTAGCGCGTATAAACAAACAAATTCTTCAGCTTTATAATATTAATGCACATTTTGTATTTATATAAAGCACCTACTTATAACTATTTATTGACAAAAGAAAATCGTTTTTTGTCTTGACTTTTGTTTGTTTCTCTTTGGTAAGTTTTATTTAGTTTTAAACATGTGATATTATAGGGTCAAGAGATTTTTTTTTTGTTCATAAATAGAAGCGACACGAAGCCTTAGCTCACAGCAAACAGCGAAGTCTTAGCATATCATTTTTTTTCGGGCTGTTCAGCCAACGTGAGCGATAAGAGTTCACAACATATCCTTATGATGCTGTTCGCTCGCGATGGCGACACGTCGAGAACCTCTTCTCCCTCACGTCGGCCGAACAGCCCGAAAAGAATGATATACTGAGCGATGGCCGCGATAGCCCTAAACAATTTTTTTGCGAAGTCTTATTTTTAAGGTTCCGCTACCGTCTGGGTACGGAACCCTAAAAACAAGTCAACAGCAGTCGCGACTTAAGCGCACATCTGTGCAAGGAATTGTGCAGCGTTCTCGCGCCACTATTTCTTCAGAACTGAGGGGATTATTTTAAAGCTTATTTTAATGGTGGCAATTGCTGGAAGTACGCAGCGGATTGTTACAATGTGTGCGGCGGTTTTCATAACTCATTTCATTATTTTCGTTGCGGTGAACGAGATAATTGGCTTACGCTGCTGTGTAATGAGAGTTCTTGGTTTTGTATGGAGCTTATTATCTTGATCAAATGAATATGAAACGAAAATATACATATCGAAATCCAGAACTTTCGATATAAATTGTGCAAGGCTTTCACGGCCATTGCTCAGCATATAATTGCTTTTCGGGCTGTTTGGCCGACGTGGGCGAGAAGAATTATTCTTCGAGCAATCGAGGAGCTAACATCTCCTGATGATGCCGTCCGCTCGTCGGCCGAACAGCCCGAAAAACAATGATATGCTGAACGATGGCCGTGAAAGACTTACATAATTTATATCGAAAATTCCTTGTTTTTACACCAAGTTTTTAGTTTTCTTTATCGTAGAAGATTATTTGATTGTCTTTCAGTAGTGTTTAAGTTTAGTCGATGTTACGGCTTAGTATATTTATTAATTGTGATTTCTAAATTATTAAACAGCTAAAGAGTTTGTTGTGAACTAATTTTCAAAAATGCCATAACTGATTTGAAAAATTAATTGACTATTTCCTTTGGCACTATGAATAATATTGTTTTATTTATCGAAGTAGTATTTTTATATCTAATTTGGATATGCCTACTGTATAAAACATATTTTTATTAACATAGCAATTTCATAATTAAAACTACATTAAGAAAAATTTTTACCTCATTTTATTTTTTCTCATGAAATGGCGTATTAAAAAGAATTGAAAGCGGTCGCAGGCCACAATAAATATTGTTTAGAGAAAATGGCCGTCCCCTGTCAATTGGCCTCTCTCAAGCAAATAACGCAAGCCCTTAGAAGCTGGAGTAAAATCTCATTGCAATTTGACGCAGGTGTCCCAACACAGTCGGCGGAAGCATCTGCAACATCCTTTATGCCGAGTAATTCGTTTCACTTGAGACCTGCCTTTTGAATTTCGCACTACTGTTTGTTTCTACATTTTGTCTCAACACGAGATCTTTTATCTCGAGGATTTAAATACAGCAGTTAAAATAACACATACTTTTTGGAATGGGTAAAGTTTTATAAATAACAATTCAGTACTGTTTTGATTGTGTGGTGGTTGAGCGCTGGTTCTCTGAGCGCTGCAGAACAACAACGTGGAAAGCTGTGAATGCCGGTTTAAGTCCTGCCCGAGTCAATCAAAGTAATTTTTTTCACTCTATTATCCATCATGTCGTCCTATGTAATAAATATGAAAAATATTAAAGTTTTCAATCCACATTTTAATACAACTCTTTAAAGTATAGCGGTTTTTACTTTGACATTAGAGACACCCTCCATCTTTAGTCTCCCCGTGACCACGGCTGCTGCAAAGCATCCAAATGTCGAACCGTAGTTAAAATATAATTTTGTAAATTAGTTTAACTAATATTTCTCGCGTTTTAAACCGTTAAAGTGTTTTATTTAAATTGAATATTTTTTCTAATAACTCGTTGGTCGGTTGGGTAGGGCACAGAGATTTGATTAGCCACTTGCCAGTCAATAAAATCAGTGTTTACCTCATTACTTAGTGAGGGTATAATATAGTATAATATTCTTAATAACCAGGAGAGGAATTTAATAAAAAAATAATTATTATTATAAACGATTTTATATTAAATATGTCCGGGTCACGAACCACCAACCTCACATGAAAAAGCCGCCAAGATTAATGGCATTTTGGTTTCAACTCAACAAAATACGTCGACGACATGTTAAGATGTTATATGGCTGGATTGATTTTACCATCAAGTAAACCCCAAGTTTGTCTGTAGTCCTCTAGCATAAAAAAAAACAAAATCAAATCACAAAAAACTGGCAGCTTAACTTTCCAATCGGGTAGACTCTCTCGTTAGGCAATATTATATTATTCATAGAATTAAATGAAATAGTCTATTAATTTTTCAAATCGGTTAATTCTTAAAAATTAGTCCCTTTAATAAAACAAGCTGTATATTAATATAGAGGAAAACACTTTATATAAAAACCCGTATCGTCGACTTAACTTAAACACTACCACAAGATAATCAAATAAACGGGTAGACGCTTAACCGCCATCTTTGGAGACGCAATTTCCTTAAATTGGAACTCGCAGCGACCTATCAAAGGAACCTGCTTTCTAACGTACAAAGAATCCAATATAATTAAATTGCTTATATCCTTTGTTCGTAGCTCAGCAAAAACACAGCTTTTGGACTTTGCCTGTATAATAGTGGCGTGTGATATCGTACGGAATGATATTACTTTGGAACGACTAATATGAAGCAGGTAGCGTGTTTGAGTCTTGGGGAATATAGATTGTTGGGAAAACTTTGCTTGCGAATAAGTATGCTCTAGTAAACTTCGTCTTATGAGACACGATACTGATGAAAGATATCTAATCTAGATTCAATCTATTCTATAATGAACACTTCTTTACCTACACGATTTTTCACGTTTTGTAGCCACGAGGTTCGTGTTTTAAACCGTCAAAAGTGTTTGATCTGGAGTACTAGTTGCTATTGTAGGACTTTTAAGGAATTTTTAAAACATGTGCAAGTATTGCACATGTGAAACTGAATTTGAATTGCGTTACAAAAAGCAATGTTTTTTTTAACTATCTTTAAGTGAAAGTAAGTGATTCAATTTTCGTTAACTACATTGGGGAATGGGGTATTACAAAGTTTCACCGATCGCTTTTTTTTAATCTATACCAAAGAATAGTAATTCTACTTAGAAAGCGAACCGAGACGTTTTGTACAAAATAATACTACTGTTGTGAGAAGAAATTACGATACAAAGATTATTATTAATAATGTAGGCTCCGATAAACAAATATAATTCACCGTTAGCTCTTATTATTGAAGAAAACATCAAACGTTAGGAGAGAGGTAACTAAATTATGTGCGCACTTATTTGCCTTACATTGTTTATTATCTTCATAGAGAAGACTGACTCTCATAGTTTGGGTAAGCTGGGGCTACAGTGAGAGCGAAATGTTATTAAATAATTATTATTTGTATTGCTAATTACTATCTGTAGTTAACGTGAGTAAAATACATTAAAAACACTTAACGTTTAAGAGGCGAAATATATTAGGAAACTTAAATTTGATTTGTTTAACTACGAGATGACGTTTAGAGTACCTTGCAGACACCGTGGCAACTTTGATTTTTTTTTTATTCATTTCAAGTTTAAGTATTGTAAGTATATTAAAATAACAACAACTTATACGAATGTATTATTTATGGGCATTAAATCACGTAAAATACAGAAGCGGGTTTATATTACTCGGTTAAAAACTTTAGTTATGTTTAATGTGACGGTGAAATTTCAACGATTATCAATAGAATATATAATACAAAACGAATAACCCCTGTGTTTGTATAATATAAGTTAAACCTGGGCTATATATTTGTACATACTACA
Organism: Leptosia nina; assembly: GCA_963661955.1. NCBI lineage: Eukaryota > Metazoa > Arthropoda > Insecta > Lepidoptera > Pieridae > Leptosia > Leptosia nina. Next base: position 11,846,328 of record CAVLEF010000009.1, on the reverse strand, counting down.
TAAAGCTACAAGTTAAGATACATCAATCAATTTAACGAATCGATTTAAAACGCTCTCAAACACACCGCACCTTTACGAGGAAAATCCATCGGTACGACCAACCATTTTTGCTCACTAAATATATTTCGTTTTGATAAATTATCTAATCTAATTAATCTAAGTAACACTGCATTTTGGCTCTGTGTCAGAGTTATGGCGTCAGATTTATATTTCTCGCGTAATATTTCATTGAATGATTGATGTAGTTTTTTCATAGTGATTTGGCGTTTCTATCGCTTTTTTATTCTATTGTCAGTCTTAACACTTATAATGATGTATTGTGTTTCACTTTTTCATTTATAATGTGTTGTATTGTACTTCCTGTGTAAATAAAACATGATTGATGTACGCTGATATGAGAATTAAAAGATTTTACGTTTTATTAGTATTCAAAAGGGTGGAGGAATAAAGAGGTTTGGATATAAAATAAACAAATACTTGGAAAAATACAAGGCACAAACAGTATCAACATATCTTTTTTATCATAGAGCAGGATAAACAAGCACGGGGTTTACTTGAATATTTCAACTACTATTTTATTCCACATTTCCAACGACCGACATGTCAAAAATAAAAATAAATCTTAAATTATTTATGTAAAATAAAGGCATGTTAGGATGTACATGTTTTATAAGAAATATATAAAATTAGGATATGCCGAACTCGATGGGAATCAAACCCGTTATCCGTTGATTATCAAAGAGGTGAAAAGAAAAAAAGAAAATTCAAAGCCTCTTAAAATCTCGTCTCTACTATAGGAAGCACAGAATAAATGGATTTTGCTAACTATTGCTCTAAGCTATAGCGTTTATTTTACTAATTCAGACTTTCAATGATTTATAAATTTTATTATATAAATTAAGTTGCTTTTTCTTATAATTTTGGTGCCACCTGGGTATTGTAGCTTTTAGGAAGTGGAAATTGAGAAAATAGTCCCGTCACAGACCTCGCTTGTTCGAGGAACACACAACACTTCCTGATGCCACTCGTGAAAGCAAAACGTCGAAAACCATTTCTCAATTAGCCAATATAGAGGGGCGCGTTAGTGTATGGCTTATAACCAATAGGTCGTAAGTACGAATCCCACCGGGACCAAACTTTTAAAAACATCTAGGACTTCACGTGGAAATCTCGATATTAAAGTGGTGATTGGAATGTCCAAATGTTATCCGGGTCACCGTCTACATGAAAAGCCGCGGTTTAGCGCGTTTCGGAATATCTGTGAATTTGCGAATATCCAAATTCACACACTAATTGTTTATTATTTTAGCTACCAACAATAACCGAACTACCACCAACTACATACAAAAATACGACGGCTGAATAGGAAACTCAACTAGTTTTGCAAGGTGGTGAAAGCTTTATACGATCTATTTTAAAGGTGTTTATTGACATTTATGAATGGTAAAGGCCGTCAAAGGTCAACACGAACTACATTTCGCTCGAAACGATCAGCTATAGACATTGAGTTAAAACCGCGGCCGCCCGGTGTGGATGACATTTCGATAAATTACCATCAGTGTCAATGAATAAAGCCATATTTCATAAAACAAGGGAATTGAAGCTATAGTCTAAGAGTTAATGTCGTTCATAAATATAAATAATGTAGTAAGTCATTTGTAGCGTGATGTTTTTATTTATTTATTGAAACCAATCACACATTTTTACAGAATAATAATTCTAACATGAGAGAGTGAGTTACAATAAAAAAAACACAGACATATCGATCATATGAGATAGATTTGTTGGTTTCAGCTACACGTTTGTGGAGACAGATTAAAAAAAAGATGTTATATTTTAAATTTTGCATTTTAATAAAAGGATATAACTTTTTTGATCAATACGACAGCTGAAAACATTAAAGTAAATTCTGTTTAAAGAGTTACTTGAAATTTTGCACTGGTTTTGGGACGTTTTGTCGACCTCTATAGCAACTTTAATCTAAGAAACCTCAATTACTTTTATATGTCTATACAAATATGAAATATCGACTTTATCCCTTTTTACTACTTACTTATTTGAACCTGATAGTATACCATGTTTTGGTATAAAGCGTGTACTAATTGAGTTTTAATAGCTTCAATTGTTTTTTCGTCACCGTCTCTTAGACTATTCCCAACAATGCCTCTCTAGCTATTATAGACGCATTATCAATCAACGTCGCGTTTCTAAAGTAAGTTCTAATGAAATTATCCGCTCCGTAGATAAGCCCCTTTCATTCATGTATTTTGAAGCTTCGCGATAATTATACGTTGGATTTGCGCTAATGAGCCGCGCGCAGACTTTGTCTAAATATTTCAGAATAATTTGGCGAATTCTAAAATATAAGGAGAGCTTGTAATTATAATTCAAAATCTTAACACGAATACAGCTGAAAATATAAATGTTAAGTCATGTATCAACATAGGGCGTAGCGATACGTTATAGAACTTATTTTATATGTTACAAATACATACTGTCTGTACACTTTAAGGGTTTAAAACGCGAGAAACTTTTATTAAAATGGTTAAAAAAATATTTCTAACTACGGCCCGACGTTTTGGATGCCGTGGTCACGGGGAGACTAAAGATGGAGAATGTCTCTGACATCTCTGCTCTATATTTAAGCTACATCAAACTCGTATACACATTATCTTTCATGACAGGCTCATGGGTCTAATGGTAGCAGTGTATGGCTTTTAAATACAAAATTTTAACGGTTTAAAACGCGATATATTTTAGTTAAACTTATATTATTGAGAATTATTTTTAATCTCGGCTCGACGTTTCTGATGCTTTGCAGCAGCCGTGGTCACGGGGAGACTCTCTATTCTTAAATGAGTTTAAATAAAATATATCGCGTTTTAAACCATCAAAGTGTTTTATTTAAATGTGTACTACAGACAGTATTAGTGTATGGCTAACAATCAACGGGTCGTCGGCTTTATATTTCTAATCAATTTAAAATTTCTCTAAAATATGTTGGACTTCGTCTGGAAACCTACATATTAAACGGGCGGTAAGAACAAAATTCTGTTCGGGTCACGAACCACCGTCTCCAGATGAAAAATCCGAAAGGTTAATCGCGTTTTTATTTTAGCCTGTGGATTTCCGAATATACAAAGCCAATAGGTTGACTGCGTATCTTGTTGACAGGTAAAAGATCATCGGACAGCTCTGATGGTTGATTGAGACGTGGCAGGCCAAATTTGCGTGGGGTAGATGACATTTTAAGGCATCTCTCATCCTAAGGCAAGACCTTAGGATTTTAAAAGCCACAAACTGGAGACACCTAGCTACATAGGTTTGTAGTGGTCTGTAGCGCCACATATCTAATTAAATAAGGTAATATCACAAATTGTACTAGTACCAAAAAGAAATTATATTCTACTCCCAAAAATATCTATTTGACACGCATGGAATCGCGGCTACAACTAGTAGATAGATTAAATTAAACCTTTAAATAATATGATACCCGAGCCTACTTATAACGTATTAACAGTCACGCCTGAAAACCTACACGTGTAGCGGAAAACATAGAAATCCGTCAAACCATAGAACGGCGAGCAATCGCTATGTGTAGGATTATTTTGATGACATATTAACGAGCTAACAAATGTATTGTTGCCGAAATTCCTGCTGTGCCCCAATCAAAGCGTATTCAATCGGTAATGCAATTAGCCTTTGAGATGTTTTGTTCATAGAAATACGAATCGAAATACAATTTCGTGTTTTGACGAGTTTGCTCTTTATTTTTTCAAAAAGGTTTTATTGCTTTTTTATTGCTAGTGTTATTTGTGCTTATCATTAAAAGGGAATTGTTACTTTTATCGCCTTACTTGTATCAATATGTTTAATATTTGACGGCCTCATTGATGTTATGATAGCAATGTACAGCTGATAATCCACGGGTCGAGAGTTCGATTTCCAACGGTCCAACATTTTTTTGAAACATGTTGGACTGTCTGAAGATGTAGATACCACAATAGTTGTCGTTAAAGCGAGACAACCCGCACTGGACTATCTTAGTGGTTCTTATACTGTGACAACCTATGGGATTGATGTGTAATATTATAAAGCTTAATAATATCTATTTTGTTCAGAATTCTCCTAAGATATTTTTTATCAAAATCTTCAACTTCCAGAACATCAACGATATTTTTTATACTAAACAAAATTTAGTATAAATTTTTTAAATTAAACTAAGAATTTGAAAGGAAGTCCTTTAGTTAACCTTTTTTCAGGGTGGTAAAGAGAGACTAGTTAGACTGTTCAAAATAAATTAGAAATAAGTTAATAATACTTTTTAAGTTTTAACTTTAAAAGTATTTTATTTTTGCTTTTATTTGGAAATAAAGACGAAAGCCGAATGGATTTTGTTTACTTTTATTCTTGAGAGAAGGTAGATAATGGTCTTACAACATTAGATATTAATAACACACATTTGATGTCATGAAATGTTAAAGCAAAATCTAATGATTTTTAGGATATTTGGTTTTTAAAGTGTTCCACACGAATGCGAGTGGAAAAATCCAAAAGGTCAATTAGTAAGCAATATTTGTTTTGTTATAAAAAAAATATAGAATAGAAATACGTTTATTTAGAAAGCAACACAAATTTACAATAATAAACGATAATTTTACAAACATAAAATAAGAAATTTAAATCTAATATTATACGACTATTGTACTACTATACCTAAATTAGACAGATAAAATAAAATAATTCAATTGCCTCTGAAAAACGAGTCCACTCAGCTACGTTGGGACTACTGTCCCAACACTAATACTCTGGGGCCCCACCAACCCAAGCCATTATTAAATATCTTTAGACACAAATACTTATCACAATCACATTTATTAAACAATTATAATAAACAATACTTTAACACAATGTAAGTTATGTAAATTGTGTGCATTACGAAGGAACAAAATTTAAAATATCCTCAAGTCCTTCTAACTTAAAAATTGGATAAATTCGGAGTAATTAGCTAAGTTAGAGCGGGTCAAAGCGTTTTCTTGTTATAAATCTAATTGCGAGCCTCACCGAATTTTCACCTGAAAATTATTTATAATGGATTAATAGGAGTATAAAACAGGGTAAGTACGTAACTTAAGCTTACGGCTTAACTCAAAAATGAGATGACGCTTTCCTGTTCTTGGTACAGAGGTTCAAGGTTCACTTGAAGGAAAGTTAAACCCCACATATTTTGGCTTTGGACAATCGGAAATCCACAGACTGAAACCGAATCGTGAATAAGCTCTACGGCTTTGTCTTCTGTGTAATGTGCTTGGTGACAGATTTCGATATTTCTACTACTTATTTAATATCTAACCTCCCAGATGAAGTCCAACATGTTTCAGAGAACATAAATTGATAAGTAAACGTTAGACCCGTAGAGGTGGGGATCGAATCCACGACCCGTTGATTATACACTTATATAATATATTAGCTTAACTGGTCGATAACAAGCACTAAATAAGTCTTGAATAATTTTAAATCCACAAACTGAAACCGTATCATATACTTTATTACCAACTGCTTCCGAATATCCAAAGCTAAAAATAGGTCGTGAGCGCACCTTGTTTAGATGTTATGTCATGCTAGTCTGCCTTTCTCTTTCATGAAAAAAAACAAATTAAAGTTTAAAATTTCAATTGGCTACTGTGAATCCAGTAGAAATCAAACCCATGACCTATTTGTTATTACCTTTCAAACATTATTATTTGTTAGTTACTCTCGCAGTCCTTTCAATGAAATATATGCTGAAAATCTAGTGAATTGATAGCTGGCTTCAGACATTAAGTAAACACAAACACATATTCGAATACGTTTGTACACATATACGTATACAAATGTGTATTTTGAACGAAAGATTTATTTATTTTTATTTATTTTATTTAATCATTATTACATTGTCATTAAGTGGAAGCCCATTCGAATTGCACTTAAAAACTAACATTGAAATATAGATTACAATTATACTATGACATTTTAACTAACTATTAACTAATATTAAATATGTTAGTGTTAAATATCCTTAGTTTTAAATATCCTTAGGTTTAAATATCCTTAGTTTTAAATATCCTTATTTACAGTTTATAATTTCACATGGATAAACCATTGAAATTATAAACTGCAACATTTTACGAGCTCACTCCATGCATCATAGAATATGTCCTTTTGTTTGAAGTAGTTTAGTGCCTCTACTGCCTTGTCCAGGACGCTTTTCCTAAAAGTTCGTTCTAGAAAAGGGTACCTTTATAGACCTGGGCGATGCCTTTTATGTATGTATGATCAGGTACTAACAAACTAATTTCAGCATTTGCATGTTGTTTTTTCCCCGCAATACCCTTATAAATACGCTGCAGTGATAACTCCCTTCGCACTCTAAGCTCCGTATAACCCACCATACCCAGTACGAACAGTGATGGGTACATCAATGGATATACGGATATACACCGTACATTTTCATGTAAGAAAACGTTAAACTTATTTTGTACCTTTTCCAACATTAACCGGTACTTGTCCTCGTGAGGGGACCAAACCGTAGCGTTGTATTCTAAATGGCTTCTCACTAAGGTGTCGTATAAAATTCGAACCGTAGACAGGCTAGTGAAGTGTGCTTTGCCGTAAAACGAATCCTAAACACCTAAAAGCTGTTTTGCAGACTTTGATGACCTGGGCCCGAAAATGTAAGTCCGATGTGAATAACACTCCCAGGTCCGTGATTCGATTCATACGTTTCAGTGGTACCGGGCCTAATTGATAGTTGAACCTTAGGTGCCGTTGATCTAGTAAAGCTCATCGAGCATTTCTCCACATTAAAGGACAATTTATTATTAACTCCAGTCTAAGACATTCACTAAATATTTTGCAAAGTTCACAAAGCATCTCCTTGACTTCAAAAAATCTTGAGGTCATCAGCAAACATTAGGCATTGACTGGACCGGATGACCTTCGGTAAATCGTTTATCATTATAAGAAATTCTAAAGGCCCTAAGGTGCTGCCTTGAGAAATTCCTGACAGTGAAATAAGGGTCTGTTGCAAATTGTACTCCACATACTGCTGTCTATCCCCCATATAAGAAGAGAAGAATTTTAAGAGCTTGGGAGTACAACCTAACTGCCCTAGCTTGCTTGAACGTCATCCATGTGTCAAAAGCCTTTTTAAAATCAAGGTATGCCACACTACCTGACTCCGGCATCCACAGCTGGTATCACATTGACATAAAATTAATCAGATTTTCGAGTACTACGTGACGGCCTAAAACCATGTTGCGTGTCGTCTAATTGCGACGATATCTGACCAAAAATACTATTGTGTATGGCCGATTCAAAGACCTTAGCAGGGGTAGAAAGAACCGCGACAGGTCTGTAGCCCTCAACTTCTGACCCAGCTTTACCTTTCGGTACTGGTGCTACCTTAGATGTCTTCCAGACGGTGGGAAACGTATCTGTCGCAAGACAAAGGTTATAAACATACCAAAGCGCTCGGCGGTATTCTACTGCAGTCCTTAATAGAAAGGCAGGTAACCATCAGGCCCAGAGGAGTACTTTGTTTCAATTGTACTAAGGCTTTCTTTACGTCGTCTAAACTTGATGGTGTTCTATTCGTGAACTGTTGTTACCATTTTTTGCCGCCCCTACTAGTCTAATCTGGTTTTTGTAATATGACACTCTTAAAAAAATTAGCAAACTCTTTTGCGCACTCTTTATCATTAAGTATCCTACCTTCTTTGAATAAGACAATCGGTAGACTACCCCTCCTCATATTAGTTCCAAAGTTTCGGAGACTGTCTCTGAATTTTGTCTAATACATTTTATACCCTTGTTTAATATGTTTTTTTACTAATTTACGATACCGAGCAAATTCTATATAATCTATCTCTAATTGACTTTTCTTATATTTTTTATGTAAGTAGCTTCAATTTAATTTTACTTATTATCCCTCGGTACCACTCCGGATACTGTGCTATCTTTCCCTGTTCAGTTTTTTTAACTTTTCGGGTACACATTGTCTAAATTTATAGATGACTTATAGAAGTAATTTCTGACTCATTTACGTCATTGGAACAGTAAACTCCAGTCAACTGACAATACGAGAATATATAAATTATAGTCTCTTTATAAAAGTTCCATTAGGACGGTAGAGGGCCTCTCGAGGCATCTCGTTACGCACACTACCTGGGTCACGGAGACGACGAGGGGAGGGTGGTACTCGTCCACCGGCACTAAGCTTTCGTCTGCTTGAGACACGCGCACATCGCCCAAACCCTTACCAAGTACTAGATCTAGTTGCCGGCCTAAACAGTTAGGCACATTATTGCATTGAGTAAGCTCGCAAAACGCCAAAAAATATTCATAATAGTTTAATGTATTAAGCGAACACGAAAACAAATTAAAATCTCCTATTAAAACAACTTTCTTATACTTTAAACATAAGTCCTCTAACTTTTTAAATAATAGTAAATAATCATTCTCTGAACTTCGTGGCGGTAATATATTCCACATAATAAAAACAAGAAGTTATCCTTAATAAGTGCGCTAACTAATTCAAAAGCACAGTTATAATGTTAAGAGCGATGACTCACCGCAAGTGACTTGCCGCAGTTCGTACCGCCGTGTGGCCACCAAAAACGCGCCGCCCATTTTCCTCCCGTTGTGCGATCGGAACGCAATATTTGATAACTGGAGGTACTATTCTGAATCATTTATGGAATTATTGCATCCCTTTCAGTAACACAAAGAGGTCCAAACTTAAAACTACATTATTTCTAAATTTGTTAATTTCGTACGTAATCCTCGAACATTTTGATAATAATGCTATATTTCTAACAACTCAGTCTTTTTTTGATTGTCTTCGAAAAAACACCCATTCACTAAACTGTACATCTGTGGCCATACTTTTGGATCACTTAATTTATTATATGATTGTTAGGCACGGCAATAATAAACGATGCATAGTCCCTTTCAGTTTTGTGTGATTTTTTCCACCTTAACGATTTTTCCGAACCGCACAATTTTAATATCCTCAATTACTTGAAGATGTCTCCGGATGCAATCGCCATAATATTTTTTTTCTTTCTACACCTCTAAACATCATTCTTTACCTATTTGAACTGAGCTGAACTTTTCTTCTCTTTTAACTTTTTAGTTTTGCAGGACTACCAACCGCTTCCTTTCTTCCAATCCATTAATTTGACTTCCATTTCCTAGTACAAAAGGCGATTCAGATAACACGGAGACGTCCGACCAGTTTTCGTGGCCGCACTCTCACACTAGATAAAACCGGTCCTGCGCCGACGGTACCTCGTTCAATGCACTTCGCGGAGTATTATTCAAGAAACGCTCAAGCTGTTTTTTGGGCTTATCTCTGATCTGGTGCCCTCATTGGGAGGACGACGATTGAGAAACACTATCGAGAAGATAGTGTTTGTCAATTTTTGGTAGAAAGTAATAAATTTATATAAAAAGGTATGTTGCATGTGTTTCTACACGAAAATTAAACGGCAGTTTTGGTACTGAGTTAGATTTTAACAAGAGAAAACATTATAAAACTACTTGATACCAGATACTGTCTATAGACGACGTTTCGGATGCTTTGCAGCAGCCGTGGTCACGGGGAGACGTCGGGCCGAAGTTAAAAATCATTTTCAAATAAGTTTAACTAATATATCGCGTTTTAAACCGTTGAAGTGTTTTATCTACTTGATACCGTCAAAACAAGATTTTTCTTCACTTCTATACACGCAATTTGAAAAAAAAATACTTAAAAGTCTTTGAACTATGAGCTTTAATGCCCTTATATAAAGTTTAAGAGGCAATAGAAAAGTGACTTATGAATCGTATTTACATTGAATATAATATATTTTTTTCATACAAAACACTTTTAACTGTTTAACTTATCTACAATTGACCGCCTCTGTAGCTCAATGGTTACACGTATTGCCTAGCATTGCGTTAAGTGCGAGTGGTCCTGGGTTTCCCAGGGAAACAAAAAACTGTTTCAGTCGGGCAAGGCACAGAAGTCTGATCAACTATTTGCCTGTTAAAGAACGGATCAGTGAAACGAACACAAAAATGTATTCGCCCCATGCCCCACGAGGGGGAAACGGGATTTCACTTTATCTACAATTGATTTAACTACGGGCCCATGTTCCAAGTATGACTAATTCCTCTGTTAACACGACTACTGCATAACTATACTAATAAGTTATTGTAAGAATATAAACATTCGAAAATGTAATTATCATTACGATTTTATTAATATAACTAATTTAGTAATATTTAATTTTAGGCGGTACGATTTTTCCAGGGGCTGTTACTAAATCGATATATAAAAATAGAGCTCTACATTATTACATATAGTGCGAGTTTTATATTTCTACCCTCAAATTATTTCCGATTCCCAAGAAGCAAACAAGGTGTGTCAAGTAAAAAGTTCCTTTATATTGCTTTCGCTAAACAATGGCTTCATTTCGCTTTGAGCCAGAGATTTAGGCTTGACCCTGATCCAGAAACAGTCAAAGGTTCTCTTGTGGTATAGGTAGGTTTTCTTTTTTGCGAAAAAGTTTGTAGAATCGTGAAATTTCACCCGTTATTATTGAGACATCTCAGTGACTTTCTTTACATATATATGAGTGAACATTTATTTACGTTTAATTAATGTATTCCGGGATTCGAATTTAGAACGTTGTAGATAACTCCGAGGAGGTAAAGTTATAACTGTACTAATATATAAGTCTAATTCACGAGTTATAATTTACTCTATATTGTAATTTATAAATAAAATTATAACACACCAAATATTGTAAAAAAATTTACGGTTTGCGGCGAATTGTATGGTTAAAAAAAGTAAGGACAGTGTTTTTCTTAGGAATGAACATTCTGGTAAAGTTGACTTAATCATGGCTTATAAAATAAAAAAACATTCTGGAAAGAACCTTGATAAATGATACGATTAGTTTAAAAAAACGTCTACTGACCGGGATCGAAAGATAAGAGACATAAGGAAAAAAACAGATAGTGTATCAATTTGCTAGAAATAACCATAAATTGTGGTGAATCATGATGATTAAATGACATAATGAAACAATAGTGAATTATGATTTCGCCAATACACTTATAAATTACTTTTTACATAGATATTACCATTGCAATTATATCTTTATAGATGGACCACTGGGTTTTGGTATTAGAATTTAATGCTTAGAATATACACTGATATACATATTAAACTCGATACATATATGAGGTAGCTATAGGCAGAGTAGCCTAACTGCAATTTTATGACAAAAAATGTTAAGACAAGAGCACAGTGAAAATTGTCAACATAATAGTAAAAATTAATTTAAATTAAACACTATAACGGTTTAAAACGCGGAATATTTTAGTTAAACTTGTTTGCGAATTATTTTTAACTACGGCCAGACGTTTCGTTTCCTTAAAAAAAGAAAATAAACAATTCTTAACTTTTTTAACTTTTAACTTAAAATATATCGCGTTTTAAACTGTTAAAGTGTTTTATTTAAATTTGTACTATTCGCGTAAACTTCAAGCAGTATTTAGTAAAAATTCATTTTCGCCTAAGTTAATTGCGCATTTTTATTTTCCTCCTTATTGAAAATCATGTTTGTTTGATTCACATTTGTTTTTAGGCCACTCTGCCTCTAGTAGCCTTATACGTATGTGAAATATTCACTCACCTACAATAAAAACTTCCACGTAATTACTTCGTCACCGACGCTCGTTTGTGTTAAAATCGCTACGATTTTTTCATACAAAAGTGAATTTGACAGTATAGCGAGAATTTGCTTTGCCCCCATACAACTGTGTTCCGTACGTCAGTTGTACTTTTAACTCCGCTCCGACTAGACGTGCGTAACAGAAGTCACCTCAAAATACGCGAATTTCCGAAGTGAAAACTCATTTGCATCCAAATAGCCCTGTTTTAATTGAAATTACTTTTGTGATGTGAAAAGTTTTCGTCTTTAGAACTGTGTTGTTTCGGTGAGTTTTCAGGTGTTTATTTTCATTGTTATTTAAATATTAGTTGTTAAGACTATTAATGTTTGGCAACCTTTAAATATTAAAAATAGCTACTTTAAACAGATATAACAAAATAATAAAAGTAAGAATCGTTAAAACAGTTTCAAATTATTGCTAGTCTAAAAACTATTGTAGTGTACAGCTTATATAAGATACTCCTTTGTCAAATGTTACCTACAATAAATAAAAACAAGAAAGTCACAGTCGCAATATAAAACAATATTATTTTATTTAAATTTCAAAAGGTAATAATCATCAGGAAATAATAAGAGATAAAGTTGAAGTAACAGGAAAATAAAAAGTTTCTCGCCTATCTGTGTAAAAATAACTTTGTATTAAAAATCAATGTTATTCGTGCAGAAGAATCGAGTTCTTAAGAATTTTTTAAGCGAGCAAGCACCTTCATTCATCAAATTAAAATTCAATTTTATGTAAATTAATTATGAATAAGTTCGGGACGTTTCGAATTTAATTTGTTCGTTCAAAATATTAATTTATTCCTTTTTTGATGTCGGTTTGGAAATTGGTTCCCTTTGCTTTGGAAGATAAAGACGCAGAGTTAGTCGTTTTATAAAAGAAAACGTTCTTTTATACAAATACATGCACCTCTTGCGCAATGTAACGTTACATTGCGCAAGAGGTGCATGTAATCAATAGGTTGAAAAAATTCGAAAAATTCGTGACGTATAAGATACGGTAAATTGGTTGAAGGAACTGCACGGAACGCTGTGGATTGCCGGTATAGTCCCGCCCGATGTCGTAATTTACTTCAAATTAAATTCAATTTCTGTTATTATCGAAATAACATGTTAGTTAATGAAAATAATGTCTTTTAATTTTCAATGACTGAAAATGGCAAATGCTACTTGCCTTAAACTGTATTTGTAAAGACAGGCGTAACTTTACTAAATATTTTTCTTTAGCTGCATTAGGGCCTTTATAATAATAAATTATGTTTTTCTTTTATTTAAATTAGATTGGACCAAAGAATACTGTTCTCGCATATATCTTTGTCTCCCTCATGAACTCGTTATAGAGAACACACCATATTTAAAATATATATAATTAGTAGTTAAGCAGAATAATTGAGTATGACTAATTAGATATTTTGTTAGTATATTTCAGTTGAATTCTTATCAATCAATTACATAATTTAAAAATCGAAAATAATGAAATTTTGACTGGCAGGATTGAACCGGATTAGCTTTGTGTGTTGCTTAATTGCTACGAGTCCTACACCTCATCGTCGAATTTTTTCAACTTATGATACATACCTCTGGAATTAATTTCTACCTTCTTTATAATTTTTCAATTTATTTATTTTTAAATTATATAGTGCCTTCATGTGAATAAATTAAATATTAATTTTTAAAAATTAATGTTTTATTTTGTTTATAATTCTATTATCTATGTTCTTATGTCTATTTTTGTACAATAAAGATTTATTATTATTATTATATGAAGTCACTATACAAACCTGCTCTAAATGATTTATTAAAGCTAAAAAAACAAAATACCCCGTGACCACGGCTGCTGCAAAGAATCCAAATCTACGGATCGTAGCTAAATTAAATTTAAAATGTTTCGCGATTTATTCCATTAAAAGTGTTTTCTTAAAGTAACATAATATATATCAACTTTCATATTTAGAAATATATCTAAAATCACACACATAAAAAGACTAAAATGTATTTATTTTGACTTAGCAGTTATTTTAAATATTATTATATTGATAACACTACAAATTATATTGTTTAAT